>VMOF01000320.1:12888666-12978274 GCA_011764245.1 Trialeurodes vaporariorum
TTGCAACACTGAAACAGTGTTAGCAAAAGAGCATGAGTGTCGGCCGTAAATCATTGTAAGTGGAGTTCCATATTGATAGTACAAAACTGCGACAAAGTCAATCGCAACGCTGCTTTTGTTTTGATAACAGTGATCGCTGTAAAATAACTTGATAGGTCAAGTGGGAATGAAAATTTACTTATAGCGTGTTGAAACAGTTGTTCACGAGGCGAGGTGAATACTGGGGTTTGAAAATCGATTTCGATAGTAAATTTTCCCCTTTAAAATCGGATGACGCAATACCAATCCTAGCAAGCCGAAAAGTGTTTAGTTTTTTGGGACTTTTTTAGATTTCTCTCGCCTAAACCCAAAATCATCAGGAAGGAATTCTTAATCCCAAATCCTACAGCCGGAAAGTCTAGTCTATTTATTTGGGACTTCTATAGAATTTCCTCGCTTGAACCAAAGTCATCACGAGGGAAAATTTTTCGTCTTTATGGTTTCAGCTCTTTTTGTCTCAGATTAAAAATGAATTTATGATCAAATGTCATCCGACACTCATAAAGGGCCCCTTAAGGAACGAAATGAACTTAAAAAAAGCTCATTCGTTTTTTAAGGGAGCTTAAACGGTCCATGAGAGACGAAATTCGCGGATACAGAGTATCCACCTTATTTCAATGTTCTCTGACAAGACCGTGCGCCTTTGAAAAATCGATATCTGATAGGAATCGATGTATTGCAATTCGGTTTGCCCCGGGTCGAAAGCGCTTGCTTGTGACTGACAACCTCGAAAATTTCAGATCCATCCGAGTTTTTTTAAATGACCTTACAGGACCTCTCGCGGCCGCAGTTAGACATTTCTTGTCAGAGTTACGCTGAAACGGGAGTAGTTCCCCCCCTAAGATGATATTTTTTTGGGTCGAAACTGCATTGGGGCCCCCTCGGACATCATTGGGGCCCGAAAAAAGCGGAACCGATATAAAACGGGACACGACTGTTCGTGAGAGACGAAATTCGCCTTTTTCCAGCCTCCACGCCCCTCTAAGGGCGATCTGACAAAACCGCGCGCCTTTGAAAAAACGATATCTCGAGAACGAATCGATGGATTGCGCACTGCGGTTTGGATTGGGCGGTAGCTTCAGCTTTTAGATAATTCTTTAAAAAAAATTTAGATCCATCCCAAATTTTTTTAAAAGGATCTTATGGGACCTCCCCGGGCCCCATTTGACATTTTACGTGGGCTTACGCGGGGTTGGGGCCACGCCCCCCCCCCCCATTAGACTTTTCGGTCCGACATTTTCAGGGGCCCCTTTAAAGAACTTCATTGAACTCAAAAACTCACATATGACTTCTCACGGCGCATGCTAGGTCCTGAGAGTCGAAATTCGCGGATTTTAGAGAATCTTAGATTTCTGACCCTATACCGCGCGCCTTTGAAAAATCGATATCTCGAGAGTAAATCGATGTATCGCAATTCGGTTTGGACCGATCAAAAGAGTAAGCTTACCGTACTCGCCGTTAAAATTTTGGATCCATCTGATTTCATTTTGAGACCTTACTTGAGTTACTTGGACCCCAGTTGGATTTATTTTTTCGGAGTTACGCTGGCAAGGGGGTCGCTCCCTCTCTTGAAAAACTGTGGAGGGGGCCCTTGCTGGGCATACATTCTATTTTTCACTTTTTTTTTTTTTTTTAGAGCATGAAGTGTCATGCTCTATTGAAATCGTTTCTACAAGGTCAATAATGCTTTTCTTATAGGAACGGCATGGTTCGGGGGTCCGCTCGGGGATCGCTTGGTTTCAGTATCGAGAACGGGTCCTCGAGGACCGATTGACCCATGTGATTCCCCCATCCGGTGTCCTCCCAATTTGTCGCTTTTTCTTTGTGGCGGGAGTTTTTGGCCAAGATTGAGGTTAAGCATTTTGGGAATGTAATTACGTTACTAATTTGGATCAGACTTCAACGAAATTTTCTGTATGAGATATTGGGTTTTATATCAGAGGATTGTGTCCATGGTTCGTGTATTCTGCGATTTAAAATGCATTTAGATGATTTCAAATTTCCAATCCTGTTATTGTTGATGTTTCGGTCCGCTAAAAGAGTTCGTTTGGGGAACGCGATCGGCGTTGCGTTTTAAGGTGAATCCTCAGCGACCTGTAGTAAGATTCTCATCCGCTAGATAACGCCACTGTTCCGCGGTCCAGAAACCATGCTTTTTTTCCGCCTTTAATCGTTAATTGCGAGAGCTAGAGTTAACTTTTCGAAAATGTAAGAACGTTGCGTTCTAGATCAAATCCTAAGGAAAATTTTAAGACCATTCCGAGCCATGGTTTTGCGACGACCTCCCGTCCCCTTTGCCCTCCCCACGAACTACTGCACCTACGCCTACAACAGTTGCTTGCCGCGTTGTGCAGATTGCATGAATGATGTGTGTCCATCACTTCATCCCAATTTCACAGCCATCACGGATGCCCACCCGCCACGGGTCTTCTACTGGTTTTATGCGACATCGGTCATCGTGGCCCAGTGTTACATGGTAATCAGCGGCGGATTCGGGAAAGGCACGCCCCCCCCCCCCCCAACTCACGGTAGCCTTTGCCTTTTTTCAACAGAAAAAATCGCATAAATTCCTCCCTGCAAATTTGAAAATTCATAGACGTGAAGCCCCCCCCCCCCCTAAAGAATTTTCTGATCCGCCATTGGTAGTAATTTTGCGGCACACTACGCCGATTCCCGTGGCAAATTCCTACACTTACCTTTCTCCCTTATCTGTCAATGGGCGCTCCCCGAGGGGCGGCGCGGCGCCCCCCCCCCCTAATTCAGAAAAATCAAAACTTTACAATAAAAAAGAATCGGAACATTCGATCAAATAATAACGAAAGAGTAAGAGTTAACAAACTTTATTCTTAGTTTACTTTACAATTTTAATTAGGGCGTAATTTAGGGGGGCAGGGCGGGAAGTAGCCCCCCCCTAAGCAGTGGTGCCCAACCGCCCCTTGCCACTATACACTCTCGCCCCCCATTTCAGGATTCCTCTCCCCCCCAGATCTAGACCTCCCCCTGATTTTTACCCCACCCCCTCCTGATTCAGACGACATCATACTTCCCACCCGTCATCTCCCTCGCCGAAAGAATTTTTAAAATCTACTAGTATGAACGTGTCTACATTGGCAACTACCGTTGGCAACGAGAATTTTGCGAACTTCCTTGAAAATTCAGAATCCTCTGGTCGATAATACATGATTAGAGATGTATAGGCAAGAGTTTTGGTTTTGTTAATTTAAATAGGTTAACTCTTAGAATTCATCAGGACAATGAAAAAAAGAAGAATAGGGGTACTTAGCTTTTTACTATTTCTATCATCTGATGCTGTCACTTTATTCATAATATCAAACACGTCAAAATAGAATTACTTTTGATACAACTAATGCTACAATCACTTACAATTTCTACCATTTGGAAGTATAATGGGGCTATTGCACACTTTTGCTATAGCGATTTAACAGTCGATTATGGCGTAAAAACCTCAAAAATAACGATGCGGCACTAAAAACTTCCAAAATCCCCCCTAACTCAATAAACGCAGTTATTTGCGCGAGCCTAATGTGGCCGAAGCCCTAACAATGGGAGATTCCTATCTTAATTTCGTCACTCTTTCTATGCTGACAAGGATGATTCACAGAGTAATTAGTCATCAGAGTGATGATCCCATCCGATGAATGGTACGCAACACCAAGTGACAACCGGTGTCCAAAATGAAAGTAGTCTCTTATTGGTCACTTCTTGATGGAGTTTCAGAATTGTTAGATGGGAATCTCCCACTGGTAGTGCCTTCGCCACCATTACGCTCCGCAAATAACTGCGTTTATTAAGTTTAGGAGTGGATTTTGGAACTTTTAGTGCCGCCATCGTTATTTTGTGAGGTTTTTACGCCATAATCGCTATTAAATCGCTTATAGCAAATTGTGCAATAGCCCCATTGATTTATTTTTCTATTTTGGGCGGAAGTGGGGGGGGGGGTTCTCTAGACTTGCCCGTCTCTAGGTGGTGTCCCCTAGACCTTCCATTGACATTCAAAAAGTTGCCCCTCCGGGCAATTGTTTTGCGGGTGCCCATGTCTTTGTCCATGGTCTCTGAACCAGAAATTGAACGTTCTTCCGGTCTGTGTTGCCTTCTTTTCTCATAAGTTTAGACACGGCCACCCTGTAAACCCCACAACAAGTTAAAGTCCGCCATCCGCACCCTCGACCCCGCAGCCACTATCAAAAGTAAATTGCCGTTTGACTTGCAGTACTCTCCTCCTCCTCCCCCCAACTTAGATTAGACAAAATATAAAATTAAAAAAAAAAAAAAAAAAAAAAAAAAGTGAAAATAGAATGTAGGCCCAGCAAAGGCCCCCTCCACGTTTTTTCCCAGAGAGGGAGCGACCCCCTTGCCAGCGTAACTCCGAAAAATAATTCCAACTGGGTCCAGGTAACTCAGTAGGTCTCAATGAAATCGATGGATCCAAAATTTTAACGGCGAGTACCGGTAAGCTTACTCTTTTGATCGGTCCAAACCGAATTGCGATACATCGATTTACTCTCGAGATATCGATTTTTCAAAGGCGCGCGGATAGGGTCAGAAATCTAAGATTCTCTAAAATCCGCGAATTTCGACTCTCATGACCTAGCATGCGCCGTGAGAATCATATGTGAAGTTTTTTGAGTTCACATGAAGTTCATTAAGGGCCCTGACAAATGTCGGACCGATAAAGTCTATATCGGGGGGGGGCGTGGCCCCAACTCCACGTAATTCCTCACGTACAATGTCTAACTGCGGCCGCGGGGGTCCCCATAAGATCCTTTTAAAAACTTGGATGGATCTGAATTTTTTTTCAAGAATTATCTAAAAGCTGAAGCTACCGCCCAATCCAAACCGCAGTGCGCAATCCATCGATTCGTTCTCGAGATATCGTTTTTTCAAAGGCGCGCGGTCTTGTCAGATCGACCTTAGGGGGGCGCTGGAGCTGGAAAAAGGCGAATTTCGTCTCTCACGAACCTCGTGTGCCGTATTATATCGGTTCCGCTTCTTTTTCGGGCCCCCAATGATGTCCCAGGGGGCCCAAATGCAGTTTCGAGCCAAAAATATCATCTTGGGGGGGGAACTACTCCCCGTTTCAGCGTAACTCTGACAAGAAATGTCTAACTGCGGCCGCGAGAGGTCCTGTAAGGTCATTAAATAACTCGATGGATCTGAAATTTTCGAGGGTTTTCAGTCCAAGCAAGCGCTTTCGA
Source organism: Trialeurodes vaporariorum (assembly GCA_011764245.1). Taxonomy (NCBI): domain Eukaryota; kingdom Metazoa; phylum Arthropoda; class Insecta; order Hemiptera; family Aleyrodidae; genus Trialeurodes; species Trialeurodes vaporariorum. The sequence goes on from VMOF01000320.1 coordinate 12,893,922, forward strand.
CCGGTGCAAAACCCAATTGCAATACATCGATTCACTATCGAGATATCGATTTTTCAAAGGCGCACGGTCTTGTCAGATCGAACATTGAAAAAGCTGTGGAACCTGTATCCGCGAATTTCGTCTCTCAGGACCGTTTAAGCTCCCTTAAAAAACGAATGAGCTTTTTTTCAAGTTCATATTACGTTCCTTAAGGCCTTGATGATGTCGGATGACATTTGATCAATTTAACATTCATTTTTTATCTGAGACAAAAAGAGCTGAAACCATAAAGAGAAAATTTTCCCTCGTGATGACTTTGGTTCAAGCGAGGAAATTCTATAGAAGTCCCAATAACTAGACTAGACTTTCCGGCTTTCTAGGATTTGGGATTAAGAATTTCCTTCCTGATGACTTTGGGTTTAGGCGAGAGAAATCTAAAAAGTCCCAATAACTAAACTAGACTTTACGGCTTGCTAGGATTTGGGATTGCGTCATCCGTTTTAAAGAACAAACACTACGAAATCGATTTTCAAAACCACAGTATCACCTCGCCTCGTGAACAACTGTTCAACACGCTATAATAAATTTTCATTCCCACTTTGACCTATCAAGTTTTTTTACAGCGATCACTGTTTTTAAAAAACACAAATGCAGCGTTGCGATTGACTTTGTCGCAGTTTTGTACCTACTATCAAAATGAAATCCAACTTACAATGATTTACGGCCGACACTCATGCTCTCTTTGCTAACACTGTTCCAGTGTTGCAAGTTCCAACTTGTTTTTTTTTTTTTTTTTTTTTTTTTTTTTTTTTTTTAAAATTTTATATTTGTGTCTAACCTAAGTTGGGGGAGGAGGAGGAGAGTACCTGCAAGTCAACCGGCAATTTACTTTTGATAGGGGCTGCGGGTCGAGGGTGCGGATTGGGGACTTTTAACTTGTTGTGGGGTTTACAGGGTGGCCGTGTCTAAACTTATGAGAAAAGAAGGCAACCACAGACCGGAAGAACGTTCAATTTCTGGTTCAGAGACCATGGGACAAAGACATGGGCACCCGCAAAACAATTGCCCGGAGGGGCAACTTTTTGAATGTCAATGGAAGGTCTAGGGGACACCACCTAGAGACGGGCAAGTCTAGAGAGCCCCCCCCCCCCCCCCCACTTCCGCCCAAAATAGAAAATAAATCAATGGGGCTATTGCACACTTTTGCTATAAGCGATTTAATAGTCGATTATGGCGTAAAAACCTCACAAAATAACGATGGCGGCACTAAAAGTTCCAAAATCCACTCCTAAACTTAATAAACGCAGTTATTTGCGGGAGCGTAATGGTGGCCGAAGGCACTAACAGTGGGAGATTCCATCTAACAATTCTGAAACTCCATCAAGAAGTGACCAATAAGAGACTACTTTCATTTGACACCGTGTCACTTGGTGTTGCGGTACCATTCATCGGATGTGGATCATCACTCTGATGACTAATTACTCTGTGAATCATCCTTGTCAGCATAGAAAGAGTGACGAAATTAAGATAGGAATCTCCCATTGTTAGTGCCTTCGGCCACCATTAGGCTCGCGCAAATAACTGCGTTTATTGAGTTTAGGAGTGGATTTTGGAAGTTTTTAGTGCCGCCATCGTTATTTTTTGAGGTTTTTACGCCATAATCGACGTTAAATCGCTTATAGCAAAAGTGTGCAATAGCCCCATTATCCTTCCAAATGGTAGAAATTGTAAGTGATTGTAGCATGTAGTTGTATCAAAAGTAATTCTATTTTTGACGTGTTTGATATTATGAATAAAGTGACAGCATCAGATGATAGAAATAGTAAAAAGCTAAGTACCACTATTCCTTCTTTATTTTCATTGTCCTGATGAATTCTAAGAGTTAACCTATTTAAATTAACAAAACCAAAACTCTTGCCTATACATTCTCTAATCATGTAATTATCGACCAGAGGATTCTGAATTTTCAAGGAAGTTCGCAAAATTCTCGTTGCCAACGGTAGTTGCCAATGTAGACACGTTCATACTAGTAGATTTTAAAACTTCTTTCGGCGAGGGAGATGACGGGTGGGAAGTATGATGTCGTCTGAATCAGGAGGGTGGGGTAAAAATCAGGGGGAGGTCTAGATCTGGGGGGGAGAGGAATCCTGAAACTGGGGGGCGAGCTGTATAGTGGCAAGGGTGGTTGGGCACCACTGCTTAGGGGGGGGGGGCTACTTCCCGCCCTGCCCCCCCCCTAAATTACGCCCCTAATTAAAATTGTAAAGTAAACTAAGAATAAAGTTTGTTAACTCTTACTCCTTTCGTTATTATTTGATCTTCGAATGTTCCGATTCTTTTTTATTGTAAAGTTTTGATTTTTCTGAATTAGGGGGGGGGGCGCCCGCGCCGCGCCGCCCCTCGGGAGCGCCCATTGACAGATAAGGGAGAAAGGTAAGTGTAGGAATTTGCACGGGAATCCGGCGTAGTGTGCCGCAAAAATTACTACCAATGGCGGATCCAGAAAATTCTTTTAGGGGGGGGGGGGCTTCACGCCTATGAATTTTCAAATTTGCAGGGAGGAATTTATGGATTTTTTCTGTTGAAAAAGGCAAAGGCTACCGTGAGTTGGGGGGGGGCGTGCCTTTCCCGAATCCGCCGCTGATTACCATGTAACACTGGGCCACGATGACCGATGTCGCATAAAACCAGGTAGAAGACCCGTGGCGGGCGTGCATCCGTGATGGCTGTGAAATTGGGATGAAGTAGATGACACACATCATTCATGCAATCTGCACAACGCGGCAAGCAACTGTTGTAGGCGTAGGTGCAGTAGTTCGTGGGGAGGGCAAAGGGGACGGAGGTCGTCGCAAACCATGGACGAAGATAAACTAAGGACTGCCGACTGTTGTTAGTCCTGTTTTGCTCTCGACCCCAGCGCTCCAAGCAGCGGTCAGCTGAACTACTCTTTCAAGTGAGCGATCCTGGCGATGTGTCCATGCTCACATGCTGTGCTACTGCTAAAACCGTTGTTGGAGTTGGTCTGTTATGGCATGGCTGTCAACTGTTGTCGGCGACCCAAGAGGATCAGATAACTCAGTATCTCAATGGAAGATCGAAAGCAAGGGAATTCAGAATCAACTTTGGACAAGGTAACAGAAATCATCAGCAAATTAAAAGAGTCGCCTGATCTCTACTAATAAACAATGTCTATGTACTCTTTCTTGTTTGATTCCGTTTTGAGGTTAACTGTGATGTATAGTATTTCAGTCCTTGATTAATCATTTTCGACAATTCAGGAATCTTTCAAGAAATACCCCAGACGTTTGCTTTTTAGCGGATTTTGCTTCCTTTTAATTCGCTGATCATTTGTTCCCTTCGTTCAATCGTGATTCAAATTACCTACACGGTATACATTTGCGGGAAGGCATGGGAGAAAGGGAGCCGGAGCGGCCACCGCTGCAGCGGTTCGCTTTTAGTTGACCCTTACTGCTGCTTGGAGCGCTGCGGTCGCGCTCGAAAACCCGCTAACAGGTTTTAAACACGGGCGGAGATAGGAAGTCGGCAGTCCTTAGTTATATCTTCGTCCATGGCTCGGAATGGTCTTAAAATTTTCCTTAGGATTTGATCTAGAACGCAACGTTCTTACATTTTCGAAAAGTTAACTCTAGCTCTCGCAATTAACGATTAAAGGCGGAAAAATCATGGTTTCTGGACCGCGGAACAGTGGCGTTATCTAGCGGATGAGAATCTTACTACAGGTCGCTGAGGATTCACCTTAAACGCAACGCCGATCGCGTTCCCCAAACGAACTCTTTTAGCGGACCGAAACATCAACAATAACAGGATTGGAAATTTGAAATCATCTAAATGCATTTTAAATCGCAGAATACACGAAACATGGACACAATCCTCTGATATAAAACCCCAATATCTCATACAGAAAATTTCGTTGAAGTCTGATCCAAATTAGTAACGTAATTACATTCCCAAAAATGCTTAACCTCAATCTTGGCCAAAAACTCCCGCCACAAAGAAAAAGCGACAAATTGGGAGGACACCGGATTGGCGGAATCACATGGGTCAATCGGTCCTCGAGGACCCGTTCTCGATACTGAAACCAAGCGATCCCCCGAGCGGACCCCCGAACCATGCCGTTCCTATAAGAAAAGCATTATTGACCTTGTAGAAACGATTTCAATAGAGCATGACACTCATGCTCTAAAAAAAAAAAAAAAAACCAGCTATCGCAAGATTAACATAACTTGGTTTAAATTTTCGACAATCCAAGAAAGTCGTTAATTTTACGTTTTTTGTGGTTTGAGTTCAAGATGTCCTGGTTAAAATTTAACCATTCCTTGGTTAACATTTAACCAATAGGTCCTGCATTCAAACCATTGAAAACGTAACATTTACAATTTAATGTCGACAATTTTAACCAAGTTATGATAAATTTTACGACATCTATTTTTCATTTTGACTAATTTTCTGGTTGATGGTGGGTGGGTAGGCCATATTAATTGAAGCCACTGTTGCCATACCTGCTTTTCAAGCAAAAAAAAATTAAATAACAGACAATTATATCACGAGTCTTTTTGATTTGTAATGATAGCCAAGCGTTTCTCTTTGCTCGTCAAATCTTTGTCGGTCCAACCCCAAATCTTGTTCTTGTGTTGAAGTGAGATTGGGTGCGATCCATCGCCTGTCCTTAGAATCCTTTTCTCTACCAAAGCAACCGAGACAGCTTTTAAATCGTAGGCCAGACCCGCCCAAGCACAAAAGTCGAGGAAAGCCGTGGTCATATTGAGCGAATAATTCCCCAGCTCTTCACATTTGTAATCCCATGGGAAGACGTGGTGATAATTGTGCCATCCTTCCCCTGTTGTGAGGAATGAGACGAGCCAGTTTTCAGTTGCTTCTATATTTCTTAAAGAGAGAAAAAAAAAAAAAAAGGGTAATGAAAATATTTAATCCACGTTATGATTTTTTTCTTTCGGTTTCACAGATAGGTTAAACGAAGGAAACTTTCACAATAATTACACTGAAAAAAAAAAAAAAACAGCTAAATTTAACTAATTTCAACTTAAAAGTATGGACACCACTTAAAACCGTTAGTTTGAATATTTGAATTAGTAAAATTAACTCCGTGCCATGTTAATTAACACGGCACGGAGTTAATTTTACTAATTCAAATAGTCAAACTAACAGTTTAAAGTGGTGTCCATACTTTTAAGTTGAAATTAGTTAAATTTAGCTGATTTTTTTTTATACTAAACTCAGATCAGAGACAAAAATTAATTTTTATAACACTTTTACTTTCTCTTTTCCCATAGGGCAGAGAAAGTACTGTAATCATGAAAAATTTGAAAATTGAGTAAGCTCCGATTCTTGGTATTTGATGTTCCCAGGAACCCAAAAAAAACATATCCCAAAAAATGTCCGTCAGCGTCTGTCTGTCTGTCCGTCCATCACGGATGATATTTCCTCAACTAGTCATATGTTTGCATTCAAATTTGACAAGAAGAATCGTTTCCTACTTTCCAAGAGGAGATTTTTTAGATTTTGTCCAAAGTTTAAATTAAGAGGGGCTCAACCCCAAAAATAGGCCAAAAATGGCAAATAATTTACATTTTTTAAAAATTGCACTAAGGATTATCTAATTTAATGAAAATATACTCCTAAGACAGACAAATCGAATGGCTTTATTCATTTTTTTCCAAGAAAACTCAAATAAGTGTAGTTATGGGAGGGGGGGGGGTAAGGAAATCGGGCAAAATACACATTTCTGAGAGCGTAACTGGGAGGATTTTCTTGAAACTCGGTGAAAATACACTACAAAGACTGACAAATTGAATGGCACCATTCATTTTTTTCAGAAAATTCAAGTAAGGGTAGTTATGGGAGGGGGGGGGGGAGAAAGGGGCAAAATACCCATTTCCGAGAGCACTACCGCGAGGATTTCCTTAAAACTTAATGAAAATATGCTCCTAAGACATACAAACGGAATGGCATCTTTATGTATCCCGTAATATTCTCAGAAGGGTAGTTTTTCGAGAGGGGGTGGGGGTAAACAAGTAAAACTACAATTCAAGCAATGCTGCATTTAGTCCATTTCAAGGCATGAAAAAATCAAACTACTGGAGGTACACAGTTGTCTCCACCGAATCGATATTTTACATTGGTTTAAATGGACTAAATGCGGCGTTGCAGATTGCATGTGCACGTGACGCCACTGATTTTATTTTAAAATTGGAGAGAGTAACTCTAATGTAAGTAACTGTACTCTCTTTTGTTGGAGAGAAAATGGTGTACAAAATAAAACCAGTCAAAAGGAGGAAGATCTAAAGTGAAAGAAGTAATACATTTGGAGTGTCCATACTTTTCGTAAGGCCTCGATCCCCATTTGTGAGCAACGCTATTCACCATAAATGTTACATGGAGAATATAAAGCTGGCGTAAATAAACGGCAACTAAATGTGCCATCCAAAAATCTTCACCCCAAAAATACCAAGGGACCAACGTGGGAATGACGAAGCCAAAGAGGAGAGTGAGTGACACGTAGTACCTGGAAATTAGGAGAGCATTAAGATACAAAGGTGAAACCACAGCATAAAACCAGGTACATAGACTGCATTAAATATAGCTTCAATCTGTTATAAGAAGTATATTATGGTTCCTGTAGGAGCCAACCTTCCTATTAATTGTTTGAAAAGCAAATGTAACAATTTTAATTTTCCAATTTGTATGATATGTTTGCTTTTTTGTGAGTGCAGAACTTCAGACAAATTCTGAACTTATGAAGTTTCGATGAGATTTGGAGATCGAAAATTGTCTTACCAACCACTGACAAATTTCCGCTTGTTTACTCAAACGGGTCTGTTGCATACTTTTAACTTTAGCTACAACAAAATAGAATTTTATTCGGCTAGTAAATTATGCCTACTCCACCGTGTATATTTTGGCTATTACTTCCACCAGTGACCCATCTGAACTTTGAGCTAATAAGTTCCTTTTGCGAGGAGTGAGCTTTAGACTTTTTAATGGTCTTAACGTTATTTTCGTGGCACTTTATATTAGACTGGAACGTCTATCTGTATTCAACTGTGGGCCAATCATTTATCATCGTTAAACCGATCGTTAAATCTGTATACCTACGAGTGATTGATTCTATGGGTCGAAATATGTTGTAAAACTCAGCCGTTGCTATGAAGTAGCCGTTGACTTACGAATAATCTTTAACTAACGGGACACTTAAAGATGGTTACCATAACAACGGCTGAGTTTTATCAATTTCGACCAATAGAATCACTCATACACAGTCTTGACGATCAGTTTATCGATGAAGTAAATGATCACGCCCGCAAAACCTTGCAAAAGCTTTCATCTCGCCGGAAATTATGTCCTCTCTTTGCTACTGCTGTCAGGTCAGAGGTCAAGAGTCAACTATCAAGGTAGCTCTTACTTGTACTGATACTTGACGATCCAATCCCTCTCTATGTCACTTGTATCAATTGTCTTCTTGATCTTGAGCGACTCCGGATGAGCCCAGACGAGAAGCCATCCGATGTGCGAGAAGAACAGGCCACGATTCACGTTGTGAGGGTCTCCGTCTGTGTCAACGTATTTGTGATGGGCTCGATGAATTCTGACCCACGTTAGGATACTCTTTTGAAGGGCCGCCGTTTGGAAAATGGCTAAGAGCAATCGAAGAGGCCATGTCGCTTTGTACGTAGTGTGAGCCCACAAACGATGAGTTCCGCTTGTCACAGACATGATTGTTGCGAGAGCGAGAAAAGAAGCTGGAAAGAATCGGAACATAAATAAACTGTTTGGAATATCTCACGAACACTTTCTCACATCAAAATGAATCTGGGGGGGGGGGGTAAACCTTCCTATGATATTCTGGGGGAGACTCCCCTAGAATACTCTGGCGGACCCCCTAGACCCCGATATAATATTCTGGAGGGACCCTCAGACCCCCCCATTAAGGAAATAATTTTACAGTAGACTGGTTAAAGAATGTTTTTGCAAATTTTCATCAAACTTCAAAGAGCTACATTTGAAACATTCCAATTTTTCCCTAAGTTCGCCCACATTTTACCCATTTTCTCATTAATTTTAATGGAAATCTTTTGTCATCCATAACTTGCCTACAGTTTAAAATTTCGAAGAAAGAAAACAAAGTATCTCTGGAGAATGGTTAACCCTTGTGAGCCTAAGGTATTTCGGTAACACAAAGGACTAAGGGGGGTATTTTTGTACCCCAAGGATATTTTCATGCAGCACAGTCAGTATCAATAATGTTGAAACTTTAATGGATGGATTATGTACTTAGTACCCTAAGAGAGTAATTTATGTGAAATTTGAGTAAATTATTGCTATGTTGCCAAATTTACACCTACTTTTAAAAAAAATGTCAAAATAAAAAAAATGGAAAAAATGAAATGAGGTACCATATTATTTTTCCATTTTTGATAAATTTCCAATTTTTTTTCAATGATCTGACTTAATATTCTTAATCTACATAAAATTTCCGTAAAATTCACTGTAATAGATGGTTCCAAACTTAAAACTGGCAGGACGAAGGGGGGGTATATTTGTACCCCAACACTTTAAATTTCTATAATATCGACAAAAATTCATAAAAATTAATGAAATTTGGTAGACGTGTTCTAAGTATCCTAACTTAAAATGTCACGAAGTCCCAAAAAATTTTGAGCAGTTTTGACAAAATGGCGTCAAAAAAACTGGCCTGGGGTACAAATGTACCCCCCCCCCTCAGGCTCACAAGGGTTAAAGCAACTTCTCTGCGAAAATTGGATGCATATGGACAATTGGCTCAAAACTTATGATGGAATACGGACAGACAGAAATATGCACTATCGCAATACTTTCTCAATTTCTAACTTTGAGGGTGAGAAAGTAAAAACAACAGAGGTCGGTGGCTTATTGGTTCGCAACAAACAGCATTGTCAAATATTTACAAATTATCGGACGTCGATGAAGTCAAATCTTCAAAACTGTTGTGTTTGTAGACGGCGAGTGAACGTGTCATTATTTTTAATGATCGAAAGTTCGATCGCTCGAATTCGGCTAACTGCAAATCACTTGACTTGTGCCAGGTAAGGTTGTATTACAAAAGTGAACTTACAAAACTCAGATTAGATCAAAAAGCTGTAGCAAAAAAGAACATTTATGGGGCGTGATTTTTAAACTTCAAGGAGGTAGCCATGAGCACCTAAATACCGCATTATTTCACCACAGACAGAGAAAAAATATAATAGAGACCACGCACTATCTACTCGTATCTTGCCCATTTTTGCAATAGGTGGCAAAATTTTATTTTCGGGGTCTCAACAAAAGACTGGAAAAATGGATCGTACGTTAACTGATGAGCAAAGGTGTTGAGGCTTTTGCATAATGAAACCGAAGCAAGCACCGAAGTTGCATCATTCAACGCATGGTACATATTGGATGGTGCTCTCTCATGCTCCCTGTGTTATTCCTGTTGAATTTCGAGAAAAAGTCTGCCTTCACGCGTTTGCTGTCTCTAATTCGAAGCCAAACAAAAGCGTTAAGTTTGCAACACAAGTAAGCTTCATCATTGGGACAACGCCAACAGCTTTGATGATGCACGGGAATGTCAAAATGATGTTCGCTGCGGATTGACTCAATTAAGTGGTTTGATCATGGATTGATCCATGATTGGATCAATTGGGCCGGGATTGGACGAGGGATGAGGGAAAAGGGCAGAAGAGAAGCCTGCAATTCGTCAGCAGCAATGATATTGATCATAAGTAGCATTACACAGAATACTGTAATCAGAATGGAAACTTTTGTTCGTTTTGAAGCATTATTTTCCGGTCCGTCCTTTTTAGAAGTTCCTTACTATCTCCATGTAAAGCAAAACGAAAAACAGAGACAGAATTAAGTCAGACATTTTAAGAAGACACCCCAAAAGTGATGAAGTGATAAGCAAAATTGTTACCGTTGGCTCTTTCGGGAGTTTGCATTCTGATTTCTGATTGTGCTTTTACGAACTTAGTAGACTCATTGTCAGTTGAACCTCATAATAATCAATAACTTGACATTGGTTCAAATGAGATGAGCATTTGAATCGACTGCACCTAGAGAATTAAACTTCGTGAACTTACCCCAAATGAAGGTATAAAAGTAAACTTTTGCTGTTAGACAAAAGTAAAGACCCAATAGAGAAAGGAAGTGAGTGACAGCGAAGTAAATTCTTTGCATCCTCATTAACCTGATTTTCCCAGAGTTCAGTCGTCTTTCATTCTCAACCGGTGGTGACCACGGACTTCTTCGCACTCTTGGATCCAGCGAGAGCTCATCTGTAAATCGAATCGAATAAAGTGAAAATAATAAATGATAAATATAAAATGAAAACAACCTTGGCGGGAAAAATGAAAATAAATCGTCAGATAAAACATGGTAAGTCAATCTCCCTCCTCCAAAATTGCGTTAGCTATCGTAATTTTTGTAGGCATGGGCGCCCACAGGGAGGGGGGGTGGCAAGGGGGGCACTTGCCCCCCTTGCCCCCCTATCGTCACTATCATTCTATTCCAACCATAATTCACAGGTTTTCTTACAAAGTTTTTGAATGTTATTTCCAATTTATTCATTTTACTATTTGACTCATTCTCTAATTTTTAAGCGTGCCGTATATATACGGTACGCTTTTTGTTTTCATTTTCATATCTAATATATAGGTTGCATGCTTTGCTTATGGCAAAACCTTGGCGGGAAAGGTTTGAAAAATTAAAAACGTGTTTTCTTAAAACTGGTTTCATTAATCGTTAATTTATTGCTGCGATCCAGGAGGTCTCGGCGTCTATTTTCTTAAAATTGTAAAAGTTTTGGTATTCCTGTTAATTTCAATAAGTTATTAAGCGTCAAAGTCGAATTCCTTTGAATGAGAATTCCATACAGGTCCAGCAACCTAAGTCATTTGTGCCAACCTATGAGTCAAAATTCCAAGGCAGGAGGGGGGTGGCAACATCCTTCACAGAAACCCTCTTTGCCCCTCGGTTTTGGGCTCCACCGGTCACGAGATTTCTTCACGGTTCATTAAGCGGAGAGATTTGTGAATGTGTGGGAGAGAGAGGGTGTTAGAGAGGCTTCGTGTCTCGGATCTCGGAGGGTCTGAGGACTCATAAAAGTGTCAACATCAGTTTGACGACGGTATCGAAAAGAAGTGACGGCGAGGTATTGATGAAGAGCAGGGGGGGTGTATAGAAAAGAGAGGGGCGCATTCATATCCTTTAGTAGACCTGTTTAGTGATGACGTCACCATCAAAATAGGTTCCAAACAAATGCTCTATCTCGCTCACTCTCGTTGATTTACCTATAAGAAATCAGATCCAAATTTTCGAACGCATATTCATGCTAGTTAAAGCACAGTTTTCTCAATTTTTTTGCACCATTAGATTCCACGTACCTTAAAGTATTTTTCACTCTAACATAATTCCTAAAAGATCACAAGCGAATTTACAATCACAGTTATACCGAAAGATGTTCTACGTTTTGTCCTCGTCTTACTCACGGTCTTTTAGGGGAGTATCACCGCCATGACACTCAATCATTCTAACTTCTCTTCGTATCGAAGCTATTGTTCGAGGTAAAACACATTCGGATGGTGCTGATGAGCCTATATCCTAGAATGTTGTGCTCATAAGAAACTGTGAGTGTGACAAAGACAAAACATAGGATTTTCTTCGATATAGCTGTGATTGTGCATTGTTGCGCGATGTTTAAAAAAGTTTGTGGTAGCGAGCTCACATTTTATCACTGAGAAAAAAGTGGCTGTTAAAACTGTAAGAATAGAACCATAGATGTGTTTCGTTTTATTTCAATCATAAGACCTATCGTTGCTATAGTCAGCGCTTTTGAATCTACACGAATACCGATTGTCTCTATAAAATTTCGATTATTTTTATGGGAAATAAAGCGCGGGAATTATATCATATCGGAAAATTCATTGAAACAATCGGAAATTTTTATAAGGGCGTGGAACCCAATGGTTTTAAAAACAAACTGGTGCAAAGAACTTGTTGTTTACTAGCACTTGTATTTGAAAATTTGGATCGTATTTCATATGGGAAAACCCTCGAGAGCGAGTGAGACGGAGCCTTTTTTTGGAACCAATTATTTTCATGACGTCACACTAAACGGGTCTTGGTCATTGGAAACATTTGAAATTCGGGGGGATGGGCAAATTGAAAACCCCTTAATGAGCGTCTATGCAATAAAGGGGATTTTTGGGGAAAATTTTGGGCGTTTTGTTAAAAAAAAGGTTTTAAAAATCCAAAACAAGGGGGGGGGTTTAAAAATTCGCATTAATAGCTCAAAAAAGTGAGAGGGGCTGTCGCGTGCCTTCCCCCTGGACAGCCTCCTCCCTGCGGCTATGGAATTGACTCTGGAATAACTTATTTACCTATCCTAAAAAGTTTCTCGCGGTACAGTTTTTTTTACTGGAAGCCTCTTCAAATTTTGGAAATTATAGGTCCATATGAAACTTTGTTTTTCCCCAAAACGAAAAATGATATCGACCCACGGCAACAGAAAAAAAAATCAAATTACAATGCGTTATAGGCTTATTTTTAAACTGTAACTTTCGATACTTTTCAACAAAATAAATGGGGAGAGGGGAATTAAAATCCACAAACGTCTTAAACCTCCACACCTACTATAATCTATACCCCCAGAATGCTTGACGTGTAAAGGGCACCTGAAATGGTTAGTTCTGTATATTAAAGGATTATTTTTTCATGAATTCGCAAGTGTTCCATTTATACATATTACATATCTACATCGGACAATCGCAACAAGTGCTGACAGCACCTAAAACGGGAAAAAAAAGAAAAAAAAATGTTTATTATTTAGAATCACGGCTTTTCCGAATATGACACTTTTTGACTTCAAAAGAACGCAACCTCATTTTTGATCCCTGAACAAGCCGTTTAAAAGGTGGAGGGATTTAGAAATGTCTATTGTCTATAGTTTATGTGGGTAAAAAAGATCGAGCCTTATCAAAAAATTTTTTCTTTTCAGCTTTCAATGGGTTTGTTGCAAACTTTTTCTACAGCGCTATAGAGTTTTGATTTTTTTGTAAAATCGCCTGAAAATTACATTGGCGGCATCAAAAAGTCATAAAATCCATTAATAAAACCCCCAAAACGCATTATAAAAAAAGCCAAAATGGCAGTCGTAAAGCCGAACAATCTCTGCACGCCGCCCATACGACGAACATCAAAGATAGGCGATCCATTTTCCCCTTTTTTTGTTGAAAGGGGGGGGGGAAGAAAATATCTCTACAGTCAAAATGTGATTTTAAAAATTTTCATGGTCAAAATGTTTTGTTCTGTGAAGGTGGCGGGGGGGGGGGGGAGCAAATATCAAGAATATAGGGTGTTTCAAAACTTAAGTGCCAACTTATGGAGTGTATTTTTGGGGTCAACACATATAAGGCTTTATTTTCCTATACGAATATGTGCTGCAAATGTTTCTCTTCTGAGCTAGAGCCCTCCAAAGTTTTGAAAAAAAAATCAAAAAAAGAACACAAAAAACAACGCCTTTGACTCATCTCCTTATAGATACATCTGATCTTTTATTTTTTTCATCATTTCTCACCAAATCAGCTCAATTGGACAGCACTTGTCACAAAAGAACTGAGTGACATTTTTGATAAAATTGAGTTATTGATTGATAGACCTAGCAATACTCAATCTCGAAGCAACAAGTGCTTCTTCTAATAACAACTATTTCCTCATTTAAGCCTCATTGAAGTCATTTTCCATGTGATGAAATAAAATGAGAGCTTGGTTCCTTTTTCTTAAACCTTAATCCGAGTCACGTAAAGGGAAACCCAAATCTGACTCGGTTTCCCTTTTTTAGAATTGGGAACGGACTTAAGTCCGGATTAACTGATTTTAAATATCAACAGTGTAAACCAACTCTGCCCTTTTGGGTTTTTCTTAGAGATTCGTTTTTCGTGATTATGCCAAACAAAAAGAAGAAAGGAACCAAGTCACTTTAAACGCTAAAAAATTTAAATAGGTACCTTTCCTGCATAGGAAATTCCCTTTTCCGGTGTTGAAATGCAAAAAATAACACGGTAGTTGAATGAAATCAAAACGTAAGTAATTCCGCGTTTTTTGTTTAAATGCTAGCTCTTCAACTTTGGACTCAATTTTCTCGAGATCAGCTCCATGTCACATGGTTCCTCTTTGATGAATTATCATTGCTAGCAAAAGCATTAAAGCTGTTCAGACTTTAGTGGCACGCTTTTCCAACACCTGCGTGTTGGAATTTTCCCTGCTTGTTTTTTTTTTTTTTTGAAATTGGCAAGAACTAATTTCTTTTGCTATCAGTCTCTTTGTTTTAAACTTACATTCATTTCAGATGCCATTTCTTGTGTCTGTTTCATCTAATTGTTGTACTTCATTTTATGACTTTGACTGAACTTTCCTAACTTATTTTTGAACTTACAAGAACTAATTTCTCACCTGCTTGTCAGTCTCATATGGTTTTAAAAAAAAAAAAAATTATTCTTTCTGATGCGTAAAAATTTTTAGTCAGCTGGTTTATCCTATTATTTCGTCGTTTTACATGGTTCCCAAATTTTAGGGGTGTGCACGATTTTACCATCGTGTCTAGCAACTTTATATTGTTTTGATTTGTTTGATTGTACTATGATTTCATGTTTGGATAAAATTTGGGCTTAAAGGTCAGTGTGAGGCTCTGTCTGCGTTGTTGTTGGTCTGGTTGTTTATGTAACCGATGTTGCGGTATTTTAATAATCAGTCCCTCTTCCATCTTTGTGGAGTGTGCTCCTCGTTCTGAGTATTTTGTTTTTTTGTATTTTATTTTTCCAATTGATAATGGTGCTGTGAGTGCACCGAAACGTCTCGGAAGTTCTTATTTATTGCTGGCCTAGTTCCCATTTTAATCTTTATTTTGTCTATGTTACTGCTTTTACAAAAACCCCATTTCCTTCGCCAGTGATTCAAACCTAAAATAACTGTCTTCAACATTTTCTTGTGATCGTGATTCTTAATTGAATATACAGGGTGTCCCAGACCACCCGTGTAGGTACTTTTTCTCAAAAACGGCTGGGAGTAGAGAGCTGAAACAAAAAAGTCAGATAGGAAATTGACCCCAAAGAATTCAATGAAAATATTTTCAAAGCCCCCCGAGGCCCCCCAGGGGGGTTTTGGGGGGGTTCGAAACACATTTTTCCATTTTGGCGGGAAAAGCCTATAAAAGGTACAAAAATAAGTTCAGACTCTGAAAGAGCAACTCATTGCCGACATTTTTACTCAAGTAACTTTTCCCAGAAAACCCCAATTTTTGGGGTTATGGGCCCTTTTGGGGGGAAATTTTCATTCGGCCACTGTGACCACACTATTCAATATTTTTCAAAAAACTGAAATCCATCTGAAAGAAGAGATCAAGACCTTTCGATTGATGTGCCACATAATACCTAAAAGTGAAAAATTAAGGCCCCCGCGAAGATTCCAAAATTTGGGGGTCTTTGGGCCCCCCCACGTAAAAAAAGTCAAATAGCAAGGTATAGCTTGTGATACATCGATCGAAAGCTCTCAAAGAGTAAAATAAGATGACGCAATTCAAAATCGTCTACAATCATTACTTTCAAAATGGCGGCCATTTGAAAATTTTGGGTGTTCAAAGGAAAGTCCTGGGAAAGGAGTCCAAAGATGAACGATACATAAATTAAAAGGCCTTAAAAAAGCAAACGAATGGCGCAAACCGCAAATCAATCCGCCTCTTCAATCAAAAGTTATGACCGATTGAAATTTAAGCAGCCTTAAATAGGCCTTATTGAGCCCTTTAAGTTTCAATCGGTCATAACTTTTGATTGAAGAGGCGGATTGATTTGCGGTTTGCGCCATTCGTTTGCTTTTTTAAGGCCTTTTAATTTATGTATCGTTCATCTTTGGACTCCTTTCCCAGGACTTTCCTTTGAACACCCAAAATTTTCAAATGGCCGCCATTTTGAAAGTAATGATTGTAGACGATTTTGAATTGCGTCATCTTATTTTACTCTTTGAGAGCTTTCGATCGATGTATCACAAGCTATACCTTGCTATTTGACTTTTTTTACGTGGGGGGGCCCAAAGACCCCCAAATTTTGGAATCTTCGCTGGGGCCTTAATTTTTCACTTTTAGGTATTATGTGGCACATCAATCGAAAGGTCTTGATCTCTTCTTTCAGATGGATTTCAGTTTTTTGAAAAATATTGAATAGTGTGGTCACAGTGGCCGAATGAAAATTTCCCCCCAAAAGGGCCCATAACCCCAAAAATTGGGGTTTTCTGGGAAAAGTTACTTGAGTAAAAATGTCGGCAATGAGTTGCTCTTTCAGAGTCTGAACTTATTTTTGTACCTTTTATAGGCTTTTTCCCGCCAAAAATGGAAAAATGTGTTTCGAACCCCCCCAAAACCCCCGTGGGGGGCCTCGGGGGGCTTTGAAAATATTTTCATTGAATTCTTTGGGGTCAATTTCCTATCTGACTTTTTTGTTTCAGCTCTCTACTCCCAGCCGTTTTTGAGAAAAGTACCTACACGGGTGGTCTGGGACACCCTGTATTTATTCGTGCGGGTTCGAAAGGTATATTTGGTTGAACCTGTATTTGTGTATACATGTGTTTGATTCCTCCGAAATATTGTGTCTTCATTTGTTCCCAATTCCTGCAAATGACTTTGATGTTTCATTTTAATACTAAACAGTCTTTGACTTGATTCAAGAAAATGTTGACCTCACTTCGAGAGATGCATTTTTTGAACCAGAGCAAAAATAATACCATTCACTGAACATCAAAATTATCAACACACCAATTAAAACTGAATAAGCGTTAAAGTTAGCATCAACGACATTCATAGGCATCACGCCGTCCAGGTTTGTGAAATTTAAAATTGTCACTTAATTGAAACGAAAATGCTCGGTTAAAATTTGCATTGAACGTGCCGGCAAAGGAGACAAGCGACATGTGTAGTTTACAATGTTACTTCGAGAATATCGCGATATCTGGCGGCCAGTTCTGGCACTGTGCAGTTTACAATGTTGGAAATGTGAACTTCGCGGTGAGTAATGTTGTGCGGCTAGGAGACCTCGGAACATTGTAAATTTCATCAAGATCTTAGTCTCGTGGACTCATCATTTCTCTCCGTGAAAAAGTAACGCTAGCTCTTCTTACAGATATTTTGTTTGTTTGTTTTGCTTTCTTCAAATAAACGTTAAATACTCGGCCATTCAGCTGTTTAATGCTATCCCCCATTTAACCCTTGTGAGCCTAAGGGGGGGGGGGTGTGTTTGTACCCCAGGCCAGTTTTTTTGACGCCATTTTGTCAAAACTGCTCAAAATTTTTTGGGACTTCATGACATTTTAAGTTAGAATACTTAGAACACGTCCACCAAATTTCATTAATTTTTATGAATTTTTGTCGATATTATAGAAATTTAAAGTGCTGGGGTACAAATACACCCCCCTTCGTCCTTAGTGTGACCGTTTCTTACCAACTAGTACTTTTCCTATTTTCCACAAGAAAGCTTGAATTTAAGTTTGGACATAGTTCATTTGGCCCAGAAAATCCCCTAGAGCAGTAATTAGAGTCAATAGCGCCCACTTGCTTCGAATCATTAGATTTAGAATCAATAGAATCAATTTCATTGGAGAATTTCGCGGAGCAACGTTGTTGATGTTTTGAAACGCTGCATATATTACAGAATTTTGTGGCGTTTCGCTGAATTTATCTTGTTATTGAGTATTACTGAAGCTGAAAAATACTATTAAGCTAAGATCATGTTGTTTCTTACTAAGAATTACGAATAACACAGCAAAACATTTAGAGAATAAAATATTAGTCGTTATAATTTTGCATTGTCGGGACGATTAACGCCGAACGCTCACTACCAGATACTGTAAAATGCAGGATAAAAATATCAAATATGCCCTAATGAGTTCTTTTTCCAGGAAAATAATGGAAATAATTTTCTCCTGATGCTTATAAAGTTTATTCCATTCTGTAGAGTAGAAAATCTTAAAAAAAATTGGGGGTAAACTTAGTTATTTTGGCTAAATTTGTCCTAAACATGGGGGAGAGTGGTGAGGGGGAGGGGGGGGGTTAAAACTTTGTAACCCCAATCAAAACTCTATCACTTTCATACAGATTCACCCTGAACCATTTGGATGGGTTTCAGGTCTGCTGACCAATTGCTCAACTTTCATCGATTCTCAAATTGGAATATATCGAGAATTTCAGACCCCTTTTTTGCATGATTTTCAAATTAAATTTTGATCCTGCCAGTTTTAAGTTTGGAACCATCTATTACAGTGAATTTTACGAAAATTTTATGTAGATTAAGAATATTAAGTCAGATCATTGAAAAAAAAATTGGAAATTCATCAAAAATGGAAAAATAAGATGCTACCTCATTTCATTTTTTCCATTTTTTTTTTATTTTTACATTTTTTTTAAAAGGAGGTGTAAATTTGGCAACATAGCAAAAATTTACTCAAATTTCAGATAAATTACTCTCTTACGGTACTAAGTACATTATCCATCCATTAAAGTTTCAAAATTATTGATACTGACTGTGCTGCGTGAAAATATCCTTGGGGTACAAACACACCCCCCTTAGTCCTTTGTGTTACCGAAATACCTTAGGCTCACAAGGGTTAATCAAGAAGCACTTCCGGGAAGCAGACTTAAATTCCTTCTTTTTTGCGCTGGAGTGCTTCTTGATTGAAAATACCTTCTGTAGCTTAGACGAAGTTGTTAATTTTAAAAGTTGAAATTTATTGTTGTTTCCATCAAGTTAAGCTATATAACATTATGTCATAGCATATTTTATTTTATTGTTCATCGTTTAATGTTTGTTGACTTGTACATATAATAGTATTATACAGCTTCATTTGTAAACAAAATTCTAAATAAATAAAATAAAAAAATTGAGTTGTAAAATATCAACAAAGGAAAAACTGGTGAAAGCGTGAGCTGAAAACTTTCAATAACAAATCGATGAAAAGAATCGATTCTGAAAGGCTTCAATCGATCGTTTCAATGGTATAAATGAGTTTAGGTACTTACGCCAACAAATTTCATAGAAACGGGTCGCGTGGATCTTTGACTTCTTAAAAAGCTTCTGCGCCTTTGAGGCAAGTTGATCAGCCAACGGGATTGGGATACTGAGAGGTAGGTTAGAAGGCGCGAGTGATCTGGTCTTGAATAACTGAGATTCCTCCTGATTTTGAAAGTTTTCATCGCAATGATTCACGATCCGTGGAACAACTCCGCCAGTAAACCACACCGAAGGTATCTCAGATGTTGGTGGCATATTATATATTCCTAGTTTTAAAACAAATTTGTTCGTATGCAAAAAAAGTGGGTGAAGAAAACATATAAAAATCTGGAATCATGTAATTATGTGTGAAAACCAAAAAAATCACAGTGAAAAATTCTAATACCTCCACTTTACTAAACCTCTCTCGCCCCGCACCATACTCCCCTAAACCCTTAATTTCGATTCTATTTTTTTCCATAGAATCTTACTCATACCCTCATTGCCGTCCTTTTTATGTCATTCGGTGCGTAAAAAATGAAGGTTTTAACTGATTGAGTTTTTCCATCTTAAAAATTTGAGTTTTAAGTGTGGAAGAGGTATTGAGGGGGGGGGGGCTCGTTGTTTTTCAAATTTTTCGCAAATTTTTCATTAGTGCCTAAAATTAAATATCCTCGGTTTAGGACTTTCAGAACTGGTTGAAGAATGGTTATTGCTAAAAATCTAAAAAAAAATCACCTTTTTTAAGGTTTTCTCGACGCAGAATAAAAATACCAACTACGGAATGTAAAATTCTTGTCTCAAAGCAAGTTTCTACGTGGAAAGTTTAAAAAAACACTAATCACTATTTTGCTTGTCGCCCATGATTGAAATCAACACATTTAATAACAGTTGTAAAGTAGGAGGACGAAAGCACTTTGGGGTCAAAAAGGACCCCACGCGAATACTCGCGGGAGTTTTTAAGGCGCGAGCATGGCTGGTTAAACGCATTTATTGAGTACTAGCAGGCTGCCCGGCTTCGCTCGGCTCCAACCGCATAGAGGTGGATCTGTCAACCTCATGCCACAGCCCTTTATTTTGTTGAAGAAGGTATCATTTTTTTTAACAATGACAATCAATACAATTTTCAGGGACCAAATATTGTTCGGTCCCGAGCGTAACTTGTGTAAGCTCTCTGATTGGTCAAAACCGCACGCAAGATGCACGCAATTCAATGCTCGGGACCGAACATTATGTGGTCCCTGAACGTTAAGAGTCGAATGTTTTCCGCAACTTTAAAGAAGAATCTGTTTAGTGAATCAACACCAACCAAGTTAGCGATCTATGATAACTTCCGAGATATTTAAATGCTTTATTTTTGTAGGAATCGTAGTATCATCTTAAGGCGTAGGCGTGAATATTTCATTGTGATTGGTCGTTAGGTTACAGTCTCCATAAGAGCTAATGTGACATTGGTTCATACCCCCGCGCGGGGAAGTCCCATCAGCCCATGCTATGACTGGCCCCCACTTTTCCCCCGTGCAAAGAGATAGCAGAGGCGTTCGAAACAGACTTTTTAAGTTCTCTGTGGACACCGAGTACGGGTCATCCTGTCGAACGATGCGCGCGCGCATTAGAATCAAAAGCAACAAAACTGACTACCACACTCACAATCAGTCGCAAAAAAAGCTTTTTCAGTCACGCTGCACAAAAACTGCTTTTATTCTTTTTTGTGTCCCGCTTAGCGTCTCGCCGGGCAACAGCTCAAATTTTGCTGCATGTGATTTTAGTTGAAGGAGGGGTATGAGCGCACCCAGGATTTCAGTAGGGGGGGGGCATACTGTCATTTCATATGGAGGGTCTGGGGGGCACCCCCGACTGATGGGGGGTCCAGGAGTCCTCCTCCAAAAAATTTTGAAAATTTAGACTTCGAGAAAAATGAGATTTTCCGCGACTATGCTGAAAAAATTACAGAAATATCTTAATCTCCAATCACGCTGATAGAAAGACGGAGTCTTCGGGAAAATCTGGATATCAGAAAAAGATAGAGCGAAATTAACAATTGCGGATATTTCTGTCGGGAAAGATGTGTTCCTCCAAGGAAAACGATATTATGAAAAATCATGACATTGATAAACTTTTTTTAAACTTTTTCCTTTCCTTTTTTTTTTTCTCTTTTTCCCCTCTTCCTCTTTTTTTTTCCTTGCCTTTCCTCATTTTTTTCTTGCTATAGGGGGAAAAAGGGGGGGGGCTCCGGCCCCTCTGGGTGTGCCCATGAGGAGGGGGAGGAAAATGAGAGAGAGAGTTCAAGCCGACAGGAGTGAGAGAGAAGATAGAGAAAAAGTTAACGTGATAGAAAAATAGAAGAAGGTCATGGATTGAGAGTGGTTGAAGAGATATAAAGATGGTAAGGGGGGGGGGGGTCCCGAGGAGTTTTCCCAACGCGTGGGCGAAATTTGAAAACCGATGATCACGGAGGGTGGAAGAAGGGTTGAGGGTGGTGGGAGAGTTGAGGGTAGGGGAAAGGGTTTAAAGAGGAAAAGAGAAGGGCCTTTTCCCAAATTTTGTAGTCTTAAATTTTGATTGTACCAATTAAAATTGCACCCAAGTCTAATTTTTGTTTATGCTAACCACGGACTTTTTGGTTTTTTCTGGGCTGAATGTATTTTAATGCTCTTCTCTAAGCATCTGAATGCATCATGGGGGATTAATCATGAGAACTTTGAAGGAGTCCATTGAGAGGACAACAATGAGATTCAGCATATCTTTGGAATAGTTAGGTAAGCTATATCAGAGAAGCGAACGACCCTCACCTCCGAAAAAATGAGCTCCTAAAACACATGAAAGAAGGGAGGGGCGTCAATTAATAGAGCCGCGTATCGAATTGCTTGGACTGAGTTGGACCATATCGGTTGTTAGTGTCAGTTGTATCCAAAGACATTATAGAGGAAACTAACCTCTCTGCTATCTCATATCATGGGAGAAAAGTGAAGCCGGTCAGCGGTCATGGCACGGGCTGATGGGCACGACACTTCCCCGGTTAGTTGCAAATCACGTATGTTGCACAGTATGGAATATACATTTTAATCGAAAATTGGGACCAATTTAAGGAGCGTCGGTTCTTGAAAAATCGAAGTTAACGATCGGTCGGTTATTGTTTACTTTAGCGTCCATAACCTCTTTGCCGTATTTTTTATCTAATATCTCGCGGATACATTCACCGAAACTTTCGTTTACGTTCGTCGCAATTTTAACTTTTACATGAACTGAATATCATATCTTAGTACTTTTAAAACTTAAAGTAATTAGCATTCTTTTGAACCAGTTTTACGTCTCGGCTCCATAAGCCGCAATATTATTTAGGTTTATACCCCCGAGGGGGGAAACCCAGCCCATGAAAGTAAGCGGCTTCAATTCTCGCCGCTAGGGGCCAGTCTTCTTCTACAGGGTGTGTACAAAAAAAGGAGCCAGGCTGCATACGTCAGAAATATCAGGAAAAAAAATTTGGGGCTGAAAATTGGCAACCGTGTACATTTTAGTTGAATTGTGTATTTTTATTTGGAAACTACTTGCTTTGTAGAGTATTTTAAATTCGTAGTTTTTTTTTTTCGGACCTGTTTTTGGGGGAGTTTTGATTTTTTGAAAATTGGCCGTAAGCGTTTTTGAGGTTCGATATTTTGAAGACAAAAATCGATAATGACTTAAGGAATTTTTGCGCTCTTCCCCAAAACTGCAATAAAAAAATATATTACAGCCCAATTTATGGGGTTTGGGGCCCCCGTTGCCCCCCCCCCCCCCCGGAAGACGCCGAATATAAAAACCCTCCTAAAAATGTCCCCCTTTAAATAAGCAAACACGTGGTTGAGCTTTTTTCAAAATACGAAGACGTTCGCGAGTTGTTCGACTTTTACGCCTTAACGACATTTGTGTACGGCTGTTATGAACGTAGAGCCAGGTTTTCTCATCATAAGATACCTCTTTCTCACCCCTCCCGCTAGATCTTCCTTGTATTTCGACCCGCTGATTTCAAATTCGGCCTTGGTTTTTACTCAAAACTCATACTTTTTCCATAATATCGAATTTTTTGCTAAGAAGGCGTAATTTCGAATTTACGTAAAAAATAGGATAGTTTCATGAAAACTGATAGCATTTTTTTAAATCAGCATCTTAAAATACATGAGATAGCGATGGTGAGGTGAAATGGTAGGCGTAGAATTATTCTAAAACACTAAAAAAGAGTAAAAATTTAAAACTGATGGATGGTGAATGTCGCGGACACATTATGTCGTTTTAGATGCTTACTTGAGTTATTCAGCCTGGATTCTCTTTTGTTCACCCTGTATATTGTTTTTGGGCGACTTTCTTTTTGGCCCGCGATACAATATCCAACATAACAAAAATTCGGAGCGTAGACAAATAGTGCCCGAAAATCAAATCGTCTCTCACATAGTCCACGTAGAAATACCAGAGGGCCCGACAACACGGCGACGGTTGCCATTCTTCTCCGGTAACCTCACCGAACAAACAATATTCATCGACACAGGAGGCAGATCCGACACGACCCGGCAACACGGTTTTATCCGAGGCGAACTCGTCGTAGCGTTGCCACGGGCGACGATTAATGTTACCCCGAGACTCGGGTCTCCACAGTCATTCCGGGGTCCTCACCCGGGGCCGTTTCGGCCCCTCCCGACCGGAGGGTCCATCCTCCCGATAGAGACCCCCACCCTAAGTGTGGGCCTACCCGCCGCGCGATCACACGCGCAATCCCGGGCCCGCACGCCCGACCCTGCGGTCAGAAAATTGGAAAAACCGCAAACCGAAAAAAAGCCCCTCCCGGGGGCCCCAGGGCGATTCCTCGAAAACGAAAAGATGACCCACCCATTTCAGATCCTCGGCGATCACGCGGAAAGGGGGGGCGAGGTCCTACGACGCTAGGCCTCGCCCCTGACCCTGTCCACAAAATTTTCGGTCCGAAGTCACTTTTCCGGTCGCCCCTCCCTCCCCCGGGGGCCAGAAACCCGGGGAGACCACTCAGAAAACGCGGGACGACGGGGCGGATCGAAGGGACCGAGTGCGGAACCGACAGGCCGAACGGGGCGACGACCAGGGGGCGGAAAAAAAGGTTTTCGGAAAACCGCCCCTCCCCAGAACGGGGGGGCCGCAGAGGGGGCGGTCTCGGGGGGAGAGGGAGCGCGACGGAGCGGCGGACACGTGGGTCGGGGCGAAGGACCGCGGAACCCAACGGATAGCGGGAACGGGGCCGAAGAACGGGAGCGCCGGGGGACCGAACGACAACTTTATTATATAGATTTCAGTAGAATTTGGAACTTTCTGATACTTTCAACGTTACTTCCAAGATATTTTACTTTCGAATTATCCCTCCACAACGCTGCATTATGGTCTGAGATCGTCAATTAGTGGCCACAAAGTCAAAAGAAAAACTCATCAAATTTTTTATTTATACATTTTATAGGCTAGTTTTAATCACAAAGACAACTTTTGACAAGTAAAACGAACCAAGAAATGTCACTGAAAAGTCTTAAATAAAGCTTCAATAAGATGATTTTTTATCACTTTTCGTCACCGATTTTTGTTGGCTACTTTCTTTTGATCTCAGACCAAAGTGCGCTGCAGCATAAGTTTGCAACAGATCCATTCTTCGGAACAGCACAATACCTGATAATTTCGAAGGAATTTCCTTCCAGAGGCATGCAACTATACATTTGAGGACATACGTAGAAGTAAAGGCCTATAAAACATTGGGTTTGGTCTTCCCATGGATTGCGCATTGCAAGCACCTTAAGGATTTTAGCTTCAGATCACACATGATGTTTAACGGGCCCTTCTTCAACAAATGTCATAAAATCTATCCCCATACATCAAAGGCGCACAACTATGACATATTTTATCTGTCTATTCATTTTGGCCATAGAATATAAAGGATGAAAAAGGAGGAAAGGTGGATTTTTTATCCCTCATTCTATCCTTGTCTATTATAGTGTTATTCATGTTATTATCTCGAAAGGAGGGGGTGGGGAATGTCTGGTCACTCTACAGTATATTTACAGGGTGACCATTAGAAGAAGCCCCCACTCATAGGTTGGTGCGGTTGCTGCTCGACAAATCGAAGGGGCTTTTTATACCATGTGAGGGACGATTTTTGCACAAACCTGCCATGAAGTCGATTCAATGGAAGAAACTACTTCAATTTCTCGAGTGGCTACCAGAGCTGCCGTTTTGATTATAATTAATGACATTTTTCAATTCATCGATGATTCCGCCGGTTGAGAAAAGATTGCACAGTTCAGTTCAGTGTATGACTGTACTGGACGAAAATACTCTTACCTGTAATCTTTTCTCAATCGGTGCAATATCCCCCTTAAATTATTAAAATGTCCGCACGTTTTATAAAGTCATCCAACGAATTCACCGTTTGAGAGATGATTACATACAGATGCGAGTTTTTTAGTGCATTACAGTCCTATTCTGAACTAAACTGTATAATCATTCCTCAACCGTTGTAATCATCGGTGAATTTAAAAACTCCTTTAATTATATGGAAAATGGCAGCTTTGGTGGCTACCTTACCACCCTAACTTCTTATTGGGGACTTTTTTATGTAGTCATCCTGTACATAGAACCACCGAATGTTCTAAGATCACGATTTAACCGGACTAGAGTAACATTTTTATGTCACTGATTTTGAAAATCGACCCCTAAAAACATTAGTAGGTATGTAAATACCATGCGGTGTTCCTGGGGTATACGTTGGATTGTAAAATATTTCAAGCAACTTGGTTAAACCAAATGATAATGCTATGAAAATTTGCAGGGTGCAGCGTGCAAGCCTCTTTTTTCACGTTTACTCGCTGTTTTTATATCAAAAACAGCCCTCACTTCCAAAGGCAGAGACTGAGGCTAACGCTGATAGGTGCCTTATTCGTATCATTATGGGAAAAAATATGAAAAATGTCATGCAGAAAAGTATTGTATTTCTACAATCTAATTAGTCACTTCCTCGGTATTAGTTTTCATTTCAACCATGTTTATGCTAAATGACTGGCAATTTATGTGAACCTCCCCCCCCACAAACTAAGAGTTTCTAAGTTTTTGGGGTTTGACATAAAATGCCAATCAGCTAAACTTTAAAATGGCTGAGATCGCGGAAAACAAAAAAGAAGAAATCGACTGAAAATAATGTAGGAATCATCGAGATAATCAATCTCGAAGTTATAATAGCGATAAAGTGACTCCAAAGAATGTACATAGTTATATTCGAAATAACCGATCCACACTTTGTATTTTTTCGATCTTGTACCAACTTGAATAATTTATTTGCATAGATTATCCTTAAAATTGGTTATTAGGTTTATCTTAATTCATGCGCTATCCATTTTTGGGGTCAACAAATTGTTTTTGGCTTATTTGCGGAGGATATAGGAAGTTTGTGTTACGTAGCATAATTTCCCCTCTCCTAAAAAAAGGCCTATACAATATTTTAACCCCCAAGATAGATTGTATCCGCATGAAAATACACCAAAAACGCGATTCTGAAGAAAATCGATTCAAAGGCATCCAAGTTATGGGTAAAAGATCAAAAAAACATTTCATCGAGATCGATTACCCCAAGATATGTCGATAGGACAAGAGGGTAGCTCAAAAGGGGGGCATTTCTGGAACCGTGTTCTTAGGAGGAAGAATACTCAGATTACCCTCAAATATATGCGCCCGAAGTTTGGCTCATAAGTTTGGTTACACCCTGTATAAGAAAACTTTATGAAAAAAATAAGAATCTAAAAAAACTTGATATAATAAATTCGAATTACCGGTTATGGATGATGAATTCACTTAAAACAATAGGAATTGATCGGTAATGAATGGGAAACCCAAAGCAATAAAAGTAGACACAATTGATTGTCGGATCTAATAAAAAAGACCGAAAACCTCGATATAAGAGAAACACTAAAAATCTGAGATGACTAAAGTTGCATAACAAGTAAAAGCAGGCGCGAAACGAATTTCTACTACATTTGACGCTGGCAGAATTTAAAGGATTAAGGATTATCGGTAAAAGCAGCCTTCATTTTAAAACGAGCTGTCAAATGTTAGTTAGAAGTGATCATCGATACATATTACAAAAGTTTTCATAAAACAATATCCGGCAAGAAGCACTGAAGGTCAGTTTCCAGGGCTTCCAATTATTATGCACGACTCTATTGGCAGTACATCCTGAATTCGGTCCGATTTTTGTTTTACGCTGCTGTACAAGTGTACAATATATGTACTCTGCATTTGTGAGCATTGAAATTCATACGAATTTCCTGGTTTAAGCTGTCGCCTTTACCCGTTCGGTCACGAATTATGAAAAAGTAGAGACAAAAATTATCTAATTACAGATTCTCGTTTCCCTGATTTTTTGAAATTTTTTTTTTAAAAAAAAAAATTGAAATCGGATCAATGCTAAGTAAGATATTAGATGTCCATCTGAATGGACATGGTGACTCAAAGAGGTCATCGGTAATTACTTTTCATTTTTTTTTTGAACAACGACGAAACTGAAAGTTTCGCCAAAAATCAGAAAACTTATCGACAGGACCAAGATGGACCTTGGACAGGATAATCAGCAAGAACAAAACTAAATTTGACGAGGTGCGAAGTAAACAACGCCACGAACCTGTCACCAATTGTAGGAAAAGAGACCTATTTGAGTCACAGTGTCCATTGGGATGAACATCTAACTTACAAAAATTATTTGAAACCTATGAATGATCAAAAAGTAGAGTTTCATGGCATCACTGGAAAGGTTATAACCTCAACTATGAAGATCGACAGTTTTTTTTTTTTTTTTTTCATAACCTATATCATCACGTTGACGACACAGTTTACACTAAAAGGTTTCACCTTGACAACCACGTGCGAAAATCGCAATGTTGACATGTATATGTTAGTTCCTAAAATCGCAACCTAGAGGGTGCCACTACACAGACTAACTAAACCACAGTGCGGCCATTTGCCCTCCACCCCTCAATAGTGCACCCACTTTAGCATGGGCAGCATGGGGAGTAGGATTGTTCCTGGGTTTCGGAATGAAATTTTCTCTACCCCCCGTCTGAAAATAGTCATTAATGCTATGTATAAACCATTTTTAGGGCGGGGGGTTGCGATATTTTTTACTAGTGACTCAGGAAAGCACTTCCTCCCTATGGCGCCCGTGTTAAGTTGGGTGCGCATCCGCGGGGGGTCAGTTACGGGGAATCGTTGATTTCTCTTGATTTTGCGAACCAATATGTTTCAAATTTGACAGAAGAACTTCTGTCGTGTCTAACTTGCCTACGAGAACCCTATAAAACTGTTAAAATACTTCTAAATGCTCAAATTCGCGATGTAAGGAATCCGACCAATCAGAAAGACGACCAAAATGACCGCACTGTGGTGACTAACTGTCTAGGAGCCCATTGACCTGAACATGTTGTTTCGAATGCATTGGGATCTTCCAACAGCCGTAGAATAGCATATGAATTAGATGTCCATTGAGATGGACATGGTGACTGAACGGGTTAAAACTATTTGGCACCACTGCGTTTCTCTGCTATTTTGTAGCCAATCGAATTCCTCTATTCGTCCGGCGGACCGATATTTCGTCGAAAGTATCATCCTTTCATACTGATTTTCAAGCTCGTATTAGAGTCGGTTTTTGATGTATTTCACAAATTTGCGCATAGCTGTTTGAAGTTTTGAAGTTTAAATTCCTGTTTATTTTTGGGACATCAGGGTTAGATTTGCGAATTTCAACCGTTTTTACATAGCTGTAAAATTCCCGCTTGCACCACTTTTTGGAGAGGAAGGACTTTTTTCGGTTTTACTACGCGTATTGGTGGAACGTTCAACTGGATACAAACAAAGGAACATAACCTCTCAATCCGAACTTTCTGCTTTATAAAAATCGACATCAAAGATGAATGAAACGCTATTTAATGACCACTATTTTGATAACAATATAGTGTTAGTACCCCCCCCCCCCCCCCTCCTGCAAGTGGGGGCTCTGATGGTTCCATTAAATCTAAAGTTCAATACCATAGTAATACCACAATAATATTATTATTATTATTTTTTTTTAAACAAATTTCAAACGGAAATTCATGAACCTCAACGGATTCAAAGATTGCGGAGAACAACATGTGTTGGATTTAAAGAAAAAGCGAGAAGCAAAATAAAACTAAATTAATAATAATAGCCAATCTTAAAACAAAATAAGGACTTACATGAACGCCAAAGGTTATGTTGGGACCTTCGGGTTAGTAGCGACGGCCGCTGACCGCCAGACCATGGAGGCTGTCTCGAGTAGGCGTTTTCTATGTGCCTTTCTTCCAAAAAATGGCCGTTGGAACGTCTGTTATAAAGTGGCGTATTTCATTTGATATTAAAATGAATGAGCTTGTAAGACCTAATTCAGGTTTTAAAAAAAAACTACGATCAATTTGTTTAAAACTTTTTTACTTTACGCGTTGCGAAATTTGATTTTTCCAGGGAAATTACGAACACCTAGCCGTAAAAAAAGTCGTGTAAAAGGAGACTAACGGAGAGACATCAAAACAACGGGATTTTGAGACCTATCTTCAGAAAGAGACATACATAACCTTAATGCTCAGAAATCAGCAAATATTGGATGTAGATTTGTTGTAACGTTTATAGCTCATGCAAACCGAATTTTTCAAAATGGATCAATATTTGTGAAGTGGGAAGGTAAGTTACCTTGAAAATACAGCAAAACACCGGTGTTTTCTACTTTTTTCTGGTTTTAATGGAGTTTACAAGTGAGTGCTGTCACTCACCCCAGCCGGTGCGGTATGGCATGAGTATCTAAACAGTGTCTCAATTGCGTGATTTCTGATCTTTCTGCGAGCTTTTCTTATTAGAAATGACCCTTCCTTTAATCCCCAGTGTTAGTAAAGCCATTTTTTTTATATTTGAGAGTGCTAAATGCTTTAAAAGTTTCATCGCATTCTACTGAAGTCTTACCTGAATGGTGCGGTCACTGACTGGATTCTAAGCTGTTACTGCTATATTCAACCAATTCTGTGTCAGAATTTCTAGCATGATTATAGTGATATTTAAAGCCACTCATCTGTGTAGTTTGAATCATCTGAAATTCTTAATGCCCTTGATTGACATCGGAACTCGGAAGAAATGTACACCTTACCATCACTGTGGAATTAGTCTCTCCGTCTCTTGTGCGCACATTTGCTTGGGCAGTAGAAACAAGCAGACAGTTCTGATACTACAGTGTCAGAGGAGGCGCACCTTGAGCAAATTTGGTCCTCATAAGTCAAATTCCATTTCCTTCATCTCAAAAATAAGGTGTCCAGCAAAAATCCGGGTCCAAACCTGGGTGCGGCGAGTGGGTAGGGGTTAGGACCACTACATACGATCTTAGGAAAAACCCTTCGAATATTCCACCACCTCAAAGAAAATTGTCCAGCAAAAATTAGGGTCCGAACCTGTGTGCGGCGAGTGGGGGGGTGTGGAACCACTACGGATAATCTTAGAACAATCCCTTTCAAAAATAATTGTACAGCAAAAGTTCAAGTTCGAACCAATAAGCGGTGAGTGGGGGGGGGGAGACCACTACGGACAATCTTAGAACAATCCCTTCGAATTTTCCAACAACTCAAAAAACATTTGTCCAGCAAAAGTTTGGGTCCGAACCTGCGTGCGGCGATTTGGAGGGAGGTGGGGGTTAAGACCACTACGAACTATCTTAGAACAATCCCTTTGAATTTTCCGTCTTCTCAAAAAACATCGTCCAGCAAAAGTTTGGGTCCGAACCTGTGTGCGGCGAGTGGGGAGGGTGGTGTAGAACCACCACGGACAATCTTCGAACAATCCCATCGAATGTTCCACCATCTCAAAAAAATGTCCAGCAAAACTTTGGGTCCAAACCTGTGTGCGGCGAGTGTGGGGGGTGTAGAAACACTACGGGCAACCTTAGAACAACCCCTTCGAATTTTCCACCGTCTCAAAAAAAAAATTTCCAGCAAAAATTTGGGTCCGAACCTATGTGCGGCGAGTGTGAGGGGGTGTAGAACCACGACGGACAACCTTAGAACAACCCCTTCGAATTTTCCACCATCTCAAAAAAAATGTCCAGCAAAAATTTGGGTCCAAACCTGTGTGCGGCGAGTGTGCGGAGAGTGTGGGGGGGGGGGTGTGTGGAACCACTACGGACAACCTTAGAACAATCCGTTCGAATTTTCTACCATATAAAAAAAAAATTGTCCAGCAAAAATTTGGGTCCGAACCTGTGTGTGGTGATGAGGGGGGGAGGGGGTTAGGACCACTATGGACAATCATAGAACAAACCCTTCGAATTTCCTACTGCACATCACTAAACGCACGTAATAAACAATCAAATACTCATAAAACAATTTTAATAAATGTATTGCAGAATTCCACCCCACCAAAATACGCCGCTGATATGCGTAAACATTCAGAACGGCAAACGATTGGTTTACTTGATCACCTAGTATAAATACCGGGATAATTTGAAAGAGTCAGAAAGTGAGGTTAGAAATTTTTGAAATAGAATAACTTTAAGAAAACGTGAATCAATGAACATCTAATTACTTCCAACACACTCGAAATTCAGTCGTGGCTGGGAAAACATTTACTTTTCAAATGAAATTGACATAAAAAAAACACAGGACACAACCTAAAAATCACGACATCAAAAATGCTCAATTCGCCATTTGATCACAAGGGGGCGTAGTATACTCTATTGAGTAGCAGGACGATTTCAATAGGCGCACGTTGTACCAACGGTGCAGCTAAAAACCAACTTATCTCTTTAAGCTAAGTTTATCAACTGATGTGTGTTCAAATTTTGAGTCTGATTTATAGTAAGTGGTAATCTTTAAGCCAAGTTTAT
Source organism: Trialeurodes vaporariorum (assembly GCA_011764245.1). Taxonomy (NCBI): domain Eukaryota; kingdom Metazoa; phylum Arthropoda; class Insecta; order Hemiptera; family Aleyrodidae; genus Trialeurodes; species Trialeurodes vaporariorum. The sequence goes on from VMOF01000320.1 coordinate 12,925,887, forward strand.
CATTTGCGCAACTCAGTCCGAAGTTAATTCATCGATGGACCTCAGAACAGCAACTTTTTTGGATTACTTTTACCAATCTTCACTGCAGGTATGCTCTTTGAAGTGGTGTTTATTTTCTTATCTGAGTGTTCTTAGAACTTCTTATTTTACTTCTTACTAACAAAATACGCCAAATATTATTGTTTAGGTGTGCCGACACTTCTGAAATGAGCTCTACCATGGATTTCAGCAGCTCTCAGCTGAATTTTCTCATTTACAGGGCTATCTAACTGATACCGTTTCTTACTGCACAGAAATTAGGTAACCAGGTCTTGCCGTATGACTTGATGTGTACATTCGTTTTTCCTTCTAAAATTTTGAAATAATGTTAGCTATGTTCCTACGCTCATTCTTTATTTTTGTTAAGGCAAGGATCTTTTGACCTTAAGAAACCCATGCTATCTTCTTAAGCAAAGATGGAAAATTGTTCCTACTCCTAAAGCAATAAGTAATCTAGCCTCAAACAAAACCACTGCATGTGATGCAATGTGCTCCTTCCCCTGCTTATTATACACGGAACAGCTCATCAAAGCGTTTTTGTGGACTTTCGAACCATCCACTGATTATGCAAACACTAACTTGTCCGCCACTGACTAGTCCGCCACTGATTAGTCTGCCACTGGCCGATCCGCGACTGACAAGTCCGCCAATGGCCGATCCGCCGCTGGCCGATGCGCCACTAACTAGTTTGCCACTGGCAGAAAAGCCACTGACTAGTCCGCCAATGGCCGATGCGCCACTGACTAGTCCACCACTGGCCGATGCGCCACTGACTGGTCCGCCATTGGCCGATGCGCAACTGACTAGTCCAACACAGGCCGATGCACCACAGACTACTCCTCCACTGACTAGTCCGCCACTGGGTCGTCGAGTGGCGGATCATCCAGTGGCGGACTAGTCAGTGGCGCATCGAGCAGTGGCGGATCGGCCAGTGGCGGACTTGTCAAGTGCGGATCGACCAGTGGCAGACTAATCAGTGGTGGATCGTCCAGTGGCGGATTAGTTAGTGGCGGATCGTCTAGTGGCGGATTAATCAGTGACGGGTCGGCCAGTGGCGGACTAGTCAGTGGCGAATCGATAAGTGGCAGACTATACTCACCGGCAGCCAAATTGGCGGGTGAAAATCGGAATTAAAACGGAAAAAAGGCAACACTGAGGACCTTCATGAGTCTCGAGCAGAGATTACTAAGCCTAAGAGATATGGCATAACTATTCAAAAGTGTTATTCGACTCCTCCGAAGTATGCAATGTGGCGTACGCTGGTGACCGTAAACATTGTTACTACTGTTGTTGTTTGAATGAGATTTGACAGCAACGCCACTAACTAAATTAATAAGATTAATAAAGTGTTTGGGAAGTTTAATGAACTCTGAGTATATTTTGTACGTGAATTTGAAAATCTAAGTCACTTTAATCATTTCATCGGCCATTAAATGACAAACATTTAGATGCTGCAGAGAATCTAACCTCATTTCCAACAACATGAATAACAACAATGTTTACGGTCACCAGCGTACTGCACGTTGTATCACGGCCATTCTGCAGGCGTTTTTTACGGAGCCCGGCCAACGGTTTTTTAACACGGCGGAGATAGGAAGTGCCATATCTCTTAGGCTCAGTAATCTCTGGTCTCGAGTCGAGTGAATAGTCGAGAGCCGGCTATTGTTTGGGAGGAGCCCCGTGTCCTACCACCTCGGACCCTTTTCCTTCGCCCAAAATTTCTGACGATTTTTTTTCCTCGGACAAACTCGCCGTTTTCATGGAGAAATTCGGTTACACTTTAACATATAATACACGGAGATAGATATACCTTATGCTCACACACAACGGCCGGCAGTCCCTAGCCGCAAAAACCAGCATCACTGTGTGCCCACTAACCTCAAAATATTGCCCTTACGTCATCAGGGCCAAATGTCACATGACTGATTAGCGACGCAAGACACCGATGCACATGTTGCGTGACACTTTCATAAAATGAGATTGCTCCAAAACACTTTCAATATAGGCAAAATGCAAAACACAGTGACGCATTATACCTATGTATTACACACAATGTTACAAAGTAGACTCAAAACCACTCCATCAAAAACATTGAAACAAGTATATTGACAACTGTGCGTGATGCCATCGAAGTCATCACTCATCAACCATCGGCGTTTGAAACAAATAAAGGACCTTATTCAAAATGGGCAAAATTGGCCCATGACGGATTTTCACCGGCTTTTAGTATGTGATAGAGGTACATCTCAGGAGCACGGAGATGGCCAGTTTTTTGCTGAACGCCGCCTGGGAGCGGGGGGGGGGCAGGGGGTCAAATTCAGAACCTTCATTCACCCAGAACTTTTGAACGAAAGAAGATATTGAGATGAAGTTTGCGTGAAAAGATAGAAAATGAAGAGTTCTTTATTTTCATATGCATGGATTTGCGTTTTAATTGATTTTTTCTCAAAATATGCCCATTTTTCTACTTTTTTTAAAATAAAAAAAACTAATTTTGGACTGTAATGAATAGAGGGACAAAACGAATCTGTTCAAATAATTTCCGTAAAGAAAGCTAAAGAAATAAGCTGTCAAATGGCGCAGACCGAGTTCCGGGGAAATGTTTTGTAATTGCGCTACAGCACTTCAAAGTTGATAGGGTCGCGCCCGACGCGCGCCTCGCACACCTACACCACGGAAAAAAAACTACGGTGAAAATAACCATACGGATACCTGATTTTGGCACCTGCTAGATGTTATGGTAATGTTAACCAGAAGTATACTATGTTTTGACTTGGTACCAGGTTATGTTACCTGATTGCATGTCGAATTTACTCAAAGTATCGGTAAATGTACCATATTTCTAGTCAAGTTTACCATAACATCTAGCAGGTGCCAAAATCAGGTATCCGTATGGTTATTTTCACTAATCTTTTTTTTCCGTGACCGACGCGTCACAGTATGTGTATTGTGTAGCGCCATAAACTCACGTAGCAGCGCTTTTCATGATCAATGCTGACTCTTTTTCGCTTCCTTTACGTAAATAGTGGGTAAAATCGTACCTATGTACAGTTAAATGAATCCGCAGTATTAAGTACGTAGTTTTCCTTTTTTTCTCAATGCCCGGTTGTCCACACACGGAAAAAAAAACTACGGTGAAAATAACCATACGGATACCTGATTTTGGCACCTGCTAGATGTTATGGTATTGTTAACCAGAAGTATATTATGCTTTGATTTGGTACTAGGTGATGGTCCCTGATTGCATGTCGAATTTACTCAAAGTATTGGTAAATGTACCATACTTCTGGTCAAGTTTACCATAACATCTAGCAGGTGCCAAAATCAGGTATCCGTATGGTTATTTTCATTAATCTTTTTTTTCCGTGCAGGGGCGTAGCATGACATTTGGCTGCCATATATCTTGTCCATTTAAACCCATCTAATAGACCGAATGCAAGGATGTTCACCGCAACACCCAATACTTCGATATTTTTCGTGGGTTTAAATGGACGAACTACAACGTTGCCAAATTGCACGCTACGCCACTGGTTGTTCCCTCTATAAGTGCAATGGCGCGTTGGAAACTATGAAATTGACACTTTTGTCTGTACCAAATGTTTACTACCCGGTCTTCTTCCTCTAATCCATGCAGATGGTGGACGATTTCGGTTAACTTCATTCTGTTCAACGTAGGTATTATGACAAGAAATGAGGGCGGGGGAGTGTGTGTTAGTTACGATTAATTCAGCAATTTAGAAAATGAGCATAAGCGGGAGGAAACATAGCACTTTTGAATAGGGTCAAGAACCGGATCTTATGCATCAATGATTTGGTCTATTTTGTTTATTTCTTCTTCTTTACTTGCGATGCTTTTTCTTTATCCGAAATCCGGGAAAAATCTGTGATGCAGGTTCAGGATCAGTTCGTCCATTTAAACCCACGAAAAATATCAAAGTATTGGGTGTTCGGTGAACACCCTTGCATTCGATCTATTACATGGGTTTAAATGGACAAGATACATCGCTGTCAAATGGCATGCTACGTGTACAACCGGACATTGAGAAAAAAAGGAAAACTACGTACTTAATACTGGATTCATTTAACTGTACATAGGTACGATTTTACCCACTATTTACGCAAAGGAAGCGAAAAAGAGTCAGCATTGATCATGAAAAGCGCTTCCATGTGAGTTTATGCCGCTACACATATTTACTGTGATGCGTCGGTGTAGGTGTGCGAGGTGCGCGTCGGGCGCGACCCTATCAACTTTGAAGCGCTGGAGCGCAATTACAAAACATTTCTCCGGAACGCGGTTTGCGCCATTTGACAGCTTATTTCTTAGCTTTCTTCGCGGAAATTATTTGAACATATTCGTTTTGTCCCTCTATTCATTACAGTCCAAAATTAGTTTTTTTTATTTTAAAAAAAGTAGAAAAATGGGCTTATTTTGAGAAAAAATCAATTAAAACGCAAATCCATGCATATGAAAATAAAGAACTCTTCATTTTCTATCTTTTCATGCAAACCGCATCTCAATACCGTCTTTCGTTCAAAAGTTATGGGTGAATGAAGGTTTTGACTTTGACCCCCTGCCCCCCCCGCTCCCAGGCGACGTTCAGCAAAAAACTGGCCATCTCCGTGCTCCTGAGATGTACCTCTATCACATACTAAAAGTCGGTAAAAATCCGTCATGGGCCAATTTTGCCCATTTTGAATAAGGTCCTTTCAACGAGATACTATAAGTAACAGGATCATACAAACAAGGAAACTCACAAACAAGGAAACTCACCATGAATATAAAACAAACAAAAAATGGGGCCCCGTTGACCCGGAAAAATCTCGTAGATATCAACTGATCATTTCGCAATTAATAAAAGCGGGTTCAGGAGGTATTCGATTCTGAATTTAGTCGGACCACAATAACTGACCTTTACTATACTTTTTACCGGCTATTGTTTCGTAATGAAGCTGTGAAGGTGCTTGGGTGATCATCATTTCTAATTAATATTTCACATTTCCTATTAACATTCAACAATAGCTCGTTTTAAAAGTGAAGGCTGCTTTCACCGATAATCATTTACATTTTGCCGGTGTGAAACATTTTATAAATCAGTTTCCAACCTCTTTTCACCTAATATGTACTTGTGCCTTCATTCATCGCCGATTTTCAGTGTTTTTCTTACATGTATAGAGGTTTTTAGTCATTCTCATTAGTGCCGCTGATCGATTGTGACGAATTTTATTGTCAGCTGTTTTTATTCATCTTCGATTCCTATTGATTAAAAGTGAAATTGTCCAAGCCCGGTACGTTTGCATGTATTTAATTGAGTTTTCTAGTCCCCCCCCCCTCAAACAACTTTTATCGTTTGCTGAGGCGCCGCTCACGTACGATCGTACATTCATCGACGAATCCTAGTGTTTCAATGTGAAACTTTTGATTTTTGGTTCATTCGTATTTATTAAATCGAGTTTTCAGATTCTTCTTTTTTTCATAAAGGTTTATTATACTTTAACAATTTATAATATTCATTTTTCTCTAATTTTTCTTCTTTTTTGGTCAAAAAAATAAAAAAAAGAAGCAGCCTTCAAAACACGCGGGTGTGTTAAGAATGGTTGCACGACCTTAATCAATAATTGATGGGTACACTGAGAAAAAAATTTAGGTAATTTAACAGTCTACTTGTTAAAAATGGTGAGGACAGACGCATTTGTTGATTCATTTAACCATTTTGTTGATTTTACAATCCGAATTGTGAAATTTACAATTCAAATAGGTAAATCAACAATCCGATTTTTGAAATAATAAACCTAGATTGTTGATTTAACAAATCGGATTGTAAAGTCAACAAAATGGTTAGTCAAATCAATAAATGCGATTGTACTCTACATTTTTAACAAATAAATTGTTAAATTACCTAACGGGGTCCATTCAGCTACAATTAGGAGTGCCCCCCCCCTCAGAAAATTTTGAAACAAGGATGATAGAGCTAAGCGCAAGCTTTCAGAATATCTACAGTTTTTTAAATTTGGTCAACTGGGAGCGGGAAGGCAGGGGGTCAAAGTCAAAACCTTTAATGCCCCATAACTTTTGAAAAAGAAGATATATCGACGTGAACTTTGCACCAAAAGATGCGTCTTTTACAGACCTTTTGATGTCCTACAAAATTTAGTTTAAAAAATATTTGAGCCCGTTTTTGCCATTTTTTCGATTTTTGAAATTTTTAAAAAAAACTGTTTTTTGAGTTTGAAAAATAAGCGCGATGTAGGAATCTGAACAAAAACTTTTGTAAAGAAAGCTGATGTTATAAGCTTTTAGATGGTGCAAACCGCAATGCCGGGAAACGTTTTGTTCAAGAGTTGTGACCGGTTAGCCTGGTTATGCGCCTCTCGGTATGGGTGTATAGCAATGGGGCAGTTGCAAGGGTCTGAAATGTTGTGTTTTTTATAAAGAAAATTGTAGCATTCGATGAGCTGAGAACAATGATGCCTTTGGTTTTTTCCAATGTGTCTTTGGTTTCGGAGATACAAACGTGTAAAGTTGTAAAAAATCGGGTGTGTAGTGACGACACTACGCGGAATTCCCATTTAAAACAATGTATTTTGGGCCAAAATCTCATCACCGGAACAATGAGACTTAAGTAGAAACCAAAGGCATCTTTGTTCTCAGCTCATCAAGTACTTTAATTTTCTTTATAAAAACACAACATTTCAGACCCTTGCAACTGCCCCATTGATTGGCGCTGCACGCCTTTGGAAGGCAGTGCCTTTTAAAACATCAAGATGTGTCCTTCCGAGAATTTAAGCCTTGCGGTGGGATATTAGCATTCAGCCTGCAGAGCATACATCTCTTTCATTTGATTTTTATGATTTCCTCGACCCCTTTTTTTCATACGAACGAACTTTTTTCAAGACCAACGATATGCCGCCAATATCGGAGATACGTTCGAGACCAACTGGCGGAGTTGTTCCTGCACAAATGGTGAATCATTGCGATGATAACTCTCAAAGTCAGGAGGAATCTCAGTTATTCAAGACCAAATCAACTGCAACTCCAAACCGATTACCTCTCAGACTCCCAGTCTCCTCGGCTGATCAACTTGTCTCGAAGGTGCTGAAGTTTTACGAAAGGTCAAAAGTCCACGCTACCCGTTTTTATGAAATATGTTGGCGTAAGTATTTGAACTTATTTGGATCGTTTCAACTATCGATTGAAGCCCATAATAATCGATTCTTTTACACAGGTTTACACAGAGTGTTCAAAAAGTTCGTCCCCCCTCTTTAACTTTTTATCGGTTGATTTTTTCAAAAATCGCTGAAACACGTCTAGACAAATGATTCTTTCCAAGGCATGGGTCTGTTGCATACTTTTGCTACAACAATATAGATTCTATATTGTTGTAGCAAAAGTATGCAGGTTCTATATTATAGAAGCTTGATTCTTATGTAAAATTCGACGAAAATAACGATGCGCACATTAAAAACGTTCAAAATCAACTCATTAACTCAGGAAATCACTTCAATTTCAAACAGCCCGCGCTACACTATAGACACTATTTGCACCGGTATACTACTACATAGACGGAACCACCGTGCATAAGTAAAAAACATCGTAACTACAAAATGATGGACTTTCTTTTTTAATACGTGAAATATAAGCTGCATTTGCTGTCTGGTCTTTTCGGTTCATCAAAGATTACAAAATAATATAAGAAATGTAGGCATCTAAACGAAACATTCCAATGTTTGTAAGTTCTGTTCATGTTTACATAAACGAGATGGTTCCATCTATGTAGTTATAAGTCGGTGACATGGTGTCTAGTGTAGCGCGGGTTGTTTGAAATGGAAGGTATTTTCTGAGTTAATGAGTGGATTTTGAAAGTTTTTCATGTGCGCATCGTTATTTTCGCCGAACTTTACGGTAGAAACAATGATTTATATTGATGTAGCAAAAGTACTCAACAGACCCATTTTATGATCCCTGTGTAAATTCCCAGGGGGCCCCGCTTGGGGGGTATTTGGGGGGGCAACCTTGTTTTTAAAACTCCTACTATACAACAGAAGTTATGGGGGGTCAAAGTTTCAAGTAGACCCTTGCCCCGCGATTTTTTTCTCCAATCAGAAAAGTCGTAGAGAGATGATCTTGGCGTCAAATAAAAGCTATTGTCAAGAGCTATAATCTCACCAAAGAACACCGCACGGATCTTACGGGCGACCGGCTCTTGGATGAATTTGATGAGATTTTAGTATGTTATTCTCTAGATTACGCTGAACAACAGTCCTCACGGTCACATTATCGCTTCATGTGTTAGTTTTCGAGATATTTGAGCTAAAAGTTGCGAATTTATTCAGTTCTTGATTTTTGATTCGACACTCTAGCGGTCTGTGTGACTGGACATCGGAGTTCGTATACAAGGAAAAGAGACGATCGAAACTGGGTATTCGGGGAACGGAATTCGAATACATCGAATGTTTACCTCTACTTCCTCTCCTCATAAATGCCGGAACCGAACCTTTTTCTCGTAATACTCCTCCCTCCGCCTCCGCCCGCCATCCTACAGGGTGTTTTTTTTATCTCCCCCCCCCCTGGTTTTTTTCCTTGCTAATTGAGATAAAATGTTGCGGTTTGGACTATTCTTCATCATTTTGGCTGAATTTTCTTTTTTTGGGGTCTAAACCCCTCCAGCCCCCCTAGGGGGGCCCCCATGGGGGCTATCTCAAAAATTTCAAATAGCAACCCCTATCTTGTGATACATCGTTCAAAAGGGCATAAAATTCTAAGACTTTTGGCGCAAACTGGAAGTTGATATCGTTTTTCGTTTTCGATATATCGAATTTCAAAGTTCGATTTGGACCCATTTTCAAAAAATCATTATTCCACTTTGGAAAGTCGGAATTAAAGAAACTATGGGTCCAAAATACTCTAAAAAGCAAGTACTTTTCAGATAACGAAATAGTTTTGACATAAAATTAGTTCAAATTTGATTTTAGAGCCCCAATTTTTTTTAAAAATTTTGCCCCTAAAAGGGGCTATCTTGAAAATTCCCTTCCACGGCCCTTATTGAATGATACGCCGATCAAAAAAACATAAAAAACTGAACATTTTGGCGCAATCCGGATATCGATATCGTTTTTCGTTTTCGAGATATCGAATTTTGAAGATAGGCGAACATTGACCTTTTAATATTCGATATCTTGAATACGGAAAACGATATCGATATCCGGATTGCACCAAAATGTTCAGTTTTTTATGTTTTTTTGATCGACGTATCATTCAATAAGGGCCGTGGAAGGGAATTTTCAAGATAGCCCCTTTTAGGGGCAAAATTTTTTAAAAAAAATTGGGGCTCTAAAATCAAATTTGGACTAATTGTATGTCAAAACCATTTCGTTATCTGAAAAGTAATTGCTTTTTAGAGTATTTTGAACCCATAGTTTCTTTAATTCCGACTTTCCAAAGTGGAGTAATGATTTTTTGAAAATGGGTCCAAATCGAACTTTGAAATTCGATATATCGAAAACGAAAAACGATATCAACTTCCGGTTTGCGCCAAAAGTCTTAAAATTTTATGCCCTTTCGAACGATGTATCACAAGATAGGGGTTTGCTATTTGAAATTTTTGAGATAGCCCCCCCGAAGGCCCCCCTAGGGGAGCTGGGGGGGGGGGGGAGGGTTCGACCCCAAAAAAATAAAATTCAGCCAAAATGATGAAGAATAGTCCAAACCGCAACATTTTATCTCAATTAGCAAGGAAAAAACCAGGGGGGGGAGATAAAAAAAACACCCTGTATATGCAAACTACCGATGCTAAAGGGGTGTCTCCAGCAGCGAATTTAAAAGCGCGAATTGAACGCTTGAGCCAATAGGCTTCTTTGTTTTCGATACATCGGACTCGACCTATCGACTTCAAGGCAGCTCATTGGCTCAATCAGTTTATTCGCGCTTTTACATTCGCAGGTGGAGACACTGCTTAAAATGTTGTAATAATAACTATTGAATGAATAAGCATGAGTGGAATGGTGAATGATTGCGATTGCGACGCGGCGCGGCGCGTCTTCGTACTCAAAAGAAGCAGCAACAAGAGTCGAAAACAGAGGTGTATGAATGAGTGAGAGAGAGAGAGAGAGAGAAAGAGAAAGTGGGTTCGTGTGTGTCACTGAATTTGATTTTGAGTGAAATAAAGTAATAGAGAAAGAATGTGACCTAAAGAGAGAAAGAGTCGGAACGTATACGGCAGTGGAGGGACGAGAAAAAGGTTCGGTTTCGGCGTTTGTGAGGATGAGGAGAGGAAGTAGAGGTAAACATTCGATTCATTCGAATTCCATTCGCCGAATACCCAGTTTCGTTTGTCTCGTTTCCTTGCATACGAACTCCGATGTCCAGTTACACTGACTGCTAGAGTCAAATCAAAAATCAAGAACTGAATAAATTCGCATTTTGAGCTCGAATATCTTGAAAATGCACACATGCAGCGATGGTGCGGCCGCGAGGACTTTTGTTCACGTAATCTGGAAAAAAACATACTAAAAAAAAAAAATCTCATCAAATTTAACCTAAACCGGTCGTTCAGAAGATCTGTGCGGTGTTCTTTTACGTCCTTACACCCCCCCCCCCCCCCCTTCAATAGAGCTGTTGCAAACTTTTGCTACAGGCTCATTAATAGTTGATTATGGGGTAATACCCTGAAAAAATAACGATTAGCGCACTAAAAAATCACGAAATCCACTCCTAAACTCACAAAATGCCTTTAAACGCGAGACTGTAATGCGGCCGGGGCCGCGGTTTGCATTGGGTTTCCCTATCTTCAATCAGCCCCATCTACAGGAGGTAGTCTCGCAACACCACACAGAAGAAGAAGAAGCACAAAATCCATAAAAAAACCGCGGCCTCGGCCGCCATTACGGTCTCGCTTTTAAAAAGCATTTTGTGAGTTTAGGAGTGGATTTCGTGATTTTTTAGTGCGCTAATCGTTTTTTTTACGGGGTTTTACCTCATAATCAACTATTAATACGCCTGTAGCAAAAGTTTGTAACAGCTCCATTGCAAAAAGTGGCTCAACTGAGGAAAATGAAAAATGAGTAAATGTTTCTCTGCGAATCAAGTGTGGGTATTGCGTTTTGGACCATTGTGCGCGGGACAATGGAACGCTGTGCGCACTCACACACACCATTGTTTTTAAAACAAGCTGGCGTACTTACAGTCTGGCGAGGCAAGTCGATTTCAAACTTTCCATTCGGGAAAATCTTATTCCTGTTAATTTTTACAGGTGTTTCGGGCCCACAGGGTTACTGTTTTTTTTGTGGCTTTGATAACTGATTTGAATTTCCGTCAAGACAGCTTTCCTACGATGCTTCTATCTCCAAAAAAAATGAAGGGAGCATGGAACTTTTCCCTCATTGATCCTCTTTTTGCAATTGAAGGGGGTTGGAAGGACGTAAAATTTGGTGAGATTGGAGCCCTTGATAATCGCTGTCATTTGACGTTGAGACCATCTCTCTACGATTTTTCTGGCTGGAGGAAAAAATCGGGGGGCAAGGGCCTACGTGAAACTTTGACCCCCCCCCCCCCATAACTTTTGTTGTAGTGGGATTTTAGGGGCGGTTTCCGTCAAAATTTACATTTTTTAAAGAAATTCGAATAGTCTAATAAAAACCCCTTTTTCTACATGAAAGAACTAAGTTCCCCCCCAAAAACCCCCCCAAAGGAGGCCCAAAAAAATTTTTCATGGGGCTCATAAGTTTCCTTGAAAAAAAAATAATTTAAACGTGCTTCAGCGATTTTTGAAAAAATCAACCGATAAAAAGTTAGAGGGGGGAACTTTTTGAACACTCTGTATGTAACAAAGAGGTAGCGATTGAATTGCGCTTGATAAAAAACTTTTTAAAATTTTAAAAATCGCTTATCCCTTTTATTCCATTTGAATCTGCGGCCCCTTCTCTGCAGAATATTCTCTCGATTCTCTGCGAGTATCGATTATTTTCTTTGAGTTTATACGAAAGGTATGTGTAGATGCATTCCAGTTGCATTTTTGTACAGTTACATAAAGCGTTTTGCTGTTTGTTGTTATGATAAGGTGGATAATAATTTCTCTCGCTTTGCATTCTTTTTTTTTTGGGGGTTTTTACTTACGCCTTAGGGAAAAAGGGGCATCAAAGAGCTCGATCGTCAGAGTTACCAGGGATCAGACGCATGAGAAGCAAAAAAAAAAAAAAAAAGTCACCCGTTTTTTAGTTTTTTTTTCCACAGATCACCCCCCCCCCCTATAGAAAAAGGGTTTTGTTGCGTACTTTTTCTACATCAATATAACTCATTGTTTCTAACGTAAAATTCGGCGAATATAACGATGCGCACATTAAAAAATTCAAAATCCACTCATTAACTCAGAAAATACCTTCCATTTCAAACAACCCGCGCTACACTAACACTACATCTCGGGCGTAGGCATGGGGGCTTTTAGGTGGTCATTACTGACCCAAGACGAAGCGATTAAGCCCAAAAAACCTTTGATGGGAATTTGTTCTTCAAATAATCACCCATTTCCTGGACTAAAGCGCGGCGAGAGCATTTTACGCATATCTTAAAATGGACTTTTGGGCATTAGGACTGCAGATAAGCCAAAAATAATGAAAATTTCAGCCCTAATAGGGCCAAAAGTGGCTATTTCACACCATAATTGACTATTAAAAAACCCCCAAAATTCATATTTGTACTTACGCCCTTTTTGCCGATGAGGGGCCACTTTGGGTCAATTTTTTTCAAAAAGCTTGTTATGGGTCGATTTTTTAGACCACCAAGAACAAAAAAACCACCGTTCGCACCAAAAAAACTCATTTTTGAAAAATAAGAATCACCCTAACGGTGGTTCCGTCTATTCAGTAGTATACCAGTGCAAATAGTGTCTAGTGTAGCGCGGGCTGTTTGAAATTGAAGTGATTTCCTGAGTTAATGAGTGGTTTTTGAACGTTTTTAATGTGCGCATCATTATTTTCGCCGAATTTTACATAAGAATCAAGGTTCTATATTGTTGTAGCAAAAGTATGCAACAGATCCATTCCTGGCGTCATAGTTGCTTCGATGAAAATGTATTCCTTGTTCTCTTCACTATATTCAATTCGACCAACTTCCAGATGAACTCTCGATGGATCCTAGAGTGCGAAGAAGTCCGTGGTCACCCCCTGTAGAGAATGAAAGGCGACTGACGTCTGAGGAAATCATGAAAATAAGGATCCAACGGATTTACTTTGCCGTTACACACTTACTTGCTCTATGGGGTCTTTACTTTTGTCTGACAGCCAAAGTTTATTTCTATACCTACGTTTGGGGTAAGTTTTTTTCTTTTAACCTTTAACCACGGATGTAGGTCTGTGATATTCCCATTACAATTTTCTCCTGATGTACCTTCGAGCCATAGGGAGTCTGAGAGACTCGTAGTCCAAGCTCTGTGTGCTAATCAAGAAAAAAGTAAACAAAAAAATTGTTCATATAATGCATATTGCATATAATGCATAAAGTACATATATTGCATTTACTATATATTTACTATTTTAGTGCTATACACATATCTACTGCAATACGTGATATATATACTAAATACAAGTTATACCACACGGAAAAAAAACTACGGTGAAATTAACCATACGATAGCTGATTTTGGCACCTGCTAGATGTTATGGCAATGTTAACCAAAAGTATACTATGTTTTGACTAGGTACTAGGTGATGTTACCTGATTGCGTGTCGAATTTACTCAAAATATCGGTAAATGTACCATACTTCTGGTCAAGTTTACCATAACATCTAGCAGGTGCCAAAATCAGCTATCGTATGGTTAATTTCACTAATCTTTTTTTTCCGTGCACCAAAAGATAGTACGTACACTGGTATAGTACATATACACATAATATAAAGTCTATATACAGTACGTACTTTATAGAGTCCATCCGGGGAGGGGAGAGGGGGGAAACAAAAGCACCTATATAAGTAAATTAAAATTTACTAAAAAAATTGAATTTTGAAACATATATTTGCTGTCTCTAATTTTCGAATTTTTAGATTTTAGGGGCTCCGTCTCCCTTCTATATTCAACCCAAAATCCCTCAACAATTTTCTCAAGAGACAGGTTTGTCATTTTCAAATCGAACATAGTGAGAAATTAAGATAAAAATCCGTCTTTTAGCGAAAATTATGGTGGGCGTCAAGCAGATCTATAGTCCGACTAAGCTTACATTTTTTCCATGTCCGAGGTTAATGGTTAAGCGTCCCCCTAAAGCGTCTTCTTAATATTTAGGACGTATCCATGTTTCTGTCTTTTGCATTGCTTTGCATGAGGATAGTTTGGAACTTCTCAAAATGACAGCTTAGAAAATAATGCTCTTAGTAATTTTTTTTAATGATAAAATTATAATAATTATTAAATTAAATAGTTACGGAATTAAATAATTATTAATAAATAATTATTATTTATTATTATTTTCAATTAATTATTTAATTGTTATTATAATTGTTTTTTATTTTTATATTAATTTTTCTCATTTTTCCCCCTTGATTCTTTCCAGCTTCTTTTCTCGCTCTTGGAACACTCATGTCTGTAACTGGCGGAGCTCATCGTTTATGGGCCCACTCGGCGTACAAAGCGAGATGGCCTCTTCGATTGCTTTTTGCCCTCTTCCAAACTGCTGCTCTTCAAAGGAGTATCCTAACGTGGGTCAGAATGCATCGAGCCCATCACAAATACGTTGACTCAGACAGAGACCCTCACAACCCAACCCGTGGCCTCTTCTTCGCCCACTTTGGATGGGTCCTCGTTTTGCCGCATTCGGAAGCGATCAAAACCAGGAAGTTAATTGATACAAGTGACATAGAAAAGGATTGGATCGTTAAGTATCAGAACAAGTAAGAGCCATAGAATTAAGAGTCCTTCGTAATACAAGGGTAGATTTTAAAGTAAGTTTACCTATTTTTTTTTCTCAGAAACTATTAATGTCAGAAAAAAAACAAACCCAGCGTTGAAACGTACGTACTCTCAGCTTTTCAACGAGCCACAGTTTTTCAAAGACTTACGCGTTGCAGAAATATCGTGGATTTTCCACACCCGTCTCTCCTTCAAACGTGCCCGACATTTTACGCGCTGCGGAGCTTCACAGAAAACATGAGTTTAAGACTTTGAAAAAGTAAAATTGAGCTATTATTTTATTGAAACAAGTTATTACATTGTTGTGAGGCATCTCACCTCTTTTTTTGACATAGTCATTCGCTAGATTATTGAACTTTTCATATCGGTGCAACAATTTCTGTATACAGCCGTCGTAAAATTCTTTCCCCATACTCCTGAACCAGGTTTTGACGCAAGCTGTTAATCCAGCTTCAATTCATGATGATTGCACTTTTAGTACTGACCAAAAGTTTGAAGATAAATACAAATTGGATCATTTTATCAGTAGAAGAGTATAGTTTATTCAGTAAACAACATGCATTTAGGTGTTATTGAGATGTCTGATCTGGAGATAAGCGCATCGCCTGCCGAAACGTGCAGTCTTCTGTAGCGCGTGAAAAGGTGGGCAGTGAGCACGTTTGAAGGAGAGACGGGTGGGGAAAATTCACGATATCTCCGCAACATGTCGGCCAAATTTGAAAAACTAAAGCAATTTAAAAATCTGAAAGTACGTACATTTCAACGCTGGGTTTGTTTTTTTTTCTAGCATCGATAGTTTCTGAGAAAAAATAGGTAAACTTACTTGAAAATCCACCCTCGTAGAAGCGTCCTTGCCTTAAGGGGGTATACCACCCTAATTTTTCGATTTTTTTTATTTTTTTATTTTTTTCCCCCCACCAATTTTGTAGAGGACAATTCAGGGGATACGAGGATATTTTTTTTAATTTTTCGGAGGTCGGAAAGTATTTTTAAATTAATTTTAAAGTTTATGAGTCAACATGGCGAAATTGAGAAAATTGGAAAAAATTTTGGAAAAAAGTTCGGATTTTTCAAATCAATTTTTCGCTTGTTTTTTCAACTTCAAAACAGCTTTTCTCGAGTACTATGATAGCTAGAGACTTCAATTTTTTTTTTAAAATGTGCAGAATTTCATGCTCTAGGTACTTTTGTATGGATTTGCCCTCAACCTAACATCTCAAAAATCTATTAATGTTTAAAAAAAAAAAAACCATGAAAAAAATGTCACATCGAAGAAACATTAAGAAAAAAATACTTCCTCTCGACAAAAAAAAAACAGTCCATACAAGAGACCCTAGAGGACACTGATACCTTTCATTTGAGACCAAGACCAAGGTGATTGAGCAATTCTAACTCTAAAAAAGCTGTTTGAAAGTTGTCAACGTTTTTTCAGGAAATATTTTTTTTTAAGGGGCAGGTATGCAACCAGCTTCACAAAAAATTTTCCCGGGTCTCTAATTTACATCAGTATGTGTTACCAAAAAAAATTGAGGGCTCTAAGTCATCAGGAACGATTTTTTTTAATTTGGGTGGTATACCCCCTTAAGGCTCTGAATATACTTTAAATTAATAAAATGAGAACGACACAAGTACTAAATCATATAAATTAAAAAAAATTAATTAATTATTAAATTTATATACAATTATAATTATTTAAAATTAAATTAAATTTGTTCATTTATCTGTATAGACTGTTTAAGTGATGTTTCGTATCAATTGCCGTCCAAGGACCTCTGGTTCCAAACAAACTCTGTAATTTTCCCAACAGCGGATATCTGAATGGAAATGTTGGTCATTAAATAAAGAAATTAATGCGACCTTTTTACGATCATGAACTGTTGTTACCACTCGAATAATTGAAAGAGCTTTTTCTATTTACAGTACGATCTCAACACAAATCTCATGCAAGATTTAAGTTTTTCGTTGCCACATCATGTACTCACACCAGGTAAAGGAAGGGGCACATTCCTTATGAGCAATGGCCCCTTGCCAAAATTTGATTTTTTTTACATGGATCGACCCCGCTCGTCGATCTGATCAAAAGTTCTCACGGCACCAAAAAAAGTTACCGTGCCGTTTTCGCGCAATTTAAGCTCAAAGTTGAAAAATAACAATAGGATTCGGCATCAGTACGGTGTGCATTTCTTGGAAAAGGACGGGTGATCGGCGCTTCTGTCTTTCGTAAAACAATACTATTGTTCACAGTCGGACCGACCGCACCCACGTATAGTGTCCGTTCCTCTCCCTTATACCCTTTCACACATTTTCTTTTACTAACTGACCGCATTCCCCTCCACCCAGGAGCCTCATCATAGCTCATCATAGGAAAATGTGTGAAAGGGTATAAAGGGAGAGGAACGGACACTATACGTGCGTGCGGTCGGTCCGACTGTGAAAAATGGTATTGTTTTACGAGAGACAGAAGGGCCGATCACCCTTTCTTTTCCGAGAAATGCACTAAGTACTGATGCCGATTCCTATTGTTATTTTTCAACTTTGAGCTTAAATTGCGCGAAAACGGCAAGGTAACTTTTTTTGGTGCCGTGAGAACTTTTGATCAGATCGACGAGCGGCGGCGTCGATCCATGTAAAAAAAAAATCAAATTTTGGCAAGGGGCCCCATAAGGAATGTGCCCCGTCCTTTACTTTTAAGTCATTTTCATAGCAGGCTTGTGTAGAAACTGTCCCTGAAATGGTAAAAAGCCCCTTCAATATATCGGTATTGTAATGCTCTTCTGATTTTTAGGTACTACGTGCCACTCAGCGTACTCCTGTGCTTCGTCATTCCCACGTTGGTCCCTTGGTACTTTTGGGGAGAAGATTTTTGGATGGCACATTTAGTCGCCGTTTATTTACGCCAACTGTATGTTCTCCATGTAATATTTCTGATAAATAGCGCTGCTCACAAATGGGGATCGAGACCTTACGAAAAGCAAGTATCTAAATGTGTTACGTCTTTTCGCTCGTTTCATTGTACAATATTTTCTCTCCTACAAAAAAAGAAGAAAAAAACAGTAAAAAAAATGTCATAAACAAAAGGACGGGGCACATTCCTTATGGGAAATGGCCCCTTGCCAAAAGTTGATTTTTTTACATGGATCGACGCTGCTCGTCGAGCTGATCAAAAATTCTCACGGCACCAAAAAATTTACCGTGCCGTTTTCGCGCAATTTAAGCTCAAAGTTGAAAAATAACAATAGGATTCGGCATCAGTACGTAGTGCATTCCTCGGAAAATGACGGGTGATCGGCGCTTCTGTCTCTCGTAAAACAATATTTACCATTGTTCACAGTCGGACCGACCGCACGCACGTATACTGTCCGTTCCTCTCCTTTATACCCTTTCACACATTTTCCTTTTACTCACTGACCGCATTCCCCTTCACCCAAGGGCCTCATCATAGCTTAACATAGGAAAATGTGTGAAAGGGTATAAAGGGAGAGGAACGGACACTATACGTGCGTGCGGTCGGTCCGACAGTGAAAAATGGTATTGTTTTACGAGAGACAGAAGGGCCGATCACCCTTTCTTTTCCGAGAAATGCACTACGTACTGATGCCGATTCCTATTGTTATTTTTCAACTTTGAGCTTAAATTGCGCGAAAACGGCAAGGTAACTTTTTTTGGTGCCGTGAGAACTTTTGATCTGCTCGAGGAGCGGCGTCGATCCATGTAAAAAAATCAACTTTTGGCAAGGGGCCATTTCCCATAAGGAATGTGCCCCGTCCTTTGGTTATCGTCGAACACTAATTGATATGATCCGTTATTTAAGATAGCTTTATCAAGTTTACCAAATTTTGACCGTGATAGATTTTAGCCGTCATTAATATGATCGCCGTATATTATGACCGTAGTAATGACCATGGCATCAAGCATGAGTATCATGCTCTAATGTAACTATGTCGGTTTCTGAGTCGCTGCTTTTTTATGAGATTTCCCATTCTCTCGTTTTCACCGTTCCTAAGCTCCATTCCATCATCGAGAAGTATTGCTCTCGGATCTTTTGTCTGCTCGATTGCACCAGTCCTATGTCTCCCTGAACTCGCGTGATTTCTCTGTGGCGGGAAACTTAAGTCAAGGTTAAATTAGGTTAGGTTTTTAGAATGCAATTGCGTTTGAATTATACCTCGGACACTAAAGGTATTTTGTTTGATTGTTCACCGAGTATGGTTAGCACAATTGTATTCAGGTTCATTGGATTTAAAGAGTTAAGATGTATTTAGGACATTTCAAATTTCGAATCCTATACTGTTGATTGTTTGGTTCTGTTCGAAGTCCTCGAAACGGAAATCGCGTCTTCTTCTTCGTAAGGCCAACGTGACAACTTAAACGCCACTGTTGATCTGCGATCGAACGGAAGTCAGTGTGAAGGTCAGCAGCTGGTACAAAGAAATTAAAATCGTTTTCCTAACCTTAGTCAATCCCCTTACTTACTTCTCAGATATATTGAAACAGGGAAAAAAAAAGATTAGTGAAAATAACCATACGGATACCTGATTTTGGCACCTGCTAGATGTTATGGTAAACTTGACCAGAAGTATGGTACATTTACCAATACTTTGAGTAAATTTGACATGCAACCAGGTAACATCACCTATAGTACCTAGTCAAAACATAGTATACTTCTGATTAAGATTACCATAACATCTAGCAGGTGCCAAAATCAGCTATCCGTATGGTTATTTTCGCTGTAGTTTTTTTCCGTGAAGTCTCAGTTTTTCAACTAGTTTAATTTTTCGTACGCAGATTTAACATTTCTCTTAGTATTCACAAACGTGGTGACCTTGACGTGATCCTAAAACGAGAACTAAAAGAAGATCTATCACAATTAGGTGAATTCTTTTGAAGTGATCGTTTGTTATTCAAAACGTAACCTATAAATTATTCTTTTAGTCTATTGTGGTGATCGTTTGATCTTCAAAACGTTACCTATAAATCATTATTTCAGGCTTTTGCGGTGGTCGTTTGATCTCCAAGGCCCAGAGATCAATTCAACGATTCACAAGAGTCCAAAATAGACCCTATTCTACAGTTTAAACTGATTGTGAGCTTTATCTTACGAAGGGTCTCTTGATAAATAACAAGCGACTAACGAATAACGAGAATTAAGGGCAAAATAGACTTTCAAAGTTCCGTCAAAATGGAGGGAAACTTGGTTAGTGACTATTTCGAACTGTATCATAAAGCTCGTCTTATATCTTATATCCGAAATAAAAAAGGTGTTACAGTTAATTTAGGTCTCCGATCAGAATGTGGTATTCTGTGGGTGGACTAATTATTATGAAAGTTTGCTAAATCTAAACTTCCGTTGAAACCTGGAATAAAACCATCATATAACGTTGATTAAATATTTCCATTTTCTGTCTTCTTTTTTTAAGAAACATGAATCCAACTGATAACTGGATCGTCTCATTCTTGACATCTGGAGAGGGATGGCATAACTATCATCACGTCTTCCCTTGGGATTACAAATGTGCCGAGCTGGGGAATTATTCGCTCAATGTCACCACGGCTTTTCTCGACGTTTGTGCTTGGGCGGGTCTGGCCTACGATTTAAAAACTGTCTCTGTTTCTTTGATGGTGAAAAGAATTCTAAGGAGTGGCGATGGATCGCACCCAATTTCACGCCAACACAAGAGCGAGATTTGGGGTTGGACCGACAAAGACTTGATGAGCGAAGAGAAACGCTTGGCTCTCATTACAAATAAAAAAGACTCGTGATATTATTGACTGTCATTTAAAAACATGCTGTGATTTTTCTACTGTAAATATAATTAACGGTTTTTTTAATTGGTTATACATTGAAAAAATCAGTTAAACGCTTTAATTTTAAGGTGATTTGATATTGATACCTTCCTTCAGCACGGCCGTTAAAATCAGAGATTGCGCCAGCGTCGTCGCGGCGTTTTAAAGTGGGTATGGGTAGGCCCAGTGTTGCCAGATCTTGCGGTTTTTTCTATGTATTCTCAGTGGTGCTAGATCGAGGGTAGAAAGCCGTATCGTTCCCATTTAAACAAGGGAAAACGTACGGCTTTTTCACCCCAATCTGGCAACACTGTGTGTTCTTATGGGTAAAAGACACAAGATCTGGCAACACTGGGTAGGCCACGACCACGATTTTGAGATCAGAACTAATTAAGAAAAATCATCTAATGTTTTCCAATTTTTTGATTGAGATCTCTAACTCCATGATTCAACTAATTATATTCGAAGTTTTAGCTCAAAGTTCTAAGCAATAAAGTCAGGATCTCGTATACGAAAAAAAAACTGGAATTGCTGGATCAGCAAAAAAAGCTTTGCACAAATTGTAATGTGAGATAAATGTAAAAAAAAGTATACGCCTATGGCAAAGTTTGCAATTATAATTATTTTTGCTATGTTTACACTATATGTGATTGGTAAGTTCCCTGGTAAAAATGTTCCATGTGATTTCCATGGAAATTGGCTATGTTTCCATGGAAATCGGCTAGATTTACATGGAAATCGACTAGATTTCCATGGAAATTAGTATTTTTCCATGGAAATCAGTATTTTTCCATGGAAATCAGTTTCCATGGAAATCGATTTCCATGGAAAAATACTAATTTCCATGGAAATATTCTTGATTTCCATGGAAATCAGTTTCCATGGAAATTGATTTCCATGGAAAAATACTAATTCCCATGGAAATGTTTTTGATTTCCATGGAAATTGATATTCCATGGAAATAAAGTTCCATGGAAAAAACTGGTTTCCATGGAACAGTACTGATTTCCATGGAAACAATATTGTTTCCATGGAACTGTTGTCAGAAAACACGGAAAGTTCAGAGAGTTCCATGGAACTCAAACACAATAAAGACCATGGAAATCACTGTCGTTTCAACAAAATAAATATGGCGTTACAATGTGCAGTGTATGAAACCCAGGCAATCTATTCACAGGCATTATTTAAGGTGGTACACAAGTCAACAAGAATTAGGATTTTTTCATTTCCTATTCAAGAATCTTCTCTTTAAAATGATGTTTTTTTGTTTTGTTTTTTTTTTTTTTTTTAAGGACTCGATAAAAATATTGAAAAATTAGTCGAATGTTGTACTTGAGGTCCAAGAATTTCTCCATTTAACATTTTTTTCTTCTTCTCTTTGGACTCACTTTGTTTTTTTTTTGCATTTTACCACCAAGAGGGATAAGAAATCTCAGGTTCTATATAAGAGAGCTTTTTTCAGACATTTAAAAAAAAAACAAGTTGGAACTTGCAACACTGGAACAGTGTTAGCAAAGAGAGCATGAGTGTCGGCCGTAAATCATTGTAAGTGTGGAGTTCCATATTGATAGTACAAAACTGCGACAAATTCAATCGCAACGCTGCATTTGTGTTTGTATAACAGTGATCG
This sequence comes from Trialeurodes vaporariorum, assembly GCA_011764245.1. Lineage (NCBI taxonomy): Eukaryota > Metazoa > Arthropoda > Insecta > Hemiptera > Aleyrodidae > Trialeurodes > Trialeurodes vaporariorum. The sequence continues at coordinate 12,948,230 of VMOF01000320.1, forward strand.
CTGTAAAAATAACTTGATAGGTCAAAGTGGGAATGAAATTTACTTATAGCGCGTTGAAACAGTTGTTCACGAGGCGAGGTGAATACTGTGGTTTTGAAAATCGATTTCGATAGTGATAGTTCCTTTAAAATCGGATGACGCAATACCAACCCTAGCAAGCCGCAAAGTCTAGTTTAGTTATTTGGGACTTTTTTAGATTTCTCTCGCCTGAACCAAAGTCATCAGGAAGGAAATTCTTAATACCAATCCTAGCAAGCCGGAAAGTCTAGTCTAGTTATTTGGGACTTCTATAGAATTTTCCTCGCTTGAACCAAAGTCATCACGATGGAAATTCTTCGTCTTTATGGTTTCAGCTCTTTTTGTCTCAGATTAAAAAATGAATGTTAATATTGATCAAATGTCATCCGACACTCATCAAGGCCCTTAAGGAACGTAATATGAACTTGAAAAAAGCTCATTCGATTTTTAAGGGAGCTTAAACGGTCCATGAGAGACGAAATTCGCGGATACAGAGTATCCACAGCTTATTTCAATGTTCGATCTGACAAGACCGTGCGCCTTTGAAAAATCGATATCTCGATAGTGAATCGATGTATTGCAATTCGGTTTGCACCGATCGAAAGCGCTTGCTTGTGACTGACAACCTCGAAAATTTCAGATCCATCCGAGTTTATTTAATGACCTTACAGGACCTCTCGCGGCCGCAGTTAGACATTTCTTGTCAGAGTTACGCTGAAACGGGGAGTAGTTCCCCCCCTAAGATGATATTTTTTGGCTCGAAACTGCATTGGGCCCTCTCGGGACATCATTGGAACCCGAAAAAAAGCGGAACCGATATAATACGGCACACGACTGGTTCGTGAGAGACGAAATTCGCCTTTTTCCAGCCTCCAGCGCCCCTCTAAGGTCGATCTGACAAGACCGCGCGCCTTTGAAAAATCGATATCTCGAGAACGAATCGATGGTTTGCGCACTGCGGTTTGGATTGGGCGGTAGCTTCAGCTTTTAGATAATTCTTAAAAAAAATTCAGATCCATCCAAGTTTTAAACGGATCTTATGGGACCTCCCGCGGCCGCAGTGAGACATTGTACGTGAGACTTACGCTGGAGTTGGGGCCACGCCCCCCCCCCCCCCCCGATATAGATTTTATCGGTCCGACATTTGTCAGGGCCCTTAATGAACTTCATGTGAACTCAAAAAACTCACATATGACTTCTCACGGCGCATGCTAGGTCCATGAGAGTCGAAATTCGCGGATTTTAGAGAATCTTAGATTTCTGACCCTATACCGCGCGCCTTTGAAAAATCGATATCTCGAGAGTAAATCGATGTATCGCAATCCGGTTTGGACCGATCAAAAGAGTAAGCTTACCGGTACTCGCCTTTAAAAATTTTGGATCCATCTGATTTCATTTTGAGACCTTACTTGAGTTACTTGGACCCCAGTTGGAATTATTTTTCGGAGTTACGCTGGCAAGGGGGTCGCTCCCTCTCTTGGAAAACTGTGGAGGGGGGCCCCTTTTCTGGGGCATACATTCTATTTTCACTTTTTTTTTTTTTTTTTTTTTTTTTTTTTTTTTTTTTTTTTTAAATTTTTTATTTGTGTCTAATCTAAGTTGGGGGAGGAGGAGGAGAGTACCTGCAAGTCAACCGGCAATTTACTTTTGATAGTGGCTGCGGGTCGAGGGTGCGGATTGCGGACTTTTAACTTGTTGTGGGGTTTACAGGGTGGCCGTGTCTAAACTTATGAGAAAAGAAGGCAACCACAGACCGGAAGAACATTCAATTTCTGGTTCAGAGACCATGGACAAAGACATGGGCACCCGCAAAACAATTGCCCGGAGGGGCAACTTTTTGAATGTCAATGGAAGGTCTAGGGGACTTCACTTAGAGACGGGCAAGTCTAGAGAACCCCCCCCCCACTTCCGCCCAAAATAGAAAATAAATCAGTTATCCTTCCAAATGGTAGAAATTGTAAGTGATTGTAGCATGTAGTTGTATCAAAAGTAATTCTATTTTTGAAGTGTTTGATATTATGAATAAAGTGACAGCATCAGATGATAGAAATAGTAAAAAGCTAAGTACAACTATTCCTTCTTTATTTTCATTGTCCTGATGAATTCTAAGAGTTAACCTATTTAAATTAACAAAACCAAACTCTTGCCTATACATTCTCTAATCATGTAATTATCGACACAGAGGATTCTGAATTTTCAAGGAAGTTCGGAAAATTCTCGTTGCCAACGGTAGTTGCCAATGTAGACACGTTCATACTAGTAGATTTTAAAACTTCTTTCGGCGAGGGAGATGACGGGTGGGAAGTATGATGTCGTCTGAATCAGGAGGGGGGGGGGTAAAAATCAGGGGGAGGTCTAGATCTGGGGGGAGAGGAATCCTAAAACTGGGGGGCGAGCTGTATAGTGGCAAGGGGTGGTTGGGCACCACTGCTTGGGGGGGGGCTACTTCCCGCCCTGCCCCCCCTAAATTACGCCCCCTATTAAAATTGTAAAGTAAACTAAGAATAAAGTTTGTTAACTCTTACTCCTTTCGTTATTATTTGATCTTCGAATGTTCCGATTCTTTTTTATTGTAAAGTTTTGATTTTTCTGAATTAGGGGGGGGGCGCCGCGCCGCCCCTCGGGGAGCGCCCATTGACAGATAAGGGAGAAAGGTAAGTGTGGGAAAGCGCACGGGAATCCGGCGTAGTGTGCCGCAAAAATTAGTACCAATGGCGGATCCAGAAAATTCTTTTAGGGGGGGGGGGCTTCACGCCTATGAATTTTCAAATTTGCAGAGAGGAATTTATGGGATTTTTTCTGTTGAAAAAAGGCAAAGGCTACCGTGAGTTGGGGGGGGGCGTGCCTTTCCCGAATCCGCCGCTGATTACCATGTAACACTGGGCCACGATGACCGATGTCGCATAAAACCAGGTAGAAGACCCGTGGCGGGCGTGGCATCCGTGATGGCTGTGAAATTGGGATGAAGTAGATGGACACACATCATTCATGCAATCTGCACAACGCGGCAAGCAACTGTTGTAGGCATAGGTGCAGTAATTCGTGGGGAGGGCAAAGGGGACGGGAGGTCGTCGCAAAACCATGGACGAAGATATAACTAAGGACTGCCGACTGTTGTTAGTCCTGTTTTGCTCTCGACCCCAGCGCTCCAAGCAGCGGTCAGCTGAACTACTCTTTCAAGTGAGCGATCCTGGCGATGTGTCCATGCTCACATGCTGTGCTACTGCTAAAACCGTTGTTGGAGTTGGTCTGTTATGGCATGGCTGTCAACTGTTGTCGGCGACCCAAGAGGATCAGATAACTCAGTATCTCAATGGAAGATCGAAAGCAAGGGAAATTCAGAATCAACTTTGGACAAGGTAACAGAAATCATCAGCAAATTAAAAGAGTCGCCTGATCTCTACTAATAAAACAAATGTCTATGTACTCTTTCTTGTTTGATTCCGTTTTGAGGTTAACTGTGATGTATAGTATTTCAGTCCTTGATTAATCATTTTCGACAATTCAGGAATCTTTCAAGAAATACTCCAGACGTTTGCTTTTTAGCGGATTTTGCTTCCTTTTAATTCGCTGATCATTTGTTCCCTTCGTTCAATCGTGATTCAAATTACCTACACGGTCTACATTTGCGGGAAGGCATGGGAGAAAGGGAGCCGGAGCGGCCACCGCTGCAGCGGTTCGCTTTTAGTTGACCCTTATTGCTGCTTGGAGCGCTGCGGTCGCGCTCGAAAACCCGCTAACAGGTTTTAACACGGGCGGAGATAGGGAGTCGGCAGTCCTTAGTTATATCTTCGTCCATGGCTCGGAATGGTCTTAAAATTTTCCTTAGGATTTGATCTAGAACGCAACGTTCTTACATTTTCGAAAAGTTAACTCTAGCTCTCGCAATTAACGATTAAAGGCGGAAAAAGCATGGTTTCTGGACCGCGGAACAGTGACGTTATCTAGCGGATGAGAATCTTACTACAGGTCGCTGAGGATTCACCTTAAAACGCAACGCCGATCGCGTTCCCCAAACGAACTCTTTTAGCGGACCGAAACATCAACAATAACAGGATTGGAAATTTGAAATCATCTAAATGCATTTTAAATCGCAGAATACACGAAACATGGACACAATCCTCTGATATAAAACCCCAATATCTCATACAGAAGATTTCGTTGAAGTCTGATCCAAATTAGTAACGTAATTACATTCCCAAAAATGCTTAACCTCAATCTTGGCCAAAAACTCCCGCCACAAAGAAAAAGCGACAAATTGGGAGGACACCGGATTGGCGGAATCACATGGGTCAATCGGTCCTCGAGGACCCGTTCTCGATACTGAAACCAAGCGATCCCCCGAGCGGACCCCCGAAACATGCCGTTCCTATAAGAAAAGCATTATTGACCTTGTAGAAACGATTTCAATAGAGCATGACACTCATGCTCTAAAAAAAATGCAGGATTAGATATCCAGGCTTTCTAAGCTGGAAAAATAATTACCTCAAATAAAAAATATGAAAAAAATACTGCCAATGATGATTTGACGGAACATTTGAGTACAATGTAATTGCAAGATACAACGCTTGATACAAGCACGCAGTTGCTCCAAGTACAAGGTGGACTTCTTATTTTCTAATCAAAATAAGCTTCTGCACTGTTGCAGAGAAGAACATTATTCATCAAACAAGCCATAGAATCAGTCAATTGAACAATTGCAGCCTGAGAATTCTTCTTCCTCCTTAACCGACTTTTTTCCCTTAAAATGCTGATTTCAGGTTCAGGTATGCAACCCGCTCAACAAAAATTTCAGAATGTTCTACTGAGATGTCCATCAAAGGGAAGAAAAAAATTCAAAATATTAAGATAGAAGCCCTTCCATGGCTCCCCTGGGGAAAAATTAATTTGCCTTGTTTACCCCCTAGATTCAAATTCAAAATACTTTTAGCCTCAATTTTATATCCTTTACCGAAAACTTGAGTTTTCATGGATCTCATGCTAGCTCGCTTAAGGGGTTCTGAGCTGCTTGCAAAATTAAGAGTCTTCCCGCAGCAAAATAATCACATAACAGCACATTGTTCCATTCATATTTCCAAGAAAAGTGTAACTGACTGGCTATGGACATTTACTTTTGATGTGGTCAATTTGAGTTCAAGACCCACAGCGAATTACTTAATTTTGCAATGCGGCTGCAAAGAGTCGCAAGAGGGTACAAAGGCCGCCATCACCTCCAAAAGTGCTAACTGCAGATTTTCATGCTTCCCACAGTCTTCACACACAACTTTTTGTAGTTGTATTAAAAAATTAATCTATTCGCTTTGAGTCTTGAACCCAAATTGACCATATCACAAGCAAATGCTTAAACGATAAACTTAAACTATTATAAGTCAGTCACTCTTTTTTCTTGAAAATGTTAATGTGTCTCTCTCTCTCTCTCTCTTCCCCATCCCCCCCTCACTTACTCTTTCTCTCTCTCTTTTTCTTTCTTTCTCCCTTTCTTCATTCTCTCTCTCCTCTCTTTCCCTCTCTCTTTCTTTCTCCCCTTCTTCACTCTCTCTCTCTCTCTCTCTCTCTCTCTCTCTCTCTCTCTCTCTCTCTCTCTCTCTCTCTCTCTCCTCTCTCTCTCTCTCTCTCTCCCTCCCTCCCTCCCTCCCTCCCTCCCTCCCTCCCTCCCTCCCTCTCTCCGTCCCACTCTCTGTTAATGGAAAAATGTGTCCTGCATGTGCTCACTTTGCTAATCGACCACTTTCATTCATGCAAGTACATAGATCAGAACTCACTGAGCGCACTAGCTTTGTGCTTCACAGGATTTGCCTATCTTCATTTATATACTCTTCTATGACCAAAGCTCTATAAAAACGACAAGTTGAGCATGCAAAAACAAATCATTAGAAAGAGAAATCACTCACCGAATTTGAAAATGACAATCTGAGATCTTTGGATATGAGGTGGATCCTGTCGTTCACTTTATTTACGTTGCACCAAAACTATTTCACGATGTAGACATAATTGAAGGATTTGAATCACCGCACGACTCATAATGGCACTCATAAGCATAATTTCATCGGGATAAGTAGAGAACACAAATTCACTGCAGCTCTAGAATATTTGATAATTTCTTACTATTTCAGATGCAACCACTAAGTGCAGTATGTATGAGGACTAGAGGACACACACACTTCTCAGGAAACTTGAATCTTGATGCCAAAACCAGTCAAGATTGAGTCCAGCTTCTTTGCGGTGTAGCGACTGCTACAGCTCAATAATTTGTGATGATTGAAAGCTTTTTTGACATAAACCTACGGTGATATGTGAGAGCCATTCACAAGTTGTATGTTACAGGAATTCAACAAGAAAGAATGGGAATGCAATCTCTAGCTCCTATTGGAGAATGGTAGGACTGCCAAACATTATGAGACCTCATATTAATTTCACTGTAAGTAGGTACATAAGGTGACATAATTGGTTTCAAGTCTCAGGTAATTGCAAAGCAACAATCAGAAAGGAAACATTAATCAATTAGGAGAATACAGGCATGAATGAGGCCTTTCGAGGTGGGTAGACTTAAAAAAATTGGTTGCAAAGGCTAATGATATTTTGTCCGGAGGGCTCCGGCATTCTCATACTCCAAACCTTACTGATCTCATACAGTAATTGATTTATCTGAGCACTGAGTAGTATCGACACAACTGAATCACTTGAGAGCACATCCGAATTCCAAAACGGTAATAAAGCAGTACAATTAGGTAATTAAGGCAGAAACGTAAACGGAAGCACGAATAATGAATATTTGCACGATGTGTTGTTATTGTTTACAAATTCGTGAGTCACGTGACATACGATCATTCAAGACTCTCCGCAAGTGGCGCGAGTCTCCGCAAGTAGGTACGCGACCGCTGATTGGACAGATTCAAACTGCCGGCCAATCCCAGACGTGTTTCTGTCCTTTCGTATGTATGCTTGTGTGAGTGTGTATTTGGTCCTGTTCTGATCAACTGCTCAACTAACTGTTTTGATTGGAATGGAAAGATGCGTGTTATCCCGTCTATTCCCAGTTATTTTCACCTGAAAGGCTCCCAACTTCTGATTCAAAGTTATTCTAAGATCCCGCGTATTTATTCTACTATGCCTGAATCTAATCCACTCTTCATTCTGCCGTCAAGTCTTTGTAAGGTTCCTCATTTCTTAACATGTAAGTACATACCTGTAACTGTCGAGATCACCAGCAATTGACTATTATTGGTTTCTAGACTCATTTGAGGAACAAACTGATGAATTCCTGATCAAGATATTTCTAATGTGTTCTGTGACAAATATCTGAGCCTTCCCAATTTCCTCATCTTAAAGTGCTCAATTTTCATGAAGTCTTCTCTGTGTACCTACTTAGGTTAGGTTATGTTTGAGCAGAAGTAATTTGAGTACTTATCGGGTTCCGAGCAGTGGTACCTGCTTCTGAATTGCATGTAAGCCCATCAGTGAGTGGTTTATTAGCAATGAATCAAACTACATAACCGCGCTCACTGATGCCTTTTAATGCACTTCGAAAGCAAACACCGCCACCTTTCAGAACCTGGTACTCAAACTGCCTCTGCTGTAGGTTAGCAAATTTTTGAGTTGTCGACAAAAGATCACTACCGTCGTCAATTCTTTTCAACTGATTTGTGGAAGTCTCCTCACCTTAAAAGGCACCGTGCTTATGTTCTGCTATTTGATGTATGTTTTCCTCCATATTCTTGCTTTGCAATTACCTGAAACGTATAGACGGTTTTAGCGATGATGTCATACGGTGATAAAGTTTGTGGACCGTTCTAAACAAAGAGTACAATTCAGAGACTTTACGTGAGATCTCCAAGGCTTGGCTTAAACATGACCTGTCTTCTGGATTCAACTTGCTAATCAGATGTACCGTGAACAATAAAATCGCTTTGAGATTTCCCAAAGACAAGTAAGAGACCAATTTTAATGCCTAAATTTGGTGGGGTCCTCGGGTCTCATAGAAACAACAACCGACAGTCGCCTACTGTTGAGTGATGGACATAGGTTAGGCTTTCTTTATCATTTAAATTGGCGTTCTTTCGACAGATTTTTTATTTGAAATTCACCATTTGACATTAGGTGACAATTGGCTGTTGTTTTGTTGAGCCGCGGATAAAAATAAACCCATTTTACTTGCCTCACTTTCATTACATGGGGAGCATAGCACGTGCTGGGTCTCTATTTGTCTCTGAGATTTCTCAAGGATGTTTCAAAGGATTATCAAGCAAGATTTGCTATGAATTGGCATTTCAGAGTTGGTTTATAACATATGATTTTCCTCTCAAGATAAGTTTCAAGGAGGTAATTAGAAGTGAACTAAACTCAAGCTTTCTCAAGAATTGCTCAAGTGAGTGCCTCTGAATTGCAATTTTCCTCGATTGACTTGAGTAGGCTTAAGTATTTCTCAATTCGAGCCAAGTCAAGCAGATCTTGAGAAAAGTCTCTGAATAGCGACCCAAACTCTCTCCTTTCTCTCCCGCTTCCTCTCTCACTCTTTCTCTCTCTCTCCTCCATCCCTTCTCTCATTTTTTCTCTCTCCCTATCTCTTTCTCTCTCTCCCCCCATACCCTCTCACTCTCTCTCTCTCTCTTCCCCTATCCCTTCTCTCTTTCTTTTCCTCTCCACCTCTTTCTCTCCCTCCCTCTCACTCCCTCTCTCACTCTCACTCTCTAATTCCTCTCTCTCACCTAAATCCTCTGTAAGTTCTACTATCTCACTCTCATTGCTTAAATCATTTATACCAGAGACATTTTTGTGAAAGTTTTTGGTAGAATTGAATTTCTTGAGTCATTTTATTGCAGTTCAATAAAAAATGAAAAATAATTAAAAATAATATTTATAAAAATAGGAAAATATGCCATGAAATATGCTATGTATGTAAAATTTGACTCAAGAGATAGAGATACATATGAAGGTCATGTGAGAGTGAGAATGAAGGGGAGAGAGATAGTTTGGAACTTTACGGGAGCTGTTTCACAGCTAATTATGACCTTTGAGTGCTGACCGTGCTTTGAGTTGATGGCAAACCGTTGACTGCTGTATTGCCGCATCAAAACCGTCTATTATAACAGAATCATTCAGAGTATCAGATCCTGACAAGCAGCGTAAAGCTTCCAAAAATGCATTGAAACACATTGGTGAGCAGTTAATTAACAAAGATTTTGGAATTGTTGCGAACCAGCTGTTCATTGATGTGTTTTGATGCAGTTCAGGTGCAGGCACACGTCTTTTCAGCTGACCTGATCCTCAAATTGCTTCAGTTTTATGTCGTATCTTGTACAGTGAAATTAATCTGAAATTTTTTGTTTTCCAGAGTCTTGATATTCTCAGATCAAAGCTTGAAGGAGCGTTCCAGTTCTTTTCTGTTGAATACCTGTAACATACAACTTTTGAAAGGTTCTGAGTCATACTGTCATAGGTTAACGTCAGAAAAGCTTTCAATCATCAAAACTCATCAAATTAGCAATGGCTGCGCGTAAAAGCAGATAGATTTAGTCCTGACAGGTGTCGCACCAAAGTTCAAGTTTTCTAAATACCACGGCTCCTCTTGTTTTAATTCCTTTTGTGTTTTAGAAGTCGTATCTGAAATAGTACGAAACTATCCAAGTTTCTGGCAGTGCAGTGAATTGGTGTGCTAGACTTAGCCAGATAAAATTGAGCATAGCATCTTGTGCCATTTTGAATCGTGCGGAGATTTTAAATCTACTAAGTTTATTATTCAGCATTGTGATATAGTTTTAGTGCTTTGAGAAAAACATGTTTTCATTTTAAGTGAAGTGAAATGCCCTCATCTGTCTCAGATTGTCGTCGAATTCGGTGAGTGATTTTACTGTATAATGATAGATTTTTGCATGGATGAGTTACTATTTTTACTTTTTGTGAGTACGACTTGTTAATTTTCATGGAACTTTTCCCCAGAAAAAATGATCAAAATTGTCCAACATTTTTTGTCGGAAATTGGAAAGTGTCGGTATGGCAGACTGCCAAAATAATTTTGTCGGACCACCTCAATAATTTTGGTAGACTGGCATTCAAACACGTTCCAGTTTCTGACAAAAATGTTGGATTGTGTTGGTCATTTTTTGTGTGGGTTAGTTCCATGGAAAATTAGAACGGGTTCACCTCAGTTCTCATGAAAAATAAGTTGCGGAAGTATGATTTTTAATGGAAAATAAGTCACGGAAATATTATTTTTCCATGGAAAATAAGTCACGGAAATATTATTTTTCCATGGAAAATAAGTCACGGAAATATTATTTTTCCATGGAAAATAAGCCACGGAAATATTATTTTTCCATGGAAAATAATTCCGTGTAAAAAAGATTTCCACGTAAAATTGGTCACGGAAATATTATTTTTCCATGGAAAATCCAAGTTCCGTGTAAACTTTTTTTTCCATGGAAATGTTTTCCGTGACCAATTTTACATGGAAATTTTTTTTCCATGGAAATCACACGGAACATTTTTACCAGGGTTAGCAATTTAAAATTTGAACAAAGTAGCAACGTTTTTCTTCGTAAGATTTGCAATATGTTTTGTTAAATCAGCAATTTAACTGTTGAAACAGCAATTATGATTGGCATTTTTACATTTATATTGCAAAATTTGCATATCATGTATTTGCTAGTTGGAACAGTGATTGGAATACAATTTATTGGAAATTGCGAGAATCTCACATTTTTGGATATAACTCTCAAAAGCTCAAAAACAGTTTTTTTTTGTGAAGTTTAATGAAGCAAATTGATTTTCCTTAACACCCCCCCCCCCACATGGAAATGCAAAAAATAAAATATAAAATTGATGGCTCCAGAGGCTATGCTATAATTTGAAGACGCGCCTCAAAAGAGAAAACAAAATTTAAATCCTGATTGCTGTATATACAAACGATCCTTGCGATTGTATCTCGTTAAATGTGTCTAATTAAACGCAGCTGGACATGAGAGGCTGTGCGAGAGATAGGGATGGAGAAAGAGACAGGGGTGAGAGAGACTGATAAAGGAAGTCACATTGTAATTTTCACAAAGTCACATTGCAATTTCTCCAAAACACATTGCAATTTTTCCGAAGTCACTTTGCAATTTTCCCAAAAACTTATCGCAATTATTTCCACAATGAACGTGGCGAAAATAGCAATCACAACAAATTGTGAATTTTGCAATATTTCATATATTGTAAAAATAGCAATTTGTTTTGTAATTACCGTTTTTTGCAATGTAACATGACAAATCCAGCAATACTCTTGGTAAATCCAGCAATTTATCTTTTTCAGTGCGTAAACGCAGACTGACGCGCGCGGTGTTTGTAGAGCCTACAACATGTTCACTAATCAAAAGTTGACTACCCTCTTATCTTCATTCTCTACATTTTCAGACTCTAACTTTCTCCGTTAGAAAGGGAACAATTTTTATCTTGTATTGAACAACGCGTTTTTGTTACCACACAAACTACGAAGGTATTCTCTTAAAAAAACTAAGATCGTTCAGGTAAGATAGTATGTTATGATTTTTGTTGGCCCTTGTTATCATTGTTCATTATTGGGATGTTTTTTGAGATAAATACTCTATTCAAGCTATGCTAAACTAATTTTTGATTCTTCCTTTTTGAAAGTTTCCGGGTTCAAATGTGTGACTGGTGATGCTTGTGATCTTGAGAAACATTCAGCTGAAACTGCTGAGAGAGTGCGTGTTTCAGAAATCAAAACGCAAGTTTTTGAGGGAAAAAGTACGGAAATGAAAAAGCATTCAATTGATATTTAAATAATTTAATAAATAATGTATAAAAGTAAATTTTTTAAAACGTTGAGATTCTTATGATGAATAAGTGGTATGGTATGACTAGCGTTAGATAAAATAAACAATGGGGTTGAACCGTTTGTGACTATACGTGGGTGTCGGACTGGTTCGTAATTTTGTGAAGGGTTGCAAGTAAAATGTGCTGCCGTTTGGATTTGTAATTCACGCATCAGAGCTACAATGATATCAAGTTATCCCAATTACTTGTTTCAGGGCGTTCAATTGACAATTAAGGGGAGACGATGAAGCTTTTCCAAGGTTTTCTCTGGGGACAAATAGATTCCAGTGGCGTAGCGTGAGTTTTGGCAAAGTGGCATTTGGTTCATTCAAACCCATGAAAAAGATCAAACTATCGGGTGTTCGGTGAACACCTTCGCATTCAACCTTTTACATAGATTTAAATGGACACAGCACAACTTTGCCAAATCGTACACTGAAAAAAAAAATCAGCTAAATTTAACTAATTTCAACTTAAAAGTATGGACACCACTTAAAACTGTTAGTTTGAATATTTGAATTAGTAAAATTAACTCCATGTCATGTTGATTAACACTGCTTTTGGTGAATACACCAGTAAGAAAAACCAAAGATATTAAATGAGAGGAAATTTGAATCACTACAAATTTTTGTAATTAAATGACATTTAAGGTCTACAGTCGAGAAAGGGAGATACCTTCTGCGGCGGAAAATGTGGCCTTTATATTTATTTTTTATTTTTTTTTTGTTTTTTTTTTTTTTTTTTTTTTTTTTTTTTTTAGAAAGAAAAAATGCATTCTCATACGAGTACAATCAATAAATCCTTTGAATTGAACACATACATTTTCTCCATGCGCTTCATGGACCTTTTTTTCTAATGTAGAGTAAAAAGACAACTTTGTTAGAATAATAACTGGAATTCTCAATAATTATTATCTATCACAATTGAAAAGAAATTCCCTTTGGAAATACCAGGATTCTCATTTATGCAATTGAATGTTTTGATAATTTACCAGAAAGAATAGTTGAATTAATAAGACTTCTGGATATTTTAAAAGGAACTTCCTATCTGTCCTTATTTATACTATGTTCAGTAGTTGCTAAACAAATTTTTTCTCAGTGTATCTAGTGTTTCAATTCATTGATTTTATAAAAATTAAATTTATCTTCATAATTTTGTTACATCTTTTAATTATTTAATGAACAATTAGTATCTCATTGAATTTACGTTCTATTAATTTAACTTTCGTCAGTCACTCTAAATTAAAATATGTAAATTTAGCACTTTCACTTCAGCCAAAATACCATATCGTATTTTAGACGAAATTAAAAAGAGAGCTCACAGTATTTTTGTATTTTCATACTTTTTTGTTTCTTTGTTTTTTTGCGTTCTTGTAAAATTCGATGTGAAAATGATTCAAGTCTTCTTACCTACTTTTTTAAGCCACCGTGACCTAATTTGTCAGTCCCTTATGGTCATGTACCTTTTTCCATTTTTCAACGCTTTAAAGGAATTAATGAGCGTCGTTGGTTATAAACCCCTGCCTTTAAGTTAAGGCCAGTAAACGATCTCGGCAGTGTCTATGAGTCATTTTATCGAATAAAACATCAATTATCGTTTATTTTTTCGAAATTAATTGTGAAACTATTCCTCATTGTATTTTGAGATCCAAAAGATGTTTTGAAATAATACTCAATCATTCATGAACTGTTGAGTTCTCTTTGAATTTCTATCAGCGTCCGTAAGGTATTAATTGTAGAAACATATGTCGGCTAATCGCAGTAATAAGTGGATGACTCAATATAAGAAGTAAGATTAAATTTTTATGTATGTTGATTCCCCTTAATGTCAGTTGTCTACAATTGCTCTATCATAAAGTTTGTCAAATTAAAAATGTCATTAACATTCATCAAACTGTGATAGTATTTTTCATAAATAACGTAATAAATCAGTAAACATAACAAAATAAAATCCACCAATACTTTTATTTCATAGAGACGATCATAAATGTCAATCATTTCACAAATTCTACAAGAGAAACGCAATAATTACCTAATGACAGAGCATCAAGATCGAATATAGAGACGTCGGGTCGTCGGGTGCAATTCAGCAACATCGTACTTCGTTCATTTAAACCCGTGAAAAATATCGATTTATCGGAGGTGCACAGCGCACGATCTTTTATAAGGGTTAAATTGACGAAATGCAGAGTTGCAAGATCGCACGCTTTACCAATGATCAATATCGAACGTAAAAAAAGAAAATTTTAAAAAAAGTCTAAAAACATCAATATGTATTGCATTTCATCTACGTGTTTCTTCGAAGAGATGAAAGACATCCAAAATCAAACTTAAATATTGTGAAAAAACAAGTAACAGAAAACATAAAATAGTTTGATTTATCAACATATTTTGACGGCTATCTCTTATAATATAAACTACAAGGTCCATTTTCCTTATTATTTTATCTTCTTTCTTCGGGTTGGATGAATGTCAAACAGAATGGATGACAATTATTAAGGTGTTTGATAAGGCAGGTCAGTCAAACCAGACCACATGTTGTGAATAAGCTGGTCTCAGACAATATGTTGGCTGTTTTGTTTTGTTGTTAATCTGGAGTCATGTGTTCCCTGTATCAAAATGTGAAGAATATAATTAATTTGTCATCAACTTTTTCAAACAATAAATGAAAGAACTAGGGCTGTCAATTTTCGTGCAGTAATTAAGAGAATGCCACTGAAAAAACAGCTATCGTTCGATTTACCATAACTTATGGTTTAAATTTTCGACAATCAAAGAAAATTGTAAATTTTACGTTTGCCATGGTTTGAGTTCAAGATGTCATGGTTAAAATGCAATAACCCTTAACAACGTGAAAATATATGCTGCCCCGTTCAAAGGCCGTGTACAAAAAAAGTGAAGCTAAATTATTTTGAAGAAGCAAGCTTGACCTATATAAGCTTCAAAACGGCCACGGTGGGCAGTAATTAATGTATGGATTCATTAATTATACATATACGATATTTGTATCGCTCTCTTTTGAGAATCATTGGCATCATTTTAGGTTTTGCCTGGGGGCAGGGTTGGGGAGAGGGGGCAAACATCTCATGATCTCTCTTTTTTTCACTCTCAAGTAGTTGATTTTTGAAGTTCTGACCTTCGACGTCCTTGATGACTCTGCTGTCCTTTCCCATCTACAAATAGGGCAACTATTTGGAGGGATTTCTTTTTTCTTTTTTTTTTTTCATATTCTTCACAGAAATGAGAAACTTTCTTGACCTACACTAAATTTGGCAACCGTTTTTTCCTGAGTTTCAAATTTCCTTTGTGAGCTGAATTTTGGGATGAGCCAAATTACAGCGGCAGGCAGTTTCCCCTCACCTCCCCCTGATCGCTCCAAATGACCCTATATGGTTGAGGAATTCATTTTAGATAAAATGAACTTTAAAAGATTATCACCGTACTTTTGGTTCGATGCTCCACCTCTTCAAGCTTTGAGCGTGCAAATTGAATGATGTATCAACATTTGTTGATTCGGAATTGAATTTTTTACTATAGCGAGAAGCAAATGGATGGAAAGACATCACGAGCCGTAGTTGCAATCTGAAGGGGGCGGAGCTTTGAGATCTTTTGACGCTAGCAAATGTTCTTCGCCTGGAAGCGCCTCGTGCTGCCACTCGTCACGAACCTGAAACATGTTTCAATAATCCTTTTCAGTGATGCGATGATGTCACTCAAATATTTTGTTTTTAAATAAAATGCCTCACTTGGAAGGACCTAGAACATTTTTTATGGGAAAAAGCCCTTTGCCAAAAGTTGATTTTTTTTTTTCATTGGTCGATGCCGCTCTTCAATCTGACCAAAAGCTCTCCTGGCACCAAAAAGTTTCGCTCAACTTAAGCTCAAAGTTGATAAGTAACAATAGGAGTCGGTATTATATTATACGAAGAGCGTTTCTCGGAAAAAAGCGGGAGATTAACGTCTCTGTCCCTCATAAAACGATACCATGCAGGGTGTTGAAAAACTGTTCCCCGAAGTTTTTAGGGCGTATTCTACAGGTCAAAATAAGACTTTTACATTCATGAACATGTGTCCAAAAATGCACCCCTTCCGAGTTACAGCGTTGCAAAGTTTCCGAAAAAAAAAATTGAAAATGTTGTATCCTCCACGGAAATTGTTCAAAAGTCACGAAAATTGCGGTGTACCCGAGTATTTGAATGCGTTCTTTACATTTGTGAGCTTAAAATATCTCCATCGCTTCTATGAGAGGCGCTAGGTGGAGTCATACATTTTCAGAGGCTGTAACTCGGAAGGTGTGCATTTTCGGACACATGTTTATTTTTAAAAAAAAAGTTTTATTTTGACCTGTAGAATACGCCCTTAAAAGGTTCGGGTACAGTTTTTCAACACCCTGTATGTATATTGCTTACACTCGGACCACACCGTAAAGTGCCTGTTCCCCTCCCCTACCATCCACACTGTTTGCTTATGGACATTATAAGTGCGGTCTAAGTGCTAAGAATGGTTCCGTTATTTTATGAGGGACAAACACGCCGATCACCCACCCTTTTCCGAGAAACGCACTTCGTATTCTAATGCCGATTCTTATTCTTATTTTTCAACTTTCAGCTTAAATTGCGCAAAAATGGTACGGCGAAACTTTTTGGTGCCATGAGAACTGTTGCTTATCTTGAAAAGCGACGTCGATCCATGTAAAAAAAATCAACTTTTGGCAAGAGGCAATTTCTCATAAGGAATGGGCCGAGTCCGTTGACAACTTTGCATTTCGTCTATTTAAACCCGTGAATCAGATCAAACAATTTTGCATTAAAGTGCATTCTCTCAGATAATTTTTTTTTTTCGTAGGTTTGATTGGACGGAATTTTAACGTTGCCAGACTGCGCGCGACGCTAGACAGTGGCTTGAACTATGGGCTCTTCCGGTTATAATTTTACTAATAAATATTGAAATTATGACAAATTAATAGTAAATCAAGAAGAAAATGTGTAGAATCATCCATTTTTGAGCTTGAAATGAGTCAATTAAGATGATTCCAGACTCGCTTAGTTTGAACGTTAGGTAATATTTTATTACCATTATTACTACGTTACTACGTTATTACCATTATACATAATTCATTCCTGCGTATTTTTGAATTCAGTAGCGGCCCGTGAGATTTGGCAACCATGGATTTTTCCCACTTAAACTTCGGTAAAAAATCGATTCAAGCGGAGGCTGGCAGCCTCCTCGAGTTTCGATTGTTTTCCATGTATTTAAATGGGATGAAAACACTGTTGCCAAATCGCACGAGCCGCCACTGTTTGAATTAAATGGCTAAAATTACCTTTTCGACTTTGGCAAATACTCGTAGAAAGTTCAGGCCGGCTAATTTTTTTATCTGGAGTTCACCCCACGATTCATCCTGCATTAGTGTTGCAAGTAGATCGGGGTAGTGAGAGACATCCTCCAGACCACTGGCAGTGCTGCAATCAAACAAATTCGCCATATATTTGTTACCCAAGATGCATTGCGAAGCAAGAAAGAAGGAGAGAGCACAAAACTATGATCATCATTCAACACACAAGTATCAAAAAATGAGTAAAATCTAGCTAATTTACTTCTTGAAAAAGAAGTCCATGAAAAAATGTCCTAATGAATGTGTCCCATGCTCTACACTGAAAAAAAATCAGCTAAATTTAACTAATTTCAACTTAAAAGTATGGACACCACTTAAAACTGTTAGTTTGACTATTTGAATTAGTAAAATTAACTCCGTGCCATGTTAATTAACACGGCACGGAGTTAATTTTACTAATTCAAATAGTCGAACTAACAGTTTTAAGTGGTGTCCATACTTTTAAGTTGAAATTAGTTAAATTTAGCTGATTTTTTTTTTCAGTATAATTAGAACCCAAGAAAATGAAGCTAGCTCCGCTACAAAAGTATTCAAATGTAAAAAAAAGTTCAGTCCACTTTTTATCAAATAAACGAAAAGTCCAGTTCACTTTTCATCCGACGTAAAAAAAAAGTTTACAAAAATATTCGTTTAATATTATTCACAGTCCGACACAATTTTGTTCCAAAACATAAGATAGTCCAACACTCTTGAGCTCAAATTTTTCGGGGGTTGTGTTTGATATATTTGATTAAATTTTTAATGGACCATGGAATCAGTGGCGGCTCGTGCAATCTGGCAACCGTGCACTTTTGCCATTTAAACGTATGCAAAAATATCGATACTAGGTGAGGCGCTTCGCCTCACCAAGTAATCGATTATTTTACACAGTTTTAAATGGAGGAAATCCATTGTTGCCACATTGCACGAGCCGCCGCTGCATGGAATTCTTCTCAAAAGGACTTACAATTAGTGCAATTCTTGACTTAAGGCAACATTGGGCAAAATTAGTTGCGGTTCGTGCAATTTGGCAACCATGCTAATTTTCCATTTAAACTTATGCAAAAGTATCGATATCTTGGGGGTGCAATTGCACCTCCTAAAGATCGATTGTTTCACATAGGTTTAAATGGAGAGAATCCGTTGTTGCCAGATTGCACGCGCCGCCACTGAGCAAAATACATAGTATTATGGATATTACAAACTGTTGCGTAGAAAAGAAATTATATTCACGCAAATACTGAGGAGGAAATGAAGGTTCATGGAATTAAAGTTAAAAGAAGGGAATATAAATGAAACGTACACAATGAAAGTCAGGAAAAATCTACTGTCAACAAATTAAAAAAAAAGAGAGGCGTCGCATTAGATTTATGTCTGAGTAGGCTACATGCAATAATAATTACATTTAATTTAATTCTTGCACGTAGGGGCCTATACCTGAGCTAAAATGTAAGGCGTAAATTGACGTTATTCAAGTTGTAAATTCAATTAGTGCTGCCAAAGTTGGCAGCAAAAAAAAAAAAAAACAGAAAATTGCAAAAAAAAATTATATAAAAAATACAAATACACAAATATACAAAAAAATATAAAAAATTCCACGTATATAATTTAATTAAAAGTGTGTATTTTTTTCAAATCTGGCAGCACTGTGTCGACTCTTGTCAACGTTTATAGTTTCACTTCTTGACAATTGAATTTCAAAATTCGGACCTATCTCACATTCTCACACCCATACGTATGTATTTCATTGAATTTCCAATTGCAAATTATCTTGTTTCGACCAATTTTATTGTCAATCTTCAAACATCGAGTTTGAATCCTTTGGTAACTGAACCAGAACCTGATTGTCAGCAACACCTATAAAAGCGTCCCCTCATTAAATTTGTTCGTTGCAGTGAAAGCTGAAGCACCGCGAACCGAAACCGCAATTAGTGGCAGTTTGGGGCAAACGACGATTCAATCTCTCTGTTCCTGCTGAATAGGTAATACAGTCATGGGTTGTTTATATAGGAGCAATTCAAATCTTATGAATTTAAAAATATTAATCGTTAAGATTCCAGTGTCGATTAGTTCGAATCGTGGTTATACCGCAGTTCGCGCTGTTCAAAAAGTCAGCAGTTTTGGTTAAAATTGATGATTTTACGGTGAAAGTCTAAAATTGAGGAAGGTCATGGAAGATGCCTTGAAATATTATTAAGTGATAATCTAACTTAATGAGAGGTTTTTGAACGTTTTTAATGTACGCATCGTTATTTTTGCCGAATTTTTCGTAGGAATCAAGGTTCTATATTGCTGTAGCAAAAGTACGCAACAGACTCATTAAAATGTCGAACAACTACGGTATATGGACCATCGCAATGAACGAAAAGGATGCCTCTGACTTCCACTGCACATGCCCTTACTTCCTTAAGGAAAACCTTTGCAAGCGTACATTGGGAATGCAGAACCGTGTCAAGTTAGTGAGTGCTCTACCAGATGCCAAAACCATTCTTTTGGGTTAAAAACGGAAAAGAGGGCGGCCAGCAAAAGCCAAGCGTGCATTGTTGGTACAAGATTAACACACTTCCATTATAGTAATTTTAAAAATTTGACGAGCGTGCCTGTGCGATTTTTAAGACATTTTTAGACTTTCCGTACCGTTCCTACCGATTAAATTTACGTGCGGGTTTTTTTGCGCGAAAGACTATTATTTTCCTGAGCTTCAATTTCTGCACCGCGTAAGTATTTTATTTTATTTTTTTTACAACTTTTCTTTTCCATGCAAACTATATATTTTCCGTTTCGGTATTTCTCTTTCTATCCCGTGAATTATTACAATTATTTCTGTGCAATCTATTTTTGATACCTCGAGAAAGTTAATTTTTGCGTGGATTTAGACTTTTTCTTGCGTACCGATAAATTACACCCGTCAAAAAATAATCAAAAATCTTCAACATTTGGACGTTTTGTATCGGGGCACGAGGTTACCTTCTACCATGCAATAGTTTACTTTGTTCAAAGTTCGGTAACTTTAAAAATAATTGAATGATTCCGGAGACTTACTAATTAATTCCATCGTATCCAGCGCCAAGTCCGACATGATCTTCCCCCGCAACTTTCCGGATATGATTTATGTGGGCTGTAAACAATTTGAAAAAAACAACACTTTACTCGCCTGTCATTGTTTATCTCATAAACAAAAATCAACTTTTGAAATGTGCCGAAACAGTGAAGTAAACAGAAATGGTTTCTCCTCTCTTTGTCTATTTAATGATATTTCTACAATTTCACTGTGACTGGACTTTTCGCTAACGTTGATATTAATTAATTATGGAAATTAAATAATTTATACGTTTAAATTGACCAAATACTCTCAAATAGCCATTTGAGTACAAAAGTAATAAGCCAAGTCAGCACGCCTTTTAACCAGTGGCGGCTCATGAAATTTGGCAACCGTGTCCTCCTCCTATTTAACCAATGTAAAACAATCGATTCTCCCGGAGGCTGCCAGCCTCCGCAAGAATCGATTATTTTACCTACGTTTAAATGGAAAACTTGCATGGTTGCCAAATATCACGAGCCGCCACAGCTTTTAACTCTCTGAGGGCCAGGTTAATTGAAAAGAACGCCACTCTTCCGTTTACATAGGGAAGGTAGCTAACTATTCGTACTCAGGGGAGTTGGAATTGCCTATACGAGGAATTGAAGGCGCCCGATGAAAGAGTCCCTTGTCTTGTAAGTGTTTTCATCGAAAATAGCCTTCAATTGGAATGAAGACTTGTTTCATGAAACTTGTGAAGACTAGAGGAGGGAAACGAGTGATGAGAAACGATGCAGACACTTGGTTTACACCAAAATGCTCAATTTTGTGTGCCTTTTTTTGATGATGTGTGATGGGGGTTGCTATCTGAAAATTTTGAGTTGTAGGGCCTAAATATGGGATGAGTCTAAAAGACGCGGTATTACAATAATTTATGTGACTTTAATTTTTTTTTTTTTTTTGATACTGCAAACAATGGGTTTCTCAAGGTATTTGTAGAGCTATTTGTAAAGCAAACGTTTTTAGGGTTGACAGAAGAAAAAATAGCAAGACTATTTAGGAAGCTTCTGGTCTAAATGAACCCTGTTTGGCAGACTAGGGTTAAACACTCCGTATGTTAAACAAAGATAGACGAGGGGTTAAAACTGCTCCTTTCTATCCTTTTTCTTATCACACATTCAAATGGTAAATGGGAGAAATGAAAGAGAACCTGCGGTTGCGTCTCTGAAATTATCCATCTCTTTCTTTAGTCCATTTAAACACTCATGTTAGACAAAGATAAACGAGGAGTTAAAAACTCTCTCTTTCTATCCTTTTTCTTCTCACACATTTAAAGGAAAAATGAGAGAGACGAAAGAAATCCTCGCTGCGTCTCTGAAATTATCCATCTCTCTCTTTAGTTCATTGAAACACTCCGTTTGTTAGACAAATATAGACGAGGAGTTAAAACGCCCTCTTTCACGGAAAAAATAGATTAGTGAAAATAACCATACGGATACCTAATTTTGGCACCTGCTAGATATTATGGTAAACTTGACCAGAAGTATGGTACGTTTACCGATACTTTGAGTAAATTCGACTTGCAATCAGGTAACATCACCTAGTACCTGGTCAAAACATAGTATACTTCTGGTCAACATTACCATAATATCTAGCAGGTACCAAAATCAGGTATCCGTATGGTTCACCGTCGTTTTTTTCCGTGTTCTATCCTTTTTCTTCTTAGACATTCAAAGGGAAAAACGAAAGGGATGGTAGAGATCCCGGCTGCGCCAATGTCTTCAATGAAACGCGAGCGAATTAGTTTAAATATTTCTGGTTCGAGAGGGGGATGTCGGCCATCATCTTTCTCCCTGATAGGTTAAAGTATGAAAATTTCGTTAACTTTTCACTTCAACAGCAGCAGGAGCGCCGTAGTTTAATCAATTTTTTTAATTTTTTAGCGAATGGGAAATGAGTCGTCGGTTCACAGGGACTTGAAGAGTGAGAGAGGGAAGAGGAGAAAAGTGAAAAGTGAGCAGGGGCTGAGAGCCGCTTTAACAGAGTGAGGATCGCTGATGATTGACTACCTTTCATCTTCTCAATTCATTCTCGTCGCACATCTGTGAATGGTGAGATTAAATTTAAGATTCAACCCTTTCAAGCGAAGTGGACCACTTATGTACCATTTTA
The DNA here is from genome assembly GCA_011764245.1 of Trialeurodes vaporariorum. Classification (NCBI taxonomy): domain Eukaryota; kingdom Metazoa; phylum Arthropoda; class Insecta; order Hemiptera; family Aleyrodidae; genus Trialeurodes; species Trialeurodes vaporariorum. The sequence goes on from VMOF01000320.1 coordinate 12,970,620, forward strand.
TGAAACAAGGGTTTCAATGGAATTTAAATAGGCACTATTTTGCAAAAACTTGTGACCCATCAAAAGTCTTAGAAACTTTACCTTTTTTGAACGGTCTAAAAAAAAAATCTCAAAAAAAGTCAAATTCCAAAATGCGTGCTTGAAAGGGTTAAATACACGGCGTTTTGAATTTCTAGAATTCTACCTCTTTTTTCCTTTTTTACTAGCACTGCACAGATGTCAGAGATCGTCAAAAAGTGGCAAAAAATTAGAAAGTAAATTTCTCATCAATATATCATTTTTAAACTTTTTAAACTAATTTTAATTGCAGAGAACACTTGTAACAAGTAATTTAAACCTAGAAATGTCACTGGAAAGTTTTAAATTTAGCTTAAAAAGTCGAAAATTATGATTCTTTTATAACTTGTTTGTGTTTTTGCCACTTTTTTCAACCTTCCACCATTGTGCGCAGTTTCAATGCTAAGGGTTCGATCAAGTTTGCGAAAAGTCAGACTTGACTTGAACAAGCATAACCTCGCTCTTAGTTCACCCTAAAGTCAAGCCAAGCTTTGGTGAAGTAGGCCTCTTTAACGACATAACTGTTCGCGAACAGCACCAAACATCAGTGTTATTTTGAACTAAATTTTAATTTATTTTAATGAATTTTCTTGATAATGGGTCTGTTGCAAACTTTTGCTACAGCGCTATAGAGTGTACAATCTGATGTAAAATCGCCTGAAAAGTCCAATTGGTGGCATCAGAAAGCAATGAAATGCAACTGAAACTCACAAATGGCGATGAAACTCACAATGAACTCACAAAAGGCGTTAAATGAAATCCAAGATGGCGGCAAAATATCAAGCAATCTGTATGCATGCACCACGAACATTCAAGGATAGCCAACCTTACAATATCCATCACAATCAATCACAACGTAAACGAACACATAACCTCTACCTCCAGTGAGGTTGTTAAAGTTGGCAATCCTTGGATGATCACGGTGCATACATTCAGATTCCTCAATATTTTGCCGCCATCTTGGATTTCAATAAGCGCCTCTTGTGAGTTTAATATTGTATTTCATGTTTTTATGATGCCACCAATGGACTTTTCAGGTGATTTTACATTGGAATAAACACTTTTTATCGCTGTAGCAAAAGTTTGCAACAGACCCATTACATTTAAAGGATGCTTTTCCATAGTATTTGGGACGCTGATGTTAAAAGTAATATCATTTTCTACTTAACTCGTCCCGATTTTAAGCATATTCTACTTTAAAACATTTTTCACGATAAAGTTTAAATTGTGGAAAATCTAGAATATTTCGATCAAAACCAAGGCCAAATTCGAACTCGGCAGGTCAATTTACATTGAATTCCATGATATCCACGCGATTACAGGTCCAACTATAAGAAAATAACCCATGTTTGTGTCTCTAGCGACCCTTGGTTTGTATTCATTGGAGGCGGACATCTAGGTCGTTAAAGCGTGAAAATCGCTCAAAGTGCAGTGGCTCAAGCTTGACTTGAAGTTGACTGGTTCTCATCGGTTGAACTAGGTCGTTGTTCAATTTGATCGGTCTATAGGTCAGTTGCACTGTCAACAGAATCGACTTTTGATGCTCGATTCTTATAGATTATGCCGAGAAAATAACAATGAGTTTCGTTCCATCGAAATCCGTTCAGAAATAAGCGAGCTATATCCATTTGAAAATGACGACATTATTGCGTCATTGCGTCGTCAAGTTTGGACTTACTTGCATGTTTGCACTACAGCTACGCCGACCTGTGCAGTGCTGCCAACCACTTTGCTCACGAAAGCTCGCCGCCGTATTTCATTTCATTGTTTATGTTCGTAGTTGTTGCTGTGTCCGTGGCTGTAGCGTTATCAGGGTGTGTTTCATTATTGACTGTCATTTATTCACGGTAAATTGACGGATTTTAAAGTTAAATAGTTTGAAATTTCTTTGGCAATCGTTGTTCTTTTTAAAATGACTCGTTCTTGCAATACTGCGCGCTTGGTGGAAAGATACACGGGTGGCAGACAATGGCGGAAAACGACGGAACGACGCAATAATGTCGTCATTTTCTAATGGATGTACCTCGCTTATTTCTGAACGAATTTCGATGGAACAAAACTCATTGTTATTTTCTTGGCATAATCTGTAAGAATCAAGCGTCAAAAGTCGATTCTGTTGACAGTGCAACTGACCTATTGCAAGAGAGAGGATTTATGGGACGTGATTTTGAAACTTCAAGGATACAGCCATGATGGAAATCTCTTGCGAACAATACTCAGGCTCGGATTATTTGCCTCAGTTTGTTATAACCTTAAAAAGAATAATATGACGAATCTTCTTGAAATTGCGGTTTTAAACAAAAGTGCTAGTATTTGAAGATGGCTAGTATCTGGACACGGAAATCGATACAACTGTTTCTTCCGGAAGGAGTTGCACACTTAAAAAAAACGGACACATGACAGAGACAAGCAAAATTTTCTCGCCTGGATAAATGTATTGGCATTCTGTGTCCAAGCTGCCATTCTAAAACACTAGCACTCTCGTTTTAAACCAATTTACACTGATGGATTAATTACAATTTTTGACTTAATTAAGGTTAAAACATGCGAGGCAAACAAACAAGAACCAAATCGTTTTAAACCAATTTACACAGATGGATTAATTACAATTTTTGATTTAATTAAGGTTAAAACATGTGAGGCAAACAAACAAGAACCCAATCGCCCATGCTGCCCAGTGTTGCCAGATCGAGGGTAAAAAGCTGTATCGTCCCAATTTAAATCAATGTAAAGCGTACGGATTTTTCACCCCAATCTGGCAATGCCTCACTTTGGGATAGGACTTATAACATGTATCAGCCTCTATATTGCTATACTTCGTTAACCAACACATAATGGGGATGATTCCAGAGCTGCCACTTGAGCGGGAAATTCAAACATTATAGATTGACAAGGGGAGGCTCAGAAGTCGCCGCCTCCGATTTTGAAAACAATTGCACAAAAATGTAGCTAAATTAAAACTATTAGACCCGTGTTTCTCACTTTTTGCCAATGAGCCTTCCTAAAGCGCCAGGAATTTTTTGAAAGTTGCCGAAATTCCCGTAAAAACCAGAACGGCGAGCGTTCCGAATATTTACGTGAATTTCGGCAACTTTCAAAAAATTCCTGACGCTTTAGGAAGGCCCATTGGCAAAAAAAGAGAAACCCGGGTTTAATAGTTTTACTTTAGCTACATTTTCGTGCAATTGTTTTCAAAATCGGAGGCGACGACTTCTGAGCCTCCCCTTGTGAGTTGAATGGGGCTATATGTATATTAATTATACGTCAAACCGTAGCCCTGGTAAGGACTGTTACCCAATCAAAATGACTAAAGGATAGGCGAATACTGGGAATATGCGTAGAGGTATTTTTATTTACATACACTTTTAATACATGGAAAAGCACGAAATCGTCAATTTGGATGTTTAGAAAAATTTGCGCATGTTGTATAAATACTATTATAAAAACTTACCAATGACGTCTGACATTGCCGCCACGCTACTACATGTGATGAAATATGAGTAAAAGCTCACCATCACAATCCCTCCATTTAAGGCCTGAAACAAGAGCGGATTTAACAGATCGATTTATTGGTTTAGGGCCTATAATACATCGATTTTACACGGAAAAAAAGATTAGTGAAAATAACCATACGGATACCTGATTTTGGCACCTGCTAGATGTTATGGTAAACTTGACCAGAAGTATGGTACATTTACCGATACTTTGAGTAAATTCGACATGCAATCAGGTAACATCACCTAGTACCTGGTCAAAACATAGTATACTTCTGGTTAACATTACCATAACATCTATCAGGTGCCAAAATCAGGTATCCGTATGGTTATTTTCACCGTAGTTTTTTTTTTCCGTGTAGCTTTCACGCCACTCATGCAGTAAGAACGATCAATATCAATATATCACACTTTTTCAGGGAATCCGTACACTTTTCCACTGTTCCCATCAAGTGTGAATCTTTGATGAAAAGAATTTCTAATTCAAATTTCATCAGTACAAGCTAAAAATGCCGAAAGTTTCCTCAAAGCAGGGCAGCAATAAAGGTGGCTCCATGAAGATGTAAACAAGAGGCGCGCCTCCAGGCTTCATAGACCCCTTCTTCTTCTTTACTTTTCAGCAGTCAATCAGAGATGGAACCTCGTATGGTGAGACTCTTTCATATATAGGGACTCTAAGTAGTATAAGTAATATGTATAAGCATAATGTGTCCCATTCTTGTTATAGTGAAATCACCCTTACATTTGGAACACCCTTTATAAAAGTGGGAACAAGGGACGTGGGAAGAACTCACCACAAGTTTGAGCACATGGTCAGGAACGTTACGAGATGAATTGCATAGGGTGAAGGCGGATGAGTGCGAGAAAATGACCGGCGCCACTGTGACGTTGAGCGCATCCTCCATCGTTTTCACGCTCGTATGACTCAAGTCCACGATCATGCCTAATCGATTCAGCTCCTTAACGACAAGCTACAAACCAAAACAAAAACAAAAACAGCAAAATTACTATCATATATTTTACAATTTTTACTTTCTCAGTCTAACTAAGTTAGAAAAATTTAGAAAGTATTGCGATGGCACTGAGATTCCAGGTGTTTTGTTTCGATACTTGGCCTCTCACGACTAAATCAATCACATTTTTTACAAAAAAAATGGCTTTTCGTTTTCATCATGCCTAATACTATCCAAAAGAACATTCTTCCATCATATTCACATATTTTTTAATCCTCTTACAGGGTCTTATGCAAAAAATAAAATTCTGTGGCGTCTGACGTGTGTCCGTCTGTCAGTCCGTATACCAACATAACTTTTAAACCATTGATCCATATGCATTCTAATTTCGCACAGATGTTGCTTTCTAAATTCAACAGAGACGTTTTTTTTGTTTTTTTGTTTTTTTAAATTTCAACCTTTAAGTTAATTATGGAGGAAGAACGGTTTCCATAAAAATCAGAAATGGGTAAAAATGAGGGTCTGGTCGTCACCCCCAGAATTCTAAAGGGGGTCTGGGCCCGGGGTCTCCCCCAGAAAAAAATGGTCTGAGAAAGTGTTCGTAGGGTATTCCCTACAGGTTTTTCTTTTCGGTATCGATAAAATTTGAGGTTTGGATTTTTTTCAGGGAACAATAGAGTGATCAAACAACATCAACCATTTTTGACCAGAGAGTTGGTGGCAAACTTTTGCTCCAGCGTTATGAAGGGTTGGTTGATTGATTCCTATGTAAAATCACCGAAAGTTGGCCTCTGTGGTCCAGTGGGGAGCGTGACTGACCCAGAGATCCAAGGTTCGAGTCCCGACCAGGGCAACAGAATTTGACAGTCTCAGATCTTGTACACTATGCATCTATACATATTTATCTATTTATTCATTTTTTAAAACGCGGGTACTTTGCCACATTCAATAATGCAACGTATACAACAACTAAGTGAGAGCTTATCCGTAGATAAACTCGGTTCTAGAGCTGCGTCCCTTTAGAATGATTCACCTTCTTTTTCTTTGGGGGGGGGGGGATTATCAGATTTCTTCGATAATATATTTCGCTGAACCAAACTGAACGGTGGCGCGGTTGGCGGTTCCGATGCTGATTCATGCGCATCTCTAACTCTCTCTCTCTCTCTCTCTCTCTCTCTCTCTCTCTCTCTCTCTCTCTCTCTCTCTTTCTTTCTCTCACTCTTTCTCTCTCTCTTTCTCTCTCTCTCTCTCACTCTCTCTCTCTCTCTCTCTCTCTCTCTCTCTCTCTCTCTCTCTCTCTCTCTTCTCTCATCTTTCTCTCTCTCTCTTCTCTCTCTCTCTCTTCTCCTCTCTCTCTCTTCTCTCTCATCTCTCTCTCTCTCTCTCTCTCTCTCTCTCTCTCTCTCTCTCTCTCTCTCTCTCTCTCTCTCTCTGTCTCTCGTTCTCTTTCTCTCTCTTTCTCTCTCTGCTCTCTCTCTCTCTCTCTTTCTCTCTCTCGCTCTCTTCCTCTTGCGTTGCACTTTTATCCGAGGGATTAAAATTCTCCCGGGATGGATAAATAACTCGATACAGAGCTAACTCGCGCACGTTGTTCGGCGTGGCGCATTGAGTCCATAGAATCATATACGGAGTAGAGTCCTTTTAACGAAACGATGCGTTGCCTCCGATAAAGAAGAGCGAAGGTCGTAATTTAAGCGCGGCCGTATTTCAATCATCCCCGCGTCTGCAATGCACAGTGGAATACAGGTCGGGAAATTTTCGAGCGTTGAAAAATGGTATAGTCAGGTGTACAAAATTTTAAATACATAGATCGGTCTGGCATCAACGAGCTTTACCACCAATAAACCTGTTTAGTGATGACAGCGCGATCCAAAATAAATTGGATCTAATCAAATGTTGTGCCCATAAGAAACTGTGAGTGAGACAAGGAAAAAAACACACGATTTTTATTTTCCTTCGATAACTGTGATTGTAAATTAATGAATTATGTTTCTAAAATTTTGTTGAAACGTGATATTACTTAAAGGTCCGCCCTAAGGAGAATCCAAAGGTTGTAGTATAATCTGCGAGAAAACTTGTTGTTTACCGGAATGAATTTGCATTTGAAAACCCACGAGAGTGAGTGAGATGAAGCATTTGTTTGGATCAAATTTTTTTTGTAACGTCACACTAAACTGGTCCATAGAGGGGCTATGCAATGTTATGCGTTCTATTCTAAAGTAAGGCAGCATGAACGATATCTGATTATGATTAACTGTCTCAACTTTTTGTTTAACATTAAATTAAAAAAAAAAAAAGTAATTAATTTAGTCGATTGGTTTTTAATGAAAAAGCAAATGTTGTAGGGTGTCCTTATGGATACACAGTTTGCGTTTAATACGTTTTAAGCCATTGACCAAAATTGGTGGTTTATATAAAAAAAAATAATAAAAAAAAAAGCCCCTTTCTCCGAACTCCTACCTCGAAAACCCTAGCTTCGACCATGCGTTTTGTACTCAATACTTGTTAAACGAGGCCCAATACTTGATGATAGATAAATGGCAAACACTTGATGCCGCGAGCACTCGAATATCAACGCGCGCAGTATTACACAGCGATAAATGCTCAATACTTCACTTCCAATGAGTATGATACTCGAAATTTAATAAACTCGGTTAGATCATTGATGGATGATAGTAATAATTTATTCCCCATAACTCGTACTCAACTGCCATTTAGGTATCTCTTCTTTAGGTATGTTATATGTATACTGGATGATGGGTGCTCACTTATTTAAGTCCATAAACTGGAACAATTCGAGCCACAGTGCGAATATCGCTTAAGACGGCGGCGGGTGAGTGCTCAGTACCCATAGCTTTGCCCCCCGCAGTGCACTCCTGCCCCCTGCCCCCCTCTTTCCCTCGTCATGCTTTCCGCCAAATATCTGAAAGCTAGCTCGGATTGGAACATCAATTACTGAAGTCAATTTGGATTTCTGTTGGCTCAGCTTAATTTACTCCTGATGAACCCGAAATCCAAGCAAACCCTCTAAATTACACCCTCCATTTCGTTCCAATCATCTCTCAGTTTCTTGAACAGCTTCGGTTTCGATGGTTAGTTAAAGTTTCCATTACTTACTTTTGAAAGTAAAGTTCCTTGTGAAATCGAAGTT
>VMOF01000320.1:12978774-13007117 GCA_011764245.1 Trialeurodes vaporariorum
TATTGTCTCCCTCTCTTTGTGCGTATCTACTCAACTACCTAGTTATTTAAATATTATCATATTTTTATTTATGAATGTATCTCCCAACCTATTTATTTATTTACTTCATTTTTTTTTACTTTATTTTTTTCTCTGTGTTTAGATTTAATTATTTATCTACTTATTAACTTGTTTATTTACTCTTTCATTATTTTGTTTTTTTGTTTGTTTTGCGTTTTAATTTTGTCTTTTCGATCATTTTTTATATCCATAAGATTATTTTTGTATATTATTGAATTCGTTTAATTGTATTTTCAATTATCCTGGCTCTAGGGTAGAAAGGACTACTGTAAGTCTTATTAGAGCCAGGCTAAATAAAATCAAATAAAATAAAATCAAATCAAATCCTCTCTCTCTCTCTCTACTTTCCCTCTCTCTCTTCCCTCCTATCTCTCCCTCTCTCTCTCTCTCTCTCTCTCTCTCCCCCTCTCTCTCTCTCCACCTCTCTCTCTCTCTGCCTCTCTCTCTCTCTCTCTGCCTCTCTCTCTCTCTCTCTCTCCCTCTCTCTCTCCCTTTTTCTTCATCCCTCCTCCTCCCTTACTTCTTCCTTTTCACCCTCAATCTAAGGACCGAATTTTAACACGTTCCTCGACATATGTTAGCCTCGAAACTGGCCCCTCGCCTGAATGGTGTGAGGCGTATGAAGAGTGGCCGAACCGGAACCTTGAAGGCGAAATTTAGGTCCTGAAGATCTAGCGGCAATCTTTTAATCTGTCGTTAGTACCTTGTTGAAGTTACGTCAGTTGTAAGAGCCAGCAATTATGTTTGATTTGAAGAGAGTCGAATCAAAAGAGACTAATAAGTCATACTTTTCGAGCTTCATTTGAAAAATGCGAAAAAATGAGTTGTTCCTTCTGGGAGAGGTAGGATCTCTTCAAACATGGCTTAACCCTTTCACGGAAAGTGGTAAACATGTGCACAATTTTATGTAACATGGGATTCAAAGGAATTTAAATAGACAGTTTGCATAAAAAAATTTGTGATCCAAAAAAATTCTTAGAAAATTTTCCTGTTTTGAACGGTCTAAAAAAATCTCAGAAAAATTCAAATCCCAAATTGCGTGCATGAAAGGGTTAAAGTAAAGCTATACTGACGAAAGACGTTAGTTCTGAAATTTTTAAGAGCGACGCGTGAATTTTAAATAAATGCAAGTTTTCTTTGAAATATAAAATGTATTAAGCCTTACGTCCTATTTTTGTTCAATGAAGCAGTTGCATGGGTCTTAAATGTTGTGTTTTTTATAAAATAAAATAAAGTACTCGATGAGCTGAGAACAAAGATACCTGTGGTTTCTAATGACGTCCCATTGTTCTAGAGATTATATTTTGGCCCAAAATACATTGTTTTAAATGGGAATTCCGCGTATAGTGACGTCACTACGCGCACAATTTTTCGCGACTTTACACGTGTGTATCTCCAAACCAGGACACTTAGGAAAAAACCAATGGCACCGTTGATTTCAGCTTATCAAGTTTTATCATTTTCACTACAAAAAAATTCAAAATTTCAGCCCCTTGTAACTGCCCCATTGTAACAACTTTACTTCATGAAACGGGTCAGTTGGGAGAACGAGTTTCAAAAGAAACAGGGAGATAAAAGTCAAGGGGTTCTCGAGCTAGGTTTTTCGGTTAGTGTTAATCAAAATTTAATTAGAGTCAGGTCACAGAGCAAGATAATGAATTATTGTGACAATTAGGTCAGAGATAGCGCTCTTAACATAGCGGCCGTAGCCCCAGGATTTTGTCTTTCTCTCTCCCTTTACCTATTTGAATGCATGTGTTAGAAAAGGATGAGTACGGGGGCTGTCACGTGACTTCAGCCTTTGTTTCTGTCCTTTTTCTAACACTTGCAGTCTAATGGGTAAAGAGAGAGAGAGAAAGACCAAATTCTGGCAACGGCTATGATCCTTGCCCGTGCAATTAGTTCAAAAAACCGGACGAGCGAGGATGAATTATCCCCTTTCATTAGCTTCATGAGTTTGAGGTCGATGTGGGGGGGGGGGGGGCAAAGCGGGTAGGGGGAGGAAGCGAATGAAATTAAATCTCACACGGTATAGTTTCATTGTAAACCTAAAACATTATCCTCCATTACCATGCCATGCAGGGGCCGCGTCGCATCGCCGAGTAAAAATTCACTAAAGTTCACCAGCCCTAAACTTTGCTGAAATTTATGATCAAAGACTTACTAGTTTACTGGGGGTCGTACTTGTTTATGCCACCTAACGGTTATGCAATTGAATCGATAAATCGATTCAAGGCCAGATATTATGTAGCCTTAAAATCACGTGCAACGGAAGGATTTGCGAACTGACCACTTTGTATTTTTTCCATTTAAATCTATATGATGGGGAAAAGGTCGATTTTGAGGATTCGGACCGAACGCCCCAAATATCGATTTGTATTATGGGTTTATATGAACAAAATACAGCGTTGCCTTAGTACTTACCGAATGTAGATACTTGCCAGTGTGGTTTTGCAAGTATAGGTATTTCATATTTTCACGCAAACCGACTTGCCTTAACGTTTATCCTGAAATATCAAATCCATTTTAGCGAGAAGAATGGAGCTCTTGCGGGGTTTTGCTGTAGACTAATGGCCTGTTCAATTCTGTTGTAAAATGCTGCGAAAATAACAATGAGACCATTAAAAAAGTCTGAAACTCACTCTTCGCAGAGAAAACTCAACTTGAAATTTTGGGTGACCACCCTTGCATGTATGCACTAACCTTGGATTCAGACCCCAAACAAAAAATAGGACATGAAATTAAGTGCCGTCTTCCTCGTTTCTTACGCAACGCAGAACTTTTGTGTAGGTATCACCGAGCTCCAAGTGACAAAATGTGTATAAACGGACCTTTAATTCCTTCAAATTTACTTGATGAAAGTGAATTCATTAATCTCATTGTTCAAAATCGTAGGTTATGTTCTCCTGTTTGGGGTCCGAATCTGAGGTTGGTGCATACATGCAAGGGTGGTCACTCGAAATTTCAAGTTAAGTTTTGCTCTGCAAGGATAGTCCGTTGCCGATAGGTTTTGAACTCAAAAAAAATATGTGAAAGCTGAATTTAGGTGTACACGTTCCTTATGGGGTGTACTTTCACCATAAACAAGTCAACACCGAAATGTTCGCGGGTTTGCCAAATTTACCCAAATTGTGGCCTAAAAATCGGTTTTTTCAAAATTTCTCGAAAACCAGCGGGTTTTCGAAAAAAATACCTTAGTAATGGCTTGTAGAACATAAAATTTCCAACAAAAAAAATTCTATACAATTTTTTGATAAACCCCTTCGTATTCACCGAAAACGCCATTTTCAATTTGCGTGATTTTAAAAAAAATCAAAAATCACAAAAAAATCACTGCAAAATCGGATATTTGGCAACGCTGGTCCCGGAAATTATTTTCGGAAAGAGCCACATAAGTACTTTACCACCAATATCCCTCATTATCATTGATTAGAACTATATTCGACTTATTAATGAGCCGTGAGCCCCTCCTAGACACACATTCGCCGCATCCCTTGAGAAACAAATAAACGGCTTATTCATTCGTAGTATTTTGCTTTTCTGTTTGTTTTTTTTTTTTGGTTGACTGCTACAACTCAATGACATAATTCTTGAATAGATTATCAAAGTTACGTTAGTGTATCGAAAGCACGTGATGAAACGGAGGAGGAAAAGTGGGGGGGGGAGGGCAACATTAGTTACAAGTAGATAGTTCTAAAGAATATAAAAAATCACAACAAAATGGCCAGAAATTCGGATATTTGGTAACGTTTTGACCAGAGATGTGTAAACACTTGATATTTTTGAGGTCTGATTTTGAAAGCGGTAAACCATGTATAGTTGTAGGGGAGGACATCGACCTGCTCATACTTTTAATAGCACTTTCTTCGGAAAACGGTAAAATTTTGTTCATGAAACCCGGGAGAGGCAAAGTACCAACTAAAATATTTTCGTCGCAAAGCCTCGATCATAAACCTATCATTAAAAAAAATATCTTGGTCGTGCATGCATTTTCAGGATGCGACTGCACATCTGCTGTATACGGCAAGGGAAAAATTAGTTTTTGTATGCTCCTTGAAAAACGGCCAGATCTTGCCGTAGCAGCGGAAATTTTCATATCTCGAAACTCAACACAAAATTCTATCGGTGAAGCCGGTGTAAAATTTTTCTTGGGCCTATATAGTGCACCAAAAAGCGTCAGTTCCCTCAACGAGTATCGGTTTACAACATTTCGAAAAAACGTTATTACTGCCAAGAAGAAACAGCTTTTCTCTCTACCGCCCACGGATGATGCAGCAAAATTGCACAGTTATCGCGTTTTTCACCAAATTCAACTTTGGCAAGGCTATGAACTTCCGCCCGAAAACTGGGGTTGGCGCATACATCCAAATGTAGCGCCTATTTATTCTACTATCGGACCTGCGCCCCAAAAAGTCTTACAATCAATATTTTGCCGCTGCACCAGAGGTTGCAGTAACGCCTGCGGCTGCCGAAGAACTGGCTTAAGATGCACCAGCACCTGCCTAAATTGTCTTGGCACCCCATGCACAAACGGGCCTGCATTTGACATGGAAGATGCTTATGAAGATGAAAAAATCGATGATCCACTTTCAGGATCAGAAGATATTGATGAGCTTATGAATGATTGGTGTGATGATGAGCCCCCTTCAGAGGCAGACGTGACCAATCAAATCGCCGACCCGCAACCGAGCACATCAAAAGGACTTGGTTCTAAACCAAGACGTCTATTTTAAAAACTGATCAGTTCCTAAAATTGTACATAACAACTAATCTCAAAATTTGAAAAATCAATGTATTTGTAAAACCTTCAATCTGACTTGTAAATAATAAATTCATACTTTTTTTCACAATGGTTTTTTCTGATCACAGAAAAAAAATAAAGAAAACAAGGAAAAAAATAAAGAAAACAAGGAAAAAAATAAAGAAAATATACAAAAAAAAAAAAGTAGATTGGTACTTCTCTCGAGATGGCTCGTTTCAACAAAATACGAGCCAAAGGTACGTAATCTTTAAGCAGTACATTTACTGCTTTTAGCGATCGCAAATATACTTCGAATAAGCAAACAGTTGCAAAGATTACAAACAAAACAAATATTACGAAATGTAGGTGCATTACACGTAAGCTAAACCACTGGTGGCGTGTAGAATCTAGCAACGTTGCATTTCGTTCATTTAAACCCATGAAAAATATCGATTCCAGGGAGTGCACTGTGCATCCTCATATTTTGATCCTTTTCATGACTTTAAATGGACTAAATTCATTTTTGCCAGATTGCACGCGCCGCCATCGCCAGTTCGTAAGTACCAAATTGAAACGAACTCTGGCACAAACTTTGCTTATAGTGCTTCACTGATTTTTTTTGCATCAAAGAGATCGTTCACGTGACGTTCGACTCAACAGAAAGCGGGAGGGGGAGTTGTAAGCTTAAATATGATGATCAAGAGGGGAGGAAACATAGCAACAAGCATATTGAGGGGAAAAATTAGAGTATTTTATGTGTATCATCGTTAACTAATATTCTTTAGAACTATCTACTTGTAACTAATGTTGCCCCCCCCCACTTTTCCTCCTCCGTTTCATCACGTGCTTTCGATACACTAACGTAACTTTGATAATCTATTCAAGAATTATGTCATTGAGTTGTAGCAGTCAACCAAAAAAAAAAAACAAACAGAAAAGCAAAATACTACGAATGAATAAGCCGTTTATTTGTTTCTCAAGGGATGCGGCGAATGTGTGTCTAGGAGGGGCTCACGGCTCATTAATAAGTCGAATATAGTTCTAATCAATGATAATGAGGGATATTGGTGGTAAAGTACTTATGTGGCTCTTTCCGAAAATAATTTCCGGGACCAGCGTTGCCAAATATCCGATTTTGCAGTGATTTTTTTGTGATTTTTGATTTTTTTTAAAATCACGCAAATTGAAAATGGCGTTTTCGGTGAATACGAAGGGGTTTATCAAAAAATTGTATAGATTTTTTTTTGTTGGAAATTTTATGTTCTACAAGCCATTACTAAGGTATTTTTTTCGAAAACCCGCTGGTTTTCGAGAAATTTTGAAAAAACTGATTTTTAGGCCACATTTTTAGGTAAATTTGGCAAATCCGCGAACATTTCGGTGTTGACTTTTTTATGGTGAAAGTACACCCCATAAGGAACGTGTACACCAAAATTCAGCTTTCACATATTTTTTTTGGGATAAAGCCGACATTTGATCTATCGGCAGTGGACTAGGAGTGAGTTTTAGACTTTTTTTGATGGTCTCATTGTTATCCTCGCAACATTTTAAATTGGAATCGGTACTCCATTTGCCTGCAGCCAAACCGTGCAAGAGCTATATATTCACGAGATAAGACGAAATACTGTTCTAATGGATGCTCAACTTACCACGGCGTATGACAAGTGTGCGTAAGCGTAAGATACCTCGCTCCGACACTATGAAAAGTTCGTAACACAGCCAGCGAGTTCCCTAAGGAATGCCCACCTTCAACTCCGATCAAACTTGCTATCCTCCCCGCTTTTTGAGCTTCATGAATACCTGCGAGAGAAACAAAAGAAGACAAATTTTCAAGTTATTATACCAAACCATTATCTTTTCGATGCTTTGACAAAACAAAGATAAGAATTTGCAAAGATGCCTACCTATATTATTATGGCAACTTTATACTCGCGTTTTTCACCATTTTGAGATTGGGAGGGAGGTCTGAATTGACCAAAACCCTGCTTTCCTCGCTTACCACTTACTTTGTTTACAACTCTCATTTGTTTAAATTAAAGGACCTGTCTCATTGAGGGCTATTTTATGCCCCCCCCCCTTTGGTAAAAAATTAAAAGTCTGAGACAAGCAAAACAAAACTGGATAACATGTGCTTAGAGGTCTAATCTAACAGAAAAACATCAATGACATTTTTACCATTTTAAAAATCGGCAACTTGTAGACAATTTTGCGGCTTTCAAAAGTGTTTAAGCACTGATTGTAAGCAAAACGACTCTTTAAAGTACTTCCTGAAAAATCGAAAATTATATTGAAATCAACGACAAAATTTAACAATATGCGGTTTTATAGTGATGTCTTGATGATGACTTCATCTGGCGATGAGCGTTCCAAACAAAGACAAACTGTCCCTCTTGCTCTCACGTAACCCTCATGTACTGCCATCTCACTCTAATTTCAAAAATCGTATATAGAGGCATCTTTTGTGACATTTTGTGGCAGAAATTCATTCCTCGCGGCATTTCAATACGATTTTGATAATAATATGTCGTTAAACAAGGTCTTCAATACGAATTTCGAAACTAGAAAGATATGGGTATTCATGGGGATCACGAGAGAGTGAGTGAGATAGTTTGGAACCATAAAATAAGAAGAGGAACAGAAGCGAAACTGCGACCCGGTTTGGGTCACGCTGCCATGGCCGACCTGGTTAGTACGCGGTGGTCCACCAGCAGGTAAACAAACATGAAGTACAATGTTTTCTCAGGCTCTAGGCCCAATAAATGTACGGTACACATGGTCCTCGGCCCCAAGTCCGCCCTAAGTACTTCAACAAGCATCGACCACCATTCAAAGGACCGCATCGGACCGTTTAAAAATGGTGAAACCACAAAACTAACCTCAAAATAGCACTTAGGGTGGGTTGGAGAGGCTCTAGACCCGCCCCAAGTAACGTAAAGTTGGGAGCGCTTCCAACATTCCAATGTGCCGTAAAAGAAATGTGAGGTTAGAATCGCCATTTTTAGGTACGACCTAAAACCCGTTTGTACCGTACATTTTATTGGACCCTGGGCGCTCTGGCATCGCACTATGGGGAAATTTCGAATTTCGGTGGCCAAAAATCAAATTTTCGAGCTTCTTAGATCGAAAAATTGACTTTTTCATTCGAAAGTATACTATTGGTAGGTAACAAATCCCCAATAGAAACAAATTTGGACCATCCAGTTTTGAGTACTATCGCAGTCACAACCAATGACAAATTATATTGGAAATTAGTTCGTTTTTTCATTGATCTTTAATGAGTCGGGGCGAGAAACTTTGAAAGTATTTTCTTATGACTCTGATAGTATGTTAAATTAGAACCTTTAAAGAAAAAAATAAGCATAATACACAGTTTATTCATCCATTTTTAACTGTGCTATTGGCTTCTCAAAATTTGTCCTCTTAAACTCTTATTTTTAAACAATTATGGACCGGCAAAAAAAAGTACCATGAGATACCACTTAGCCAAGCCCATTTCCATGAATTAGAACCTACATTATACCACCTCACTAAATATTGTATCCGAACTCGTCCGAGTCTTTGAGTTATAAAAGGTTAAAGTCGAGGACTGCGCTCAATCTCAAAATGTAACAAGTTGGAACTTGCAACACTGGAACAGTGTTAGCAAAGAGAGCATGAGTGTCGGCCGTAAATCATTGTAAGTGTGAAGTTCCATATTGATAGTACAAAACTGCGACAAGGTCAATCGCAACGCTACATTTGTGTTTGTATAACAGTGATCGCTGTAAAATTTACTTGATAGGTCAAAATGGGAATGAAAATTTATTTATAGCGTGTTGAAACAGTTGTTCACGAGGCGAGGTGAATACTGTGGTTTTGAAAATCGATTTCGATAGTGATAGTTTCTTTAAAATCGGATGACGCAATACCAATCCTAGCAAGCCGCAAAGTCTAGTTTAGTTATTTGGGACTTTTTTAGATTTCTCTCGCCTGAACCAAAGTCATCAGGAAGGAAATTCTTAATACCAATCCTAGCAAGCCGGAAAGTCTAGTCTAGTTATTTGGGACTTCTATAGAATTTCCTCGCTTGAACCAAAGTCATCACGAGGGAAAATTCCTCGTCTTTATGGTTTCAGCTCTTTTGTCTCAGATTAAAAATGAATTTTAAATATTGATCAAATGTCATCCGACACTCATCAAGGCTCTTAAGGAACGAAATATGAACTTGAAAAAAGCTCATTCGATTTTTAAGGGAGCTTAAACGGTCCATGAGAGACGAAATTCGCGGATACAGAGTATCCACAGCTTATTTCAATGTTCGATCTGACAAGACCGCGCGCCTTTGAAAAATCGATATCTCGAGAGTGAATCGATGTATTGCAAATTCGGTTTGCACCGGTCGAAAGCGCTTGCTTGTGACTGACAACCTCGAAAATTTCAGATCCATCCGAGTTTATTTAATGACCTTACAGGACCTCTCGCGGCCGCAGTTAGACATTTCTTGTCAGAGTTACGCTGAAACGGGGAGTAGTTCCCCCCCTAAGATGATATTTTTTGGCTCGAAACTGCATTGGGCCCTCTCGGGATATCATTGGGACCCGAAAAAAAGCGGAACCGATATAATACGGCACACGACTGGTTCGTGAGAGACGAAATTCGCCTTTTTCCAGCCTCCAGCGCCCCTCTAAGGTCGATCTGACAAGACCGCGCGCCTTTGAAAAATCGATATCTCGAGAACGAATCGATGGATTGCGCACTGCGGTTTGGATTGGGCGGTAGCTTCAGCTTTTAGATAATTCTTGAAAAAATTCAGATCCATCCAAGTTTTTAAACGGATCTTATGGGACCTCCCGCGGCCGCAGTTAGACATTGTACGTGAGACTTACGCTGGAGTTGGGGCCACGCCCCCCCCCCCCCCCCCCCCGATATAGACTTTATCGGTCCGACATTTG
This sequence comes from Trialeurodes vaporariorum, assembly GCA_011764245.1. Lineage (NCBI taxonomy): Eukaryota > Metazoa > Arthropoda > Insecta > Hemiptera > Aleyrodidae > Trialeurodes > Trialeurodes vaporariorum. The sequence goes on from VMOF01000320.1 coordinate 12,988,507, forward strand.
TCAGGGCCCTTAATGATTTTCATGCGAACTCAAAAAACTCACATATGACTTCTCACGGCGCATGCTAGGTCCATGAGAGTCGAAATTCGCGGATTTTAGAGAATCTTAGATTTCTGACCCTATACCGCGCGCCTTTGAAAAATCGATATCTCGAGAGTAAATCGATGTATCGCAATCCGGTTTGGACCGATCAAAAGAGTAAGCTTACCGGTACTCGCCGTTAAAATTTTGGATCCATCTGATTTCATTTTGAGACCTTACTTGAGTTACTTGGACCCCAGTTGGAATTATTTTTTCGGAGTTACGCTGGCAAGGGGGTCGCTCCCTCTCTTGGAAAACTGTGGAGGGGGCCCTTTGCTGGGGCATACATTCTATTTTTCACCTTTTTTTTTTTTTTTTTTTTTTTTTTTTTTTTTTTTTTTTTTAAGTTTATATTTGTGTCTAATCCAAGTTTGGGGAGGAGGAGGAGAGCACCTGCAAGTCAACCGGCAATTTACTTTTGATAGTGGCTGCGGGTCGAGGGTGCGGATTGCGGACTTAAAACTTGTTGTGGGGTTTACAGGGTGGCCGTGTCTAAACTTATGAGAAAAGAAGGCAACCACAGACCGGAAGAACGTTCAATTTCTGGTTCAGAGACCATGGACAAAGACATGGGCACCCGCAAAACAATTGCCCGGAGGGGCAACTTTTTGAATGTCAATGGAAGGTCTAGGGGACACCACCTAGAGACGGGCAAGTCTAGAGAACCCCACCCCCCCCCACTTCCGCCCAAAATAGAAAATAAATCAATTATCCTTCCAAATGGTAGAAATTGTAAGTGATTGTAGCATGTAGTTGTATCAAAAGTAATTCTATTTTTGACGTGTTTGATATTATGAATAAAGTGACAGCATCAGATGATAGAAACAGTAAAAAGCTAAGTACAACTATTCCTTCTTTATTTCATTGTCTTGATGAATCCTAAGAGTTAACCTATTTAAATTAACAAAACCAAAACTCTTGCCTATACATTCTCTAATCATGTAATTATCGACCAGAGGATTCGGAATTTTCAAGGAAGTTCGCAAAATTCTCGTTGCCAACGGTAGTTGCCAATGTAGACACGTTCATACTAGTAGATTTTAAAACTTCTTTCGGCGAGGGAGATGACGGGTGGGAAGGATGATGTCGTCTGAATCAGGAGGGGGTGGGGTAAAAATCAGGGGGAGGTCTAGATCTGGGGGAGGGGAGAGGAATCCTGAAACTGGGGGGCGAGCTGTATAGTGGCAAGGGGTGGTTGGGCACCACTGCTTAGGGGGGGGGGGGGGCTACTTCCCGCCCTGCCCCCCCCCCTAAATTACGCCCCTAATTAAAATTGTAAAGTAAACTAAGAATAAAGTTTGTTAACTCTTACTCCTTTCGTTATTATTTGATCTTCGAATGTTCCGATTTTTAAGTAGATTCCATGAATCTACTTATTGCGGAGGGTGCGATGTTGGATTTTTCGGGAAATTTTATCAAATGAGCACGTTTCATGGTCCCCCGAGTGAGAAAATACCACTCGTTGAAAATTGTATATATATATATATATATATATATATATATATATATATATATATATATATATATATATATATATATATATATATATATATATATATATATATATATATATATATATATATATATATATATATATATATATATATATATCTTTATATGTATGTTTCAGCCAGTTTTACCGTTTTTATGTCCCACGATCCTGTTCGTAATTTTTGGTTTTTTTTCTTGAAATTTGTCTCAACTATTCGTTGGGTTTAATTCTTGGATGAGTTCGAAGATGGTGTAAATCTGACTGTTAGTTTTCGCGTTATGGGCCGTGTTTGAGTCGTAAAATGTGTTTTTGAGGTTTATTTTTAGGAGTGTTTGTTTTGAGTATTTTTTTTGGGAAAATTTATGTTAGTCGTTTTGTTACGCAGCTTTTTTACTCGAGTCATTTTTTCGTGTTTTGCGTTGTAAGCGAGTTATAGTGATGTGTTTTTCGGGTTTTTTGGCGGTGTTTTATATGAAGAAATTGTTTTTTGTATCGTAAATTTTAGTATATATCGTGGAGGATGTTTTTAGTTCATATGCTCTTTCCTTGAATTTTCCTTGTGTTTTACGTGTTTTACGAGCTATTTAGTTTCTTATGGGATTTTACAAGTGAAAGACAAGGATGGTGTACTGGTATAAATGCTCTTTCTTTGTTTTACACGTACACTGTTGCTTAGGTACGTTATTTATTTATTTTCTTGTTTTATCATCTGCTCTTATCAGATTTATTCCTCATTAGCGTTACAAAGATTAGACATTTTTCTATCTTGGTACTATAATCTTTTTTCATGGGCATTTTTATCTAAATGTTGAACAGCTGATAAAAAAAAAGAATTGAATAATTCAAATAAAATCATAACATAACCTATTTATTGAAATTTGTGAAAACTTATATAACCTAGCTTTTATTTCTCACTTGCATTGTAAAGATTACACATTTATCTATTGGTAATATAATCTTTTTCACAATAATATTTGGATTTTGAGCAGCTGATTAAGTAAAAAAGAAAAATTCAGAGAAAAATTCAACAAAAATTATAACCTATATATAAATTTGTGAAAAAATGATTTAACCAAGCATGGAATCTACTTCGTCCTACCGGCCTGCCGGGAGGCATTTTCTTATTGTAAAGTTTTGATTTTTCTGAATTAGGGGGGGGGGGGGGCGCCGCGCCGCCCCTCGGGGAGCGCCCATTGACAGATAAGGGAGAAAGGTAAGTGTGGGGAAAGCGCACGGGAATCCGGCGTAGTGTGCCGCAAAAATTACTACCAATGGCGGATCCAGAAAATTCTTTTAGGGGGGGGGCTTCACGCCTATGAATTTTCAAATTTGCAGGGAGGAATTTATGGGATTTTTTCTGAAAAAAATCCCATATCCCAATCTTTTTGAAAAAAGGCAAAGGCTACCGTGAGTTGGGGGGGGGGGCGTGCCTTTCCCGAATCCGCCGCTGATTACCATGTAACACTGGGCCACGATGACCGATGTCGCATAAAACCAGGTAGAAGACCCGTGGCATCCGTGATGGCTGTGAAATTGGGATGAAGTAGATGGACACACATCATTCATGCAATCTGCACAACGCGGCAAGCAACTGTTGTAGGCGTAGGTGCAGTAGTTCGCGGGGAGGGCAAAGGGGACGGGAGGTCGTCGCAAAACTGTAAGTTGAGAGAGGGGCATATGAGACAAAACGAAAATACGAGGCTGGAGAGAGAGGACAGAGGCGAATGCGAAAGGAAACGAGACGGAGCGAGTCTCTGCTACGTCAGCTGGTCCGCGACTCCCTCCCCTCCGCCTAGTGTTCTTTGTTCGTCCTCTTTCAACTTCGTTCGTGCGATCCGCGCGGCACGGCGACATGGTAGTTTCGTACGAATTCGAACAAAACCTTCAAACTTACAATTCGCTGCCAATATTATCTACCCGAAAAATTGATCGTAGAAAGCTCGGGATGGTCTTAAAATTTTCCTTAGGATTTGATCTAGAACGCAACGTTCTTACATTTTCGAAAAGTTAACTCTAGCTCTCGCAATTAACGATTAAAGGCGGAAAAAGCATGGTTTCTTGACCGCGGAACAGTGGCGTTATCTAGCGGATGAGAATCTTACTACAGGTCGCTGAGGATTCCCCTTTAAAAAACGCAACGCCGATCGCGTTCCCCAAACGAACTCTTTAGCGGACCGAAACATCAACAATAACAGGATTGGAAATTTGAAATCATCTAAATGCATTTTAAATCGCAGAATACACGAAACATGGACACAATCCTCTGATATAAAACCCCAATATCTCATACAGAAAATTTCGTTGAAGTCTGATCCAAATTAGTAACGTAATTACATTCCCAAAAATACTTAACCTCAATCTGGGCCCAAAAAACCTCCCGCCACAAAGAAAAGCGACAAATTGGGAGGACCCCGGATTGGCGGAATCACATGGGTCAATCGGTCCTCGAGGACCCGTTCTCGATACTGAAACCAAGCGATAGAATCGTGGACCCCCGAACCATGCCGTTCCTATAAGAAAAGCATTATTGACCTTGTAGAAACGATTTCAATAGAGCATGACACTCATGCTCTAAAAAAGAGCCACATTCGTAACATTGCGACAAATCTGGTAATAATTAAACGAAACAGGAGAATTTTGAAATCTGTACCTTTCCAAACGATGATTTTATCAGCTCTTTAAACGTCAAACCCAGCGAGAGCTCTAAGAAATCGAAATATTAAAACAGTTTCGTAATTAATTCATTATTTGAATGAGCTCGGCCTCCAGAGCCTATACTTGGCCTTTTCCTCCTTGGCTCAAATACTAGAATCAGTGTAAACAGTTATAGAAATGAATAATTGCAATTTTCATAGTTATTTCTCTTGATAAACTGGAAAATTAAGTGCAATCGGTTGAAACAGTGTCCTTAGAAGAATGTAGGAGGTTTCTTGAAGTGAAAAACTCTTATCAAAGATGTTTGAACTTTTGGCGGCAACAATGTTATACGCGAGCGTGTTGCAGATTTATTTCATGTTATTTAGATGTACACTGAAATGGACATCTGGTCTGAAAGGGTTAAAATACGTGTATATTCATACACTGGTAAATCATTTTGAGCTTATCTCAAAATCCCAACTTCTCTCCTCTGATTCTCAATTCCCTTATTTCTAAAGGCACGACAAAATTCGTTTATTTGTCCATCAAAAACCACGATTACCCTAATATTCTTTGATTTCAGGTTCTCATATTTTCTCTCCCTCACACCCACAAAATGTGCCTCTGCGAGAAATTCTGAGCCAAAACTCAAGGACATGTATGAAAAACATCGCGCGGTGATTGTCCAATCATATTCTCACATAATTTTCCCCTATATCGATGCGATGTTTAAGAACCGTAAAAAAAAAATAAAACATTGCGGCTAGATCATAGAGATCCCATATATAAGTAAATTCAAGAAAAATGCGAAGAAAACTGTCAAAATAGTTTAATTTTTCTCTTGGATTAAAACTTAAAAAATCGTCAATAATAATATGTATGAAACATTTCAGGGGAGGGGAGGGGGGAGTTTCAACCGTCTACAAAATGCAATTTTCTCCTTTTTTTCATTTTATTATTTTTCTTTGTTTTTTGGTTATATCGACTTGCGAAAAATATTTAAACGACTGAACTTCATTGTTAATGCTTAAACAAGTGCTTTATCATCGACTTAAAGTGCACAAACGTCCACTTTTTTTAGGCTCTTTCGTATTTGAATTCAAATAAAGGAGCAGGATTCTATGAAATAAATAAAAGATACGTAAAAGTTGTTTCAGCAAAAGAGTCCATAACAATATTATGGATATGATTATGGTGGTGGAGGGGGGAAAGTAAATGATGAGAAGTGCGCATAGTCAGTCCAAGAAGCTATGTAGAAAGTTTGGCCTGAAAAACTTGATTCGTTCAAAAGTTATTGAATTATGGCCGCCAAAATCCTATTTTTCCCCATAGTGCATCGGTTTCGCGAGCGCGGGCTTTTCAAAATAGTTCCTCGCGTACTAACCGCAGCTAAGCCAAACTGAAGCCTATCCGAGTGACCTATTGTCTCTTATGGGAGTTTCGCTTCTGTTCCTCTTCTTAATCTGTGTTGGAACGCTACACGAGTTTTGTCACAGCTGATAGTGACCGATAAGTGCATTGTTGTGATTGTTGGCTAACCGTTGACTTCGCATGTACTAAAGCCATCTATAAGCGATCCAATTGAGGTACTTCCTTTTGAAAGTCATAGTACTGTAGCAATGGACCAATTTTACACGATTTTTTTATTGTCTTATCGTAAAGTACTACATGAGCTGAGGAAGATGTATTTTTTACACATTTTTTCGGGTACTGGATCATGGAGGAAAACAGGTTTGAAATTGTGGAAACTAGGTGTCCCACGACGTCATCAGATACCTTATCCCCATTTAAACACATGTATTCTCGTCAATTTGAATAAAGCGCCGTTTCTCAGGAACCGCTTGTCCAAAAAGAATACCAAAAATATATCCCTGTTCTCAGTTCACAGGGTACTTTCATTTTTCCGACTAAATTAATCAATTTTCAGACACATGCAATAGGTCCATTGCACCGTTCATCGTTTCAACACATACCACATACAGACACATCCCGCATGTCAGAAATTAAGAGCACTTAAATTCTCACTCGGTTAAATTTGAATAAGTGCCGACCAAGGTTTATAAGAATTTGCGAGAGATGAGCGAGCAGAGATGATGGTGTACTGGAGAGGGAAATGAGAAGGTATACTGGAAACATCGACACAATATTTACTCAGTAATGTTTATCGTTCATTAATATTCCGCGATGATCTCTCGAGAGACGATATGCAGTTGGTTGAGAGGATGCGCCAACACCTCAGTTGCCATGTTTTCAAGAATAATCCACCTTCTTTACAATAAATTCAGTGAGAAATATAGGCTAGAGATTCTCCTCAATCACGAGCGAATCTATGTGAAACCGGTTAGCTTAGCCCTTTCAGACCTGAAAATCCTTTTTTTCAGGAACGGATTTTTGACCAACATTGTTGATCTCAGCGCTGCTTCCTCATTTAAATCGCCTCAAGCGCCGAAAAGTGTTTGAGCTGGTATCAGGTCGCTTCCTTATGGGGTAAACGGTTAATGTAACCATTTAAAAACTAAGTTATTTGTTTAGCTAGTAAGAGATTATATTGTAAGAGAAAATAAGTTGTATGATAAATCGATAGATTTAGTGTTTCAATGTGCTTGTTTAGACTAAGTGTCTATAAATAATAATAATAAAAAAAAAAAAAAAAATTAAACTGATGCGCATATTGTATTTTTTTTTGTTTTCCATGAGACTACATGTTATTCAAATGTCCATTGGAATGGACGCCAGGTCTGAAGAAAGGGTTAGATTGTCGGTTCAGAGCAGGTTCAAAATAATGATATAAAGATCGAAAGAGCCCCTACAGTTGCTTCTAGGCTTCCACAAGTGAGAGGGTCCCTTTCAGCTCCTCCTCACCGAACCTCCGGTGAAGAGAAGACTCCTGAAGTCCTAGGAGGACAGAAATATGAGGCTAATTTATCTGGAAAGATGGGCCTCAATTCAAAAAATTGCGCCTGATTTCAGAAAGATCCGTGTTTTCAAAGGAAAATATACTTACTTAACTTAAGAACAGAGCTGAAGGCCTTCACCCCACCTTCTTTTTTTTCTTGCGTTTTTCTTTTTTCTCTTTTCTTTCTCCCCCCCCCTTCTTTTTGTTTTTTTTTTCACCCGGCTGCGTTAAGGGCCCCCAATCGTCCCGGGCTCTACCGCACCGTGGTCCCTGCGGCCGGCCCTGTAAGTTACGCCACTGTCTACGACGTGAAAGCCTACTTAACAAATACGGCTATTAAAAAGTTGGTCCCTATAATTTGATAATAAATTAGGAGTAGACCTACACGTATACATGCATTGAAAAAATTATTTTGCAAGGAAGACCCGTTTAATGTTTTTACAATAAAATATCCAATAATACTACACGAATAACTGTTTATTTACTTCTTGGCATAATAAATGTATAGAAAAAATAGCCAATGAAATTTCAAGTATAGACGTTATTTGTTAGGAGGCAAAAGAATAAGGTAGACCTTTTTTGCAATTAGAGCTTATTTGTAAGTAGACATAACTTAGACAATGGACGAAGAGGAATCGGTAGACATAAAATGCAAATGGACGAAATGACACATTAGACGAAACGGCCGTGGACGAAATAACAGTATAGCCCTAATTTAAATTGGACCAAAAAAATAGTAGACGTAACTACCGTAGACCAAACGATCTCTAACCTTAAGGGGGTATCCTACCCAAAAATTTTTTTTCACCAGTTAACACCCAAAATTTCTGAAATTTTGGCAATGGAATAAGCACATTGAAATTAGGCAACCCTGAAATTTTTGTTGTGGTGGTTGCATACCTGCCCCTGAAATCTAATCATAAGCAGCAAAAAAGGTCGTTTACAGGAAAGTTGCTAGAGCCTGATATAATTGCTCTATCGACTTGTTCTTTGGCTCAAATGATGCACAATTAGATTCTCTGTGATCTGTTGGAGACAGATTTTTTTTTTCAATGCTTAGTTGCCCGGGTAAGAATTTTTCAATGGCATATTTTTTTTAGCTTACTTTTTCACTTTAAACTTCAATTTAAAAAAAATATTGAGGGTAGGTTAAAAATCTGATTCCAACAGATCACAGATAATACAATTTCGAACATTTTAAAAAAAAATGAAGTCTGTAGCTCAATTAGGGACTGAGATACCAACTTTCCTGTGCGGCAAAACAGGGGAAAATTAACATGCTCAAAAAAGGAAAAAGAAAATAAAAAACATTTATTTTTCTCACCATTAGATGTGAAAATTTATTGGCGCATGATTTTTAAAAAATTTAATTAAAATTTTTCTAAGCCTTTAAAAAAAAAAAAAAAAAAAATATCACGTTCTTCACGAGGATTTCTTGAACAAGAAAAGTCAAAAAAGTCAAACCCCCAAAAATTGCTAAAGTGACCCAAATTTAGGGTAGGATACCCCCTTAAGACCAGCTCTCCTCTCTAAAACTTCAGATGATGCTGCAGTGTTGATGTTCGCGTATGTTCAATTATATTTTTTTTCCATTCACCGATGATTCCACCGGTTGAGAAAATATTATAGAGTTCAGCTCAGTGTATGACAGTGATGCACGAAAATACAAAGGGTGTCCCAAAAAGTAAGTGGACTGATGCTGTCATTTCAAAACTATTCTACCTAGAGACTTGATCTTGATTTTATTGTAAAGATCAAATCATTTTCTATCGATTAAGACCAAGATCAGTTCATTTCATTAAAAATTAAAAAAGTTATGACGGTTTTTGTGACGGGTGAACGCGCGCCGCCTATAGGTTTTTGACAATAATGGTTTAATTGTTTTTTTCTCATCTCTTATACATTTCCAGTGAACTTTTTTCACTTGAAATTACTTGCACAACACCTTAAGCGACGTGGCATACATGTATGGCCGTCTGCTGGCTTCAGTCGTTTTCTAAGTAACGAGATAAGACGGACAATTCGCGGGAAAAATCAGGAGCAATCTCACCGCGCCCGACTTCTGTTCACTTTTCAGTACGCGCGCGCGGTATGCTGGGGATTTTGCGGCCTCATGAATCAAATTTTACCCTTGAACTTTTAGAGAAAAAGGGTATTAAACTGTTGAGACAACCACCACACCGTGCAGTCTAGATCTCGCACCATGCGACTTCTGGCTATTTCCAACATTGAAAAGGGATCTTCGTGGACGAAGATTCGAGACTAAGGCTGAAATCAAGACAGCAGTTCAAAAAACCCTAAAAAAAAATTCCAGAAGAAGAATTTGAGAAGACTTTTCTTAGAAAATGGGAGGAAAGAATGCACAAATGTCTATAAAGTGGCGGAAAATACTTTGAGAAGCAACCGGAAATTCAGGTGGAGTCGGGGGATAGCGGAGTAGAAGATTAATAATGGGTAAGAATTTTTTTGTCAAAAACCTATAGGCGGCGCGCGTTCACCCTTCACAAAAAGCGTCATAACTTTTTTAATTTTTAATGAAATGAACTGATCTTGGTCTTAATCGATAGAAAATGATTTGATCTTTACAATAAAATCAAGATCAAGTCTCTAGGTAGAATAGTTTTGAAATGACAGCATCAGTCCACTTACTTTTGGGACACCCTTTGTACTTGCATCTATAATATTGTCTCAATCGTTGCAATCGCCGTTAAATTAATTAAATATCCGCAAGTTTTTTTTATGTGTACAACGATTCCACCGGATGTGAAAAGATCACAGATTCGAGGGTTTTCATGCATTACCGTTAAACACTGAACTGAGCTGTGTACTCTTTTCTCAACCGGTGGAATCATATCGGTGAATGGAAAAATGCCACTAATTTTACGTAAAACGGCAGCTCTGCTTTTAGAGACGATCGTGCGGCAACAGAGTCAGACTTACCGCGGCAACTGAGAGATTAACTTTTTACGCTTTGCATAGTCATGGGGACTGAAGATCGTAGCAATGACATTAATTCTGGATCCGTAAATTGGGAGGTTAAGGCCAGCGTTGAGCCGGATGTAAGTGGAAGGGGCGGAAGGGTGTTGTTTGAAAATTCCGGTTTTTTTAAGTGTGGAACAGAAACGTTATATAATCGCCAATTAATATCGCTATAAAAAAAGAAAATGAAATTGAAACAAAGAGGGATTAGCGTAATGAGTGTGTTTTAATTGCCTTGTTAGACTTTAATAATTTAACGGGGATTGCACCGATTGAGAAAATATTACTGATACGGAGTATTTTCTTGTATTACAGTCATATACTGAACTGAACTGTGTAATATTTTCTCAACCGGTGAAATCATCGGTGAATTGAATAAGGTAAGTGACCCAAAGGTGGCCATACCTATGCTTGGGGCCAATATGCACATATGAGGCATGAGAGATAAAAAAAACTAAATATGTCAATTTACTATTTAGACAGTCGGTCATCATATGTTAATTTCATTTTTTTTAAATTTGCTTGTTTTTGAGGTTTTTTTTTTGCGTTTGAAAAAAAGTGGAGTTTTGACATCGCACAAAACATGCACATAAGGTGGCCACCCCTCATATTTTTGATGCACCTAAAGGTGTACATCACCTTTTAAATTTCATTAATAAGTATTCAAATGCTATTTTATCGTTCAAAAACGGAATCTAGACTCTAGTTGTTTGGGACTCTAAAATCATCAAACATCAAAAAAGTCACCTAAATAATTCCGAATCGACAACTCGTCAAAACGCGCCAATCAGAGGCCGCGATTGCTGTACGAGCGACAATCTCGACTGGCGAAAGACACCCGTGAAAACGCGCCAATCAGCGCTCTCCATTCCAGATCACACTGGACTCATTCAATCATCAATTTAATTCTTCTCATAATTAATATTCTAATCAACCTAAAATTATTCCAATTATATCCACGTATTCAGAGAATTTCGTATGATTTTTTGATACATTCATCTTATTTTAATACTCAAAACTAATTTTTAATGTCAATCACGACAAATTCAAGTCTCAACACTCAAGGTCACGTCTCTTCACTCCGCGCACCAGATTTGGCGCCAAAACCGCAATCAGCAACATTCACTTTTATCAGTTATATTTAATTCCAGCAATCATCTAAAATTCTAACAAAAATATTTTCGTATTCTCCATAATTTTATAAATTTTTCCAAATCAATAGTTTTGACTTATTAATTAATTTCAATTAATGATTCAAAGAAAATATTCGCATCCTCTGACACACGGCATCCAGTCTGCAACAGCCAATCACAGCGCTTCACTACACTTCTGCAATTTCCCGCGCTTTTCTGCGTTGCCAAATTTCGCCAATTAGTATAAATACCGCGGGTTTCCTAGAATTATTTGTCATTCTTGGCGCACACGCCGACCGAATCAGCCAATCAACTCTCTGGACCTCTGGACACGGATTCATCTCTACCTGGAATTAATTGCACGTTCTTTTCAGAACTCTTAGTCAGTGCAATTAATTACCAGCATCCAATCATCTCAAACTCAAGGCCGTGGACGAAGTAGGATTCTCCCGCCAATTCAAATCTCGTCGGTTGTGGCGCTATCTAACAGCGTTTGCAAGAACTTTTTTCGGAAACAAATCAAGTCTATCTCTCTCACTCGATCCATTCGAGATCTCTTGTACTGCGCTATCTACCAACAAATCCCGTAACTACGAAGCGAACGGAGCCTCTCTTTAAACACTGCGTTGTCATCGGCGTTTGTATCTAAAACAGCCGTTTTCATGGCTTCACGTATCTGAGCGTTTGCCGCTTCTTTGAAGTTGGACCTTTTTCTTCATAAATCTAAATTCCCGTCTTTTTTTATTATTACTTATATTTTTATTCTTTTCGACCACTTCCTGGTTTCCCGCAATATTCGCGGCAGCCGATGCACCTTGGCACTCGGATGACACTCTTTTTTTTAATATTGTTTATTGGCCCTTCTGGTCGCACGCTGTAATGCGTAAGCCGGGTCAACTTTGACACCAGGATCCCTAAATCTCTAATAATAATCAAGTAAACTTCCTTATAAACTCGCGTCGTGTATTAATCATTTTTTTATATTTATTTAAACTCTTTCCTTCCTTTTCCTCTCAGATTGATCTATACGAGAAATCAGGGGGGGATCTGAGTTAACAGAATAAATCTGAGTTCCTGAACCTTTACTCTCTTTCCTAAACCATTCGATAATCGATTATTTAACATACAATCAAACCCACGTATTTTTAACTTCATTTTTTTACATAGATTCAAATCATTCAAAGTCTTTATTCTGTCACTTTGTGACTGGTCCCTCGGAAAACAACGTTCTTTTTTTCATTTAGATTTTTTTTTATTTTTATTTTTATAATCTTCTATACAAAGTCCGCACACTAGTTACACCAAAAATTATAATGATTTATGATATATTGAAAGTCAAAGGTGGAATCAATTTAAGGGCTTAGCTTTTACGATTGTTTACTACCGTGAAAATTAGCTGAAGACCTACAAAAATGGACATTGCACTGTTTCGCGCCGACTGAATCGCCCGATGCTCTTGAGTTTTGGAGTGGGGGAAGCTATAGCATTCTGCTACTCAGCACTAACGCCATCTATCGTCCATTCATGTAATTAATTGAAATAAGCAAGGGTGGGCCACCTTAATAGCCGGGCCACCTTTGGGTCACCTACCTTAATACCACTTAATATACACGAAACGGCAGCTCTGTAACTCTGTTCTCTGTCCACGACAAAACAGTGTTGCCAAATGTGTTGAGGCTTTAAAATATGTATTTCTTATAGTCCAAAATGTACGGTTTTTAACCTCAAATATATGACAACACTGAATCAATATCGTTGCTTCCATACTCCGTCATCGCATTCTCACCCCCCGCCTCTCTCGCTGTCCTTTGCATTTCCCCGCTCCTCGTTCATTTTGAAGGCTAATGATTTAATTTTTTTCTTTTCCTCGTCACAAAAGAAACAGGGGAAGAAAGGAATGGGAGCGGGATAATATACAACAGAACGTAAGTATAATGAAAGCTTTTAAAAGTTAAAAACTTATCGATGCTCGTTCTTAGAGCAGCAGCTTCGACCCAAGAAATCCTTCTTTTCACTTTTCAAGAGGGCAGCTTTTTTAATTAAGAGTCTTAAATTAAAATTAATGATACTGTTCTTCTCTGTGTCGTTTCATCAAATTATCAATATTATTATTTTATCCTTGGTTTTTTTTTTTTTTTTCTTATTTTCATTTTTTTATCTGTCGATTCTATAATTGTGGGACGAAATAATATTATTCATTCGTAGGGGCGTGGCGTGTAATTTGGCAACGTCAAAATTCGTATATTTACACCCATGTTAAAAGATCGAATGCGAAGGTGTTCACCGAACATCCGATATAGATCTATATTTTTCATGGGTTTTAATGGACGAACTCCAACGTGGCTAAATTGCACCCTATGCCCCTGTCCCCAGGGGCGGGCGCAGCTTGTATGGGCACCCCCACTTTTGTCTAAGCCGCAAAAGCTCCCCGCTCCCTCCGATTTTTACTTGAATAGCAGTTGCGGCAACAGTGGCTTAAATGAAGGTAACCTGGAGTATTTAAAAATGTTCGCTCTCTCTGTTTATAAATAAATATCCTATAACCTAGCTTGTATTTCCATCCAATTAATTTCCTAAATGATTATTTCGGATGAACCATGCGGCAGAACATTTCTCAATCGTGACGATACTGAGTTTGAAAGCAATCATGAGAGATGTCATCATGTTTTTTTTTTTTTTTTGTTTTGAGGGGGGGGGAGAATCCAAGGAAAATGTGATAAATGTAAAAAGGTGGAAATGAAAGTTTTGATAGTCATAGAAAAAGATAAGAAATAAGCTTCACGAATTAAATCGAGGAAGATGCGTAAGTCAGTCCTTTTTGTTGCGCATATATGCATATAAGTAAGTACATCCTGCATTTTCCTCTTCTTTAAAACGGATGTTGCAATATTTATCGCGTCTTTACCCTGTAGACTCCACATTGTGATTGAATCAAATCATTTACAAACTTTGGTTCCCCGATTTGAAGTATAGGAAATTGATTCTGAAAGTATGGTACGTTGAAGAATAAATCAGTATCATTGCACGTGGTTATAAAAAAAGGTAATTTTTTAAAGGTTTTGAAAGTTTCACTGAAGAAGTATGTACTAATAGACCGATACTCCCTTCTAAAAGTTCTCTCCCTCTTTCGAGCGGACGGAAATAGGTTCCAACAAGCTATAAATTAGTCAGTAAATAGTGCATAAAATTTTATTGTCGAAAGGGGGCTGGGGCGGTCTCGTCTCATTGAACATAAATTGTGGTTTAGCTTCTCTGATTATGGAAATTAGTTTGTCAGCCAAATTTACCGGAGGCTATATATTATTTCATAGGGAGAATTCCCGCGAGTGGTTATCGAGAATAAAAAGCGGTATCCGCAAGGTTCATAAAATATCAAGTCTGCTTTTCCGGAATATCATCAAATGATTTGATGGTTCTTCTTTCACGCTCGATGGGGTATGCTGCGTACTTTTGATACAGCAATAGAGACACATTGATTCTGACGTAAAATTTTAATCAACGTAAATCTAAGTCCCCAATCAGCTCGCTGGTTCAGGTTCAGAAGGAATAAAAGTTATAACTCCTTCAAATTCAGTGAGTAGTTAAATATTCGTACTCGAGTGAGTTCATTTTGCCTATCTCCGTAATTTAAGGAACTCCATTTTTTTTTTTTTTTGTGTGTGCAAATGTTAACGATTAGAATTAGCTTTTACTGTCAACGAGAGATCGACTTTAAAAATAAATAACTCAGGCGTGCAGTTTTGGAAAGGTCAACAATTTAAATGGGAAAGCGAGGGGGGGGGGGGTCCAGGTGGACCCAAATTATCGTACAAGCTTCTGGTACACATACAAAACCAAATATCAATACTGTAAAAATACAGGGTGTTTCACATAACCTGCTCACTATGGTTTTCTTGAACGGGTGACGATAAAAAAATCTGGAAAAATCGGTTTTATAGTAACTCGGACCTGAAGTTTCATTTAAAAATACTGCCACAACCCAAAATTTGGTTTTTGGGGGGTTTTCAGGGGGGTGCCCCCCTTATCTCGAGATTTTCAAATAGCAACCCCTATCTTGTGATACCTCGTTTGAAAGAGGGTAAAATTCTAAGCATTTTGGCTTAAACCGGAAGTCGATATCTTATTTCGTTTTCGATATATCGAAGGTCGAAGATCGATATAGGACCCATTTTCGAAAATTCTTAACTCCTACAAAAAAAGTCGTAAAACAAAAAACTGCACATGTAAAATGCTCTACTTGATGAGTACTTTCAAGGAAAAAATACAAATTCACAATCAAATAAACCGGAAGTCGACTTTTAGGCACCTTAACATTTTGGCGGGAAAACCCCCATTTCTCAAAATTTTCAAATGGCAACCCCTATCTTTTATACCTCATTCGAAAAGGCGTAAAAAGTTGTGCATTTTGGCGCAATCAAAAGTCCGATATCATTTTTCTAATTCGATATATCGAAACTCGAAGTTCGATTTAGACCATTTTTCGACCCTGTAAAAAACTGATCCTATCGTGTGATACATCATTCAAAAGCACATAAAAAACCAAGAATTTTAGTGCAAACCGGAAGTCAATACCTTTTTTCGCGGTCGAGATATCGCAAGTCAAAGTTTAAGGTAAGCCCTAACCAAAGACTAAACTTTGACTTGCGATATCTCGACCGCGAAAAAAGGTATTGACTTCCGGTTTGCACTAAAATTCTTGGTTTTTTATGTGCTTTTGAATGATGTATCACACGATAGGATCAGTTTTTTCCAGGGTCGAAAAATGGTCTAAATCGAACTTCGAGTTTCGATATATCGAATTAGAAAAATGATATCGGACTTTTGATTGCGCCAAAATGCACACATTTTCACTCCTTTTCAAATGAGGTGTCACAAAATAGGGGTTGTCATTTGAAAATTTTGAGAAATGGGGTTTTCCCGCCAAAAATGTTAAGGTGCCTAAAAGTCGACTTCCGGTTTATTTGATTGTGAATTTGTATTTTTTTCTTGAAAGTACTCATCAAGTAGAGCATTTTACATGTGCAGTTTTTTGTTTTACGACTTTTTTGTAGGAGTTAAGAATTTTCGAAAATGGGTCCTATATCGATCTTCGACCTTCGATATATCGAAAACGAAATAAGATATCGACTTCCGGTTTAAGCCAAAATGCTTAGAATTTTACCCTCTTTCAAACGAGGTATCACAAGATAGGGGTTGCTATTTGAAAATCTCGAGATAAGGGGGGCACCCCCCTGAAAACCCCCCAAAAACCAAATTTTGGGTTGTGGCAGTATTTTTAAATGAAACTTCAGGTCCGAGTTACTATAAAACCGATTTTTCCAGATTTTTTTATCGTCACCCGTTCAAGAAAACCATAGTGAGCAGGTTATGTGAAACACCCTGTATAAACACCCACCTTTGTTATTTTCTGAGTGCAGTGGCCTGGTGGTGTGTGCAATCTGACAACGTCACATCTAGTTAATAAAAACCAAATATCGATTAAAGGAAGTGCACAGTGGTACCTACTCCAATATTTCGACCTTTTTCATGGCTTTAAATGGAATGAGTGTTACGTTGTTAGATTGCGCCCGCGCCGAAGCGACGCGGCATTCTCAGAGTAATGCAAATCAGGAAAAAAAAAAAAAATCCTAGTGAAAGTTTCACCATACCTCCACACCTACAAAAAAAAAACAAAAAACAAAAAACTGGAATTGACCCCGTTCAAATCTCTCCTGGTGATACTTAGAAGATTAAGTTCCCAAGGAGGGAGAAAAAAAGGGTTTTTACCACCTATAAAAATGAGAAATGTGATCCGGTCATTCGGGTCCATGTCTTGCTTCTTCCAGAGGATTACCTTTTATACATGTCTCACGCAAGTGTATACTGTATCTGTGCCTTTCATGTACTGGTAAATGCTTGTCACGCTTTTATTTCACCCTTGAGACAGTTTAAAATGTGTTCAATTATGCAAGCATTCTCTCATTCTACCTTAGTGCAGTTCGTTTTCCTAGAAGATGTGAGTAAATTTTGTGGCTCAGAGTGTAGAACTCTGGCTGTGATACATTTTGAACTCTTTACAGATTTACTTTAACTCAAACTGGATTTTTCTGGGCTGCTCTTAACAGTTTATGAACTTTCTAGAGCAGTTGCGAAGCGTGGAACTTGGCAACATTGCAGTTCGTCCATACTTAAACCAGGGCTGCCGTTTTGCGTATAATCAATGCTATTTTTCTATTCACCGATGATTCCACCGGTTGAGAAAAGATTACACAGTTCAGTTCAGTGTACGACTATAATGCACGAAAATACTCTGATCTGTAATCTTTCCTTAATCGGTGGAAATTCCGTTGATTAATTCAAATATCCGCAAGTTTTTTAAAGTCATCGATGACTCCACCGGTTGAGAAAAGATCACAGATGCGAGTATTTTAGTTTATTACAGTCATGCTCTGAACTAAACCGTGTAAGTAATCTTTTCTCAACCGGTGGAATCATCGGTGAATTGAAAAATAGCATTGATTATACGCAAAACGGCAGCCCTGACTTAAACCCATAAAATAGTTCGAGCGATTGGGTTTTCGGTGAACTCGTTCAATTTATTTTCCCCATAAGAACACTATTGAACGGAAATGTAATTTATTAAATCAAACAATCTCAAAGCGACCTTTTTGCTGTAATGAATTCTGCGCCCCCGAAAATGCTTAATTATAGCTGAAGATGCATTTGGAGGTTTGAAGCGCCCCAATGTTATTGTTGTTGTTGTGGAATAGGCGGGAATCTGGCGAGAGTACGGGTGATTCTAACCTCCAAATGCATCGTTTGATCTGTAATACCTTGTTGATTTCGGCAGTTTCAGTCAAGGAACCAGGCATAAGTAATCATTTTCGAGGATGCATAAATTCATCATCGCGAATAGGTTCGCATTAATTATTTGATTTAACCCTTAACTGCAGATGAGCCCAGATCTGGAACAATTACTTTGAAGCCTTATCTAAAAGTAGGGGACTTGAGTTGTACTGTCGCTGCATGGTGGGTCACATGTGGAACAGATACTAAACGAGTAAGAATTGTCGATTTTGTCCCAGAGCGCGCAGCACAGGATAGAGAACGTGCAGAGTGGTTGAAAACAGCTCACTGAAAATCTGAGAGAGATTTTCCGATTTTCATTGTTATGTTTGGGAGTAACTCAGGGGTACCATATACAAAAAAAAAACAACTATTGAAACTTACTAACTTATTTTTTGCTACTTTCATTTTTTTTTTAGCCTGAAAACTTTATTTTCAGTTGCATGGATACCTAAATGCGGGCAAGGCCATATTTGGAACAATTAATATTCAGGCTCTTTACCATTGAAATATAATGGAAAGAATTTGTGCACTATTTTTCCCTGTCTCAAGGATCAAAATTGCACTG
>VMOF01000320.1:13007617-13122617 GCA_011764245.1 Trialeurodes vaporariorum
ACAAAAGTGCAAAATCGCATCCAATGGCGGCATCCGTAGAGCCTAAAACTCATCGACCAATCAGAAGTTGACTACCCTCTTGTCTTACATATCCTCTTGTCCCTCATGTCTTACTCTCTACATATAGGGACTCTATTTCAGACCACTCTTCGACCGTTCTCTCAAAGGTTAAAAGTTGTTTATGTTATTAGCATCGTTTTTCTCCCTTCCAAAATTCACCTTTAAAATCATTGTAACTTATTATGGTAAAAAAGTGCATCTGCGGCGGCTACGCAGCACACTCACACGGAGCCCCCAATAGATCTATATATTTTTGAAATGATTCAAATGAATAAGAAACGATAAATCGATCGCTCTCAAGCGCGGTGCAGTAGGTTAGTGACATCAACATTAGAACCACCCCCTTCCATTCATCACCAAAGGGATGACCTCCGATCGGCGACTTTGACCACGGAGATGTTGTAGGCATGGGAAGATACGAGAATCTGTCTCTCTCTCCCACCTTCCACATTTGAACACGTGTGTTAGAAAATGATAGCAAAAGGCTTGATTACGTCACTTCAGCCCGCTTCTCCGTCCTTTTCTAACACACGTTTTCAAAAGGAAGGAAACAGAGAAAGACAATATTCATGCATACACCGATGGTTGTATAGACGGAGGAGGAGCATCAGCGGCGCGACCGCGACGCGTCATCGAAGCACATTGGTCTGAGACAGTGGCGTGGCGTGCAATTCGGCAACGTTGTAATGTGTCCATTTAAACCTGTGAAAAAGATCGAACTATAGGGTGTTCGGTGAACACCTTCGCATTCGACCTTTTTCGTGGGTTTAAATGGACACAATATACACCGTTGCCAAATTGCACGCTACGCCACTGGTCTGAGATCGTCAAAAAGTAGCCGAAAATCACTCAGTAAAATTCTCATCTATTTATCATTTACGAACTTTCAAGATCGCAATGGGGCTCTTAGAAACTTTTTCTATATGCAGCCATATAGTCCAATCTGATGAAAATACCAGAAAAAATCACGAAAACCACACTAAGAAAGTCTAAAATTTAGTAATAAACTCACTTAACTGATATAACGGCAAGTTTGTAACGGCGGCTCAACGCAGGTATCATGGGAGATTCCTGTCTATTATATCACTTTCTCTATGGAAACACAGAGATATTTTTCAATTTAGATAGGCATATCCCATGATACCTGCGTCTCTCCTTTATTAAGCCCGATTCTGAGAGTGAATTTTGTGATTTTTAAGTGTACCCATCGTCATCTTTACGGGTTTTTATGCAAGAATCAACTCTTCAATCCCCTGTAGCAAAAGCTTGCAAGAGCCCCATTATAATCACAGAGAACACTTTGATCATCAACTAATTTAAACCTAGAGATGTTACTACAGGAAGTTTTGTTTGTCAATGCCATTTTGCGTGTAATTAATGGCATTTTTCAATTCAACGATGATTCCACCGATTGAGAAAAGATTACATAGTTCGGTTTAGCGCGCGTATGCTTATAATGAACGAAAATGCTCGCCGTAATCTTTTCTCAACCAATGGAGTCGTCAATGACTTTAAAAAACTAGCGAATAATTTAATTAATTAACGGCGTTTCCACCGATTGCGAAAATATTACAGATCAGTGTATTTTCGTGCAGCACAGTCATGCACTGAATTAAACTATGTGTAATCTTTTCTCAACCAATGGAATCATCGGTGAATTGAAAAAAAAGTCATCAATTATACGCGAAACGCACATGGGCGGAGCCAGCAATTTGGGAACCGTGGATTCTGTCCATTTGAATGTATGAGAAACCAACCGATTCTTGAGGGGGCCATGGCCCAATTTCTGATCGATTGTTTCTCATACATTCAAATGGGAAGAATCCACAGTTGACTAATTGCTGGCTCCGCCTAAGGAAACGCAGGGTTTAAAAAATGATTCCTGGTGACTTTTTTTTCACTGACTTTTCTCCATTTTTCCGGATCTCCAGACCACACTGCGGTGGTGGAGCGTTCATCGCCCCTTCAAGCGAGAGGGTATGCAAACTCAGATATTCATCGTCGCCGTCACTATAAAGGCAGATGAGGGAAAGGGGAGAAAAGTGGTTAAACGATGGTGCACAAAAGCTCGGCTCTTCAAATAAAGCGTCATTATAATAGCAAAAGCGGAGAGCATCCTTGCTCCATGCCCTGCCTTTCCTTTGCTTACTCCTGCCCGTCCTGGCCATGTCCGTTCACGTCCTCTGTCCTTCGCCGTCCGGACCCGCGTGGCTCGATGAAAAGGATTTTGTCCTTGCCCATCGATGTAGCGAGGAGGTTAGCTTAGTTGTCAGATGATTGAGGGAAAAATAACTATAAAACAGTCTTCCTTTTTTTTCAATGAACCAAATGGAAGAAAATGGCCGTGTTTTGAGCAGCGTAAACTTATTGACGTGACCTATAACTAATATCCAATGTCCTTGGCTTTTGAAAATATCAAAATCGGAAAATTTGGGGTCAGTTCTCTACCTGACTTTTTTGTTTCAAATCATTTAGGCCAGTAGTTTTCGAGAAAAATGCCCTATGTGGGTAGTCTGGAACACCCTGTAATAATATATATACAAGCTGACGGTACATTTTTTATAAAAATGCTTTAGTCAAAGTAAACGAGGAATGCTATTGAAAATGCCGCTTTTGTGATGAAGTCAATTTTTTTGCAGCAATTAGGCAACTCTGGTTAGTGAAGAGCATAGTGTTTATAACGCTCTCTCCTTCCCTTCTCTACCGAGAGAATAGGTTAGTGCTGGTTTAGGTTAGTCAAGAGGCCGAAGCGGGCTGAGACCGAAACTCTCGGGCCGTGGTTAATCTTCGTCAAATGGGAAATGAGGCCATTTATACGGTCATCCCGTTGAGCGCACATGTGGGAATGACGCATAATTTTACGGTCATTGGAGGGAATAAGAATTGGTTTATTTATTCTAGGACGCATCAGTCTGCCGTGCTGATTATGGAAGGTGCGTTCAGCCGTTCTCGCATTACGTGACCACCATCGACTGTTTCAATAATTTAAAAAAAAAAAAAGAAACCACACAGATTGTTAATGTCCTGTAGCGTCAATACATCCTCGAAATATAACCAAAACATTTTTATTTTATACACAAGCCATTAGCCCATTAGGTTGTTAATGATCCACTTATTGTGTTGTTTTTTTGGGGACCAAATTATTCAGTAAATTTAGGCCAATTTAACTCAAAAACCAATGTTGGGATCTTTCAGCACGTATCATTTAGCTGCACCAAACAATTTTACATTTTTTAATTTTTAATTTTTGTTAACTCTCAGATAGTTATTTTTGATAAAAACACCAACAAACACCTAATCTATTCAAGTAATGTTGGGCATAAATGATGGGTGAAGGCAATTTCTGGAAAAGGGGCCCATAAAAGAACGGGTGTGCTCTTCCTCAAAAATCAATATTCTGATTGAATATAGATTAATGTCTAAAGAGAGCACCGCTTGTTTTACGGGCCATTTTTCCGGAATCGGCTTTAATTTGAGAAAAAGTAGGTGTTACAGCTGCCACCAAGTGACGTTGACAACCGTATAGCACCAAGGTATTTCTCAATTATTGCTTTGAAACGGAAACTGGAAATTTTATCTTGGAGCCACCTTGTTATTTGTTCAAATGCGATTCACTATCGCCGAAAAAGCATTTGGTTGGTCAATTTCAAAACGCACATCCTTTTCAAAAACAAGTGATGTCTATGTAAGTGCAAGGTATATAGAGAACAGGTATGGACAACACTCGACCCAGGGGGTGGCGTGGCCACTTGGGAAAAAGCGACTTCACCGCCATCTTGTCTCCTATTTACAGCGTGCATCTTTCATCGTTGTTTGTGGTTAGGTTTGAAGGGGAAGTTTATCTAAAGCAATACTTTATTGATTTGAACAATGAAATGTAGTTTTTATCTTCAAATTTTAATGTTGTGACTATAGAATGGAGTAACATAATCAATTACGTTGTTCACTTTCTTTTTCAAGATGTGAAATCGAAATTTGAATCGCTCGGTCAGAAAAATGGCGGCGGAGTCGGTTTTTTCCTCAGAGTGCTGTCCACACCTGTTCTGTTCTCCATATACCTTGATGTAAGTGCTAGACTGTAGACTGTTTTCGTAAGGCGATACATCGTATCGATTACTGCTCGGGGACTTCTGGTTCAAAAAGAACTCTGATTAAATGTAGGTTTCTGAACCAGCGCGTATTTTTAAATGAAAGTGTAGGCTTTCGTTAATCAAACAATGATGCGACCTTTTTGCGATTATGAACTCTACGTTCTCGGAAATGCTTAATTATGCCTGGTTCCACTATACTAAGACTGCCGAATTCAACTAGATACGGCAGGTTAAAGGATGCGCTAGGAGTTTGGAATCACCCAAACGTTATTGTTATTGTTGTGGAATAGGCGAGAGTCTGACGAGAATTTGGGTGATTCCAAAATCCAAATGCAACGTTTAATCTGTTAATAATATATTGTTGATTTTGGTACTATCAGTCGTGGAACCAGGCACAATAGGTCTGTTGCAAACTTTTGCTACAGCGCTATAGAGTGTTCGATCTCATGTAAAATCGCGTGAATAGTCTATTGCTGGCATCAGAAAGTCTTGAAATGCGATAATAAACTCACAAGAGACGTTTAATGAAATCTAAGATGGCGGTAAAATATCGAGCAACCTGTATGCATGCACCACGAACATCCAAGGATAGCCAACCTTACAATATCGATCACACCAAATCATAACGTAAATAAACACATAACCTTTGAAGCTGTGAGGTTGTCAACGTTGGCAATCCTTGGATGTTAAAGATGCATGCATACAGATTGCTCGATATTTTACCGCCATCTTGGATGTCATTAAACGTCTCTTGTGAGTTTATTATCGCATTTCATGTCTTTCTGATGCCACCAATGGACTTTTTGGGCGATTTTACATACGATGAAACACTCTTTGTCGTTGTAGCAAAAGTTTGCAACAGACCCATTCATTATTTTTGAGGACTTATAATTCATAATCGCAAACAGGTCGCATTAATTATTTGATTAACCTAAATGTCTGTTCAAAAATGTGATTATGGAGAAAATACATTACATAGGAGTTTGTTTGGAGCTAGAGATCCTCGAACAGTAATCGATACGATCTATCGCTACAATAAAACAAATTATAAAATAGGCTGCGGTCCTATATAAAATAATGTTAGGTTTTCTTTGCCAATTGAATTCTTGTAATGATTCACAAAAGAAACTGCAATCCTGGTACTGTTTGTACAGAAAATCCCGACATTGAATGCTTTGCCCATTAAAATTGCAGCTCGGCGCACTGGTTAACAGGTAGTTTCAAGGCCAGGCCTACCCCCCCCCCCCCCGTAACCCTACCGCCTCCCTTTGTCATTGGTATTCGTAGTAATGCGCTTTAATACACCTCGAAGATATTGGCTTTACTTACCCGTTCGGCGCTCGTGTATTGGTTGAAAGAGTTTGTCGAAAGAGTCGATTGTTTTAAGGGTCATTCTACAGTAAAGTGGACATGATATGCAAAAATTGAAATTTAATAATTAGTGCCTGGCAGTCTTGTTTTGAATTAAAATGCAAGCAGAGACGAAAATATTATCTAAATCTAATAAAGGTCAAACGTGTTGATGTTACAGCAGGTTTGATGGACGTATTTTCAATAACGAAATCACACGCGTCCCTCCCGTTACAAAACCTATAGCTGTACCCACCCGTTACGCTACTTTTTAATTTTTTTAGAGAAAAATAATTTTGTAAATGAAAAAAACTTTATGTAGGATCAAAGCTTATACCCTCACCTTTAACATATATTTTTTCCAAATTTTTATCTCTTCAATACTCACAGAGTTTCAACTTTTTCTGAAGTGATTCAAAAACCTTGTCCATTTTCTGTCCCACCTGTTACACCCTTATTTTGCTCTTTTTTCTCAGCTTTGGATAGACTTTTTCGGATTTTGAAAATCTGATCACTATCTAAAAGTTAAGACCTGTCTGTTGGTGGGGTAGTTTTTCATTTAAATGATTAAAAAGTTGAAAAACAATACTTCAAAGTCGTCTGAATGTCTCACCCGTTACAAAATAATGACCCTTAAATAGAATCACATGGAGGAAGAAAATTGTAGCCAAATTGCACGAGCCGCCACTTGAGATCTAAATTTACATTCAAAAACGTAGAAATAACTACTTACGTTCACTTCTTTTTTGTTTTTGTTCCCCCCCCCCCCCCACTTTCTTTTTCAATCTCAGACCATAGTGCGTTGGATAGACACTTAGGGCTCACGAGAGTTAAACCGGTTGAAGATTAGCCGACTTATAATTGTCCAAAAAAATAATTCAAAATCCTCCCAGCGAGCGACGCGACAAGGGCGGCAGTATAGTGACGTGGCGGGCGTCGCGTAAATAATAAATAAAGCTATTTTAGAGATAAAGCATCAGCGAATAGGCTATATACACTGTACAGGGAGTGCAAGATCAGCGCAGTGCAGCACTATACACTCTCTTCAAAACTCTCCTCCTATGCTCCCTCCTCCTCCCCCTCCCTCCCCCTCTTCTCGCCCGCTTAGCACAGCCTCTCCCTCGTTTCTGTTTGACTCCCCAAAAACCGCCATTATAGTATAAATATTTGCACAATGAATTCAAGTCACCGGAGGGGAAAAATAACAAAAATCTGGTGAGGGGAAAAAATATATAAATATATATATACAGTGTAACTACAATGTTCATGATGGATATATAGTGTTGACGATGATGGCACGAGATACGCGAAAACTCGAGTTTTCACGTTTAAAATTAAGTCCAAAGTCAAAATCGCCTTTCGCCCCTACTATTCACGTTGTTTTAGGTTCGTGCAACGTCGATCGGTCGTATGAAGAACATGGGTGCGATTATTGTTTCCCCCATTTCCGAAAATGCTTCGACTGTAACGATTAATATTGAACCTCAATAGACTGTTTTAGTAAAGCGATGTATCGTATCGATTGCTGTCCGAGGGGCTCTGGTTCCAAACAAACTCTGGTTCAATGTAATTTCCCCATAAGCGAACTTTTGGACGGAAATTTAGACTATTAAATCAAACAATGAATGCGACCTTTTTGCGATTATGAATTCTACGTCCTCGAAAATGCTTAATTATGCCTGGTTCCTTGACTAAAACTGCCGAAATCAATAAGATATTGCAGATTAAATGTTGCATTTGTAGGTTAGAATCACCCAAATGTTATTGTTGTTGTTGTGGAATTGGCGGGATTTCGGGCGATTCTAACCTACAAATGCAACATTTAATCTGTAATATCTTATTGATTTCGGCCGTTTTAGTCAAGGAACCAGGCATAATTTAGCACTTTCGAGGACGTAAAATTCATAATCGCAAAAAGGTCGCATTAATTATTTGATTTAATAGTCTAAATTTCCGTTCAAAAGTTCGCTTATGGGGAAATTACATTGAACCAGAGTTTATTTGGAACCAGAGGCCCTCGGACGGCAATCGATACGATATATCGCTCAACTAAAACAGTCTATAAATATCTTGGCGAGACACTGAAGTTTTTCTCAACATATTTAGGCTCGGCCGGACTAGCTTATCATCTGTGAATAGGGCTCTTGCAAACTTTTTCTATAGAGAATTGAAGAGCTGACTCTTGCATAAAAACCTGTAAAAATGACGACGAGTACAGTAAAAAAATTACACGAAATTATCTCTCACAATCGGGCAGAATGGCGGAGAGATGCAGGTATTATGGAAGATAGGGGAGATAGATTCCCATGTAAATTGCGACATATCTCTGTGTTTTCGTTGAGAAAGTGACATAATAATAAGCAGGGATCTCCCATGATACCTGCGTTGAACCGCCATTACAAATTGGCCGTTAAAGCAATTATGTGAGTTCATTACTAAATAGACTTTTTAGAGTAATTTTCGTGATTTTCGCAAAGTTTTACATCAGATTGGACTATTCATTTGCTCACAGCAAAAGTTTGCAAGGGCCCCGTTCTGAGACATAAACTGAACGATTACAAATAATATTTAAAAAAAAAAAAAAAAATGAAACAAAACCACAGTCCTGTCGCGGCACGCTTTAGGTACCAACACAGAATAACAAAACCAGAACGGAAACTCCCATAAGAGCCAATGGAAGCAAGTTTGGAATTTAACGACACTAATAAGCAACGCTGTGGTCCTATATCCTAACATGGCGGACGTGGTTGATTTGTGTTGAAACTCATTTATTTCTGAAAATATTGGAAAGAAACCTTATTTTCCGGCCTCACTTTTATTCTACTGGCATTTCAGAATGAAAATTTCGCGGATCATGTCCTATATTTTTTTCGCGCCCGAATCCTGATGCTACACATCCTATATCTCATCATGGCGGACGCGGAATGGATTTGCTTCAAAATCCGACAGAGTTTCCGTTCTGATTGTATTATTCTGTGGTACCAGTACTTATATTGTTTAGGAGTTCCCCTGTATGTTTTATTTACAACATTTTATGTTTTATAAGTCTCACCGTGGAATAAACTTATTTCTTCTTTTAGAACTTCGTCTTTCCAACAGAAAGAGCTACATAAAGGAGTAAGTTGGGTCCTCTTTTTGACAGCGCCTTGATGTTCTTGGTTCAAGATACTTATATTTAACAGGCATGCTCGACTTGCTTCCCGCGTCATCTTCGGTGGCGCGCAATTCAAAATCATCAGCCAAGATGGCCGAAAAAAGAAGAAAACAAACCGACTCTGTCACTAGGGCGACTCCGAGTTTCGCCGACCTCACTCGGGTGACACTCTCGGAGTCGCCCGAGTGAGAGTCGGTTTGTTTTCTTCTTTTTTCGGCCATCTTGGCTGATGATTTTGAACTGCGCGCCTCTGAAGATGACACGGGAAGCGAGTCGAGCATGGCTGTTAAATATAAGTACCTTGCTCTTGGCTTGCGTTTGCTCTCATTTTCAACCTCCAAACAGAGACAAATAGAGACCGTGCACTCTCTATTCTTCCCGTGGTTGCGCGCGGTGTCCACTTTTCGTGAACTACTTTTATCGGGACTCATCGGCCTCAACAATCAAACCTTCGCCTAATGTTGGATGGTGAGCTTAGCAAAAGGCTGTGATTGGTCCGCGGTCCCGGAAACGGAAACAGGTTTTACTTGGCGAATGCAAACTACGCGCTCATCAGTCAACAATAGGCGAATGTTGGCTGTTGTTTCGATGAGTTCCGACCAAAATTGTACCAGAAAAGTGGACACCGCGCGCAGGCATAGTGCAAGGTCTCTATTTGTCTCTGCCTCCAAAAAACTAGCGTTGTCCTCTTATCATAGTTTCAATAAAAACAAATACAGAATGAAATAACAAACATATGTACACGTACTATTCAATTGTGATCATTAAACACAGAATGTAGAAGCGTTTCTTTCGAAGAATATTTCACAGCTAAAAATACTGAATCCTAAAGCCGTTGATTGGAACTGAACTGCAGTCTTTTGCTAAAAGCTGTTCATCAATTTTTTAATTTTGTTCACAGACAATGCAAGACTGAATGAATCTGACGTTCTATGACCATTCATAGCACCATTCGAGGAATATTTATTTTATTTTTCTTTTTAATTTGACCATATATTTCATATAAAAATATGCATTGAACTTTAGAAGTTGAGGTTGAAAGAAGACGCGGTAAAACAATTTCCTCATGACGGCGTCACGGTACCATTAATTGGATGTGGATCACTTCTTTGTTGCCTTAGTTACACTGTGAATCTCTCTTGTCAGCAAGGAGAAAGGGTCCAAATTAAAGCGTTGAAATATATAATGAGGTATGCGCCATCAGTTGTTGCAAAAACTGTGCATCTTCTCTTTAATTATCTAAAATACCGAGTGTGTTTAACAAAACGGGTTTTTTTCCGGATAAAAATCATTCATTAAAGGAGAAATTTAATGTATAAATTTCGTTTCACTGGACGTCAATGTAATCTGTTTGACGAAAAAAACAATTGCACAATCTTTGCGACGTCTAATGGCGCTTACCTCGTTATATATTTCAACGCTTCAATTTAGATCGAAATCTCCCATTATTACCTAGTGCCTAAAGCCACCATTACGCTCGAGCATTTAACAACACTTTATGAGTTTAGTAGTGGATTTTGTGAGTTTTTGGTGCCATCATCGTTATTTTCGAAATCTTAACCCCTGAATCGACCCTATAGCAAAATCGTCCCTGAATCGTCATAGCAAAAGTGTGCAACAGCCCCGCATTCCGAAATATATATATTTGGAGCAAATGATTTGTAAAAATAAAGGCAATGGGTATAAATGCAGTTAAATGTACTTACATGCAGATATACTGGGATTGAATGAGAGAGCAATTCTGTTCTAAAGGGATGTCTCCACCTGCGAATTTAAAAGCGCGAATAAACTGATTGAGCCAATGAGCTGCCTTGAAGTCGACAGGTCGAGTTCGATGTATCGACAACAAAGAAGCTCATTGGCTCAATCAGTTTATTCGCGCTTTTAAATTCGCAGGTGGAGACACCCCTTATCCGCCTCCTTTAAAGTTGTCAAATAGGGGTTCAGCCTCTTTATGCAAATCCACGTCGATTTGATGTAAACGAACCACTCCTAACGAGTTGTGAGGCTTACTTTGATCCCTTCTTATAAGATATGTGACTTTACATAAAAATAAATATAGGTCTTTTTTTCCCCTTTCACCCGAGCGTGCTGTTCATTTTCTGTAGTAACTGGCTCGCTTTTTTGAATCGGCCGTAAACAGAAATCAGATCTGGGGAGCAAAGACGCGGGAACCCCGTCGTTAGCGTTTGATTTGCCGTTTCGGAATATTTTCTCAATCGCCACACTGCGGGCGTAACATTACGGATTCAGTGGTCAAGAATCAGGAAGTTAAAATTGCCGGTTTAAACGTATTGTTGTAAACCTCCCAAGGCTGAATTCCACGCACTTGAACGAATGGAGCTATTGCACACTTTTGCTAAAAGCGATTTAATAGTCGATATTGGCGTAAAAATCTCAAAAAATAACGATGGCGGCACTAAAAACTTCCAAAATCCACTCCTCAACTCAATAAACGCAGTTATTTGCGGGGGCGTAATGGTGGCCGAAGGCACTAACAACGGGAGATTCCCATCTAACAATTCTGAAACTCCATCAAGAAGTGACCAATAAGAGACTACTTTCATTTGACACCGGTGTCACTTGGTGTTGCGGTAACATTCATCGGATGTGGATCATCACTCTGATGACTAATTACTCTGTGAATCATCCTTGTCAGCATAGAAAGAGTGACGAAATTAAGATAGGAATCTCCCATTGTTAGTGCCTTCGGCCACCATTACGCTCGCGCAAATAACTGCGTTTATTGAGTTTAGGAGTGGATTTTGGAAGTTTTTAGTGCCGCCATCGTTATTTTTTGAGGTTTTTACGCCATAATCGACTATTAAATCGCTTATAGCAAAAGTGTGCAATAGCCCCATTTCAACACACATCTCTTGTAGAACGAATGCACTTAGATAGTCTAAATGAAGTCAGCTTTAAAATGACGATGGGACTCTTGCAATTTTTGTAAGCTAAGCAAATGAAGAGTTAAATCTAAAGTAAAAGCCCACGAAAAAAATCACACTAAATAGGAATACAATTCAGTAATAAACCCAGAAAACAGCTGTAATGGCAATATTGTAATGGCAAACCAACGCAAGTACACCATAGAAGATTCTTGTCTAATTTGTCAATAATGTCAATTCCTTAGAGCTTAAACTTTTATTTAAAAATGAGGAGTTTGATAATTTTTTTGGACAGTTGTTGAGACGACTATTTCTTATTAACAAAGCCCTTTACAGTGTGGAGGAGTTGTGGGCTAATACTTAAAACTTAATTTAATTTTAAGAACCATCATTATTATTATGTACTTATCTGTTTAGTTTTTTTTTTTTTTTTTTTTTTTTTTTTTTTTTTTTTTTTTTTTTTTTCCTGACGTGTATTTCAAGCTAATGGCTCTTATGTACAAAATTAAATAAATAAATGAATAAATAAATAAAGAAATAAATAATTTGTCACTTTCTCTACAGAAACACAGAGATAAGTCTCAAATTAGATAGGAATCTCCCATGCACGGAAAAAAAACTACGGTGAAATTAACCATGCGATAGCTGATTTTGGCACCTGCTAGATGTTATGGCAATGTTAACCAAAAGTATACTATGTTTTGACTAGGTACTAGGTGATGTTACCTGATTGCATGTCGAATTTACTCAAAGTATCGGTAAATGTACCATACTTCTGGTCAAGTTTACCATAACATCTAGCAGGTGCCAAAATCAGCTATCGTATGGTTAATTTCACTAATCTTTTTTTTCCGTGTGATACCTGTGTATCTAAACCATTGTGAGCCAGATTCTAAGAGTGAATTTTGTGATTTTTTATTGTACTCTTCGTCATCTTTGCACACTAAAAAAAAAGATTACCAGAATTATGAAAATATGTGAACCTATGTAAGGGATAGTTCAATTACAGAAATTCTAGTGCTTGTACCATGGTTCTTGAAAATTGTTAGGAAATTCTAGTTCTATGACCATATTCTGGTATTGACACCCCAGAATTTTATGGTCCAAGTACTAGACCTTCATGTCGTTCACATATCGTTGTGCTTCTGGTTATATGACTAGAATCTGGTACTACACTGGCGCAACCATGATATCTTCCATCTCTCTCATTTCCCACTTGAATGCATGAGTAAGAAAAGGACAGAAGGAGGGGGTTTTATCCCCTTGTCCATCCTTGTCTAACATACGTTTCTTAATGGAGAACAGAGAGAGATGAAGAATCTCTCGGTGCGCTACTGTGGTACTATATGACTATATATTTTTTTTCAGTGCAGGTTTTTTTGCAAGAATCAACTCTTCAATCACCTGTGCCAAAAGTTTGTGAGAGCATCATCAGTTTTGAGATGATTTAAATTTGCTGATTTTTAACAGCCAAATTCAAATTTTTACTCAGTGTGCGCCACGCAAACGCCGCGCCGCGCCGCGGCCGAGGATGAAACGTTTACGAATGTTTGTTCATCTCTTAAAAGCGCGGGCAAAAATCGAAATATGAAAAGACAGTTTTGCCTTTCCTCTTATTTGGTCTTCGGATTCGGAGTAAACACTTGTGAGCGGCGTTTCCAGATCTGGCGGAGAGAACCCAGATTTTCGTTGCGGTAATTTGGGGGGGAAAAAAAAAAAAAAAATCGGAGAGGAATCCTCAATTCGGCAACACTGCTTTAGCGAAGTCAAAGAGTTCTGGGAGTAAAAGAGGCGAGTAGAATACAGATTGCAAATATGAATAACTGTATACAGCCAAAGCCAAAACGTTGCCGGACTTTATCCTGCGAAGGAATTCACGCTTTTTGTATTGATTCGAAAACGATGACTGACCCGAGTGTTATTGGGTAGGTAGTTGGTAACCGGGCTTTTTGTTGGCGCCGAAATGTGTCATTGAAATTGCATTAAAAACGTATAAACCTACTCAATGAAAGGTAATTTCTGTTAAAGGCGTTTCTTTCAGGGGCGATTTAGCGATAAAGTGAGTTATATGCGTCGCCAGGCCAGCCGAAGGCTTTGCACCATATTTGAAGGATAAAAACAGTGGCGTCGCGTGCCATCTGGCAACAATGCTACTCCTCCATTTAAACTCATTATATATATATCGAATTTTCCTTGTGCACTGTGCACCCCCTGAATTCGACCTTTTATATGAGTCTAAATGGATAGCCTGCTGTGTTGCCAAACTGCACGCGACGCCACTGGATAAAAAGTTAAACAGCAGTGATTTTTCATTGAAATATACTGTGATGGAGGGAAACAGTGGTGGATCGTGCTACTTGGCAACAATGTCTTCACTCCATTTGAATCTATGTCCTACAATCGATTGCTGGTGAATCTTTGCTTCACTTTCGAATCGATTGTTTTACATGAAATCAAATGGAGTGAAGTCATTGTTGCCAAGTTGCACGAGCCGCCACTGGAGGGGAAAAATAACACGGAAAACAATTATAGTTACCGAGGAAATACAAGGGGGGGGAAATGCTAACTTTCAGTATTGTGAAGACATGAAAGTATGGCCAAGACTTAAACATTCTTAATTTTACCATTTAAAAGAGTTGAATTAAAGCAGCACGGGGTTAATTTAAATGTTTTAAATAATATAACTAAGAATTTTTAAGTCTTGACCGTACTTTTAAGTAAGAAACTACTCAAAGTTAGTATTTTGTTTTTAATGTATGTCACAATTATTCAGCCGAAATTCATACACTTTGTTACTGTCACCAGGAGTAATATTCTTAGATTAAAAAGGACACTTTTTCTACAAAAAACCATAAAACACAATTTATTGCGCCAATTATTATCTAAAGTAGAGTGTTGAGTAGATACTTAAACGGAAAAGCTAGACTTTGAATGAGTATTGGAGAGGAGCAAATCACAAATTAGACGAACCTCCCCCCCTTCCAAAATAAAGCAAGTTTTGTCTTGTGTTTGTTACTAAGGTTGGTGGGTTTTTGGTCTTTGATAAGGCGCAGGGCTCTCAAAACGTCCCCTCTGCTCTTCCGGGGCACCGCCAATATTATTTTAAATGGGAAAACAGACTTACGAGCATACCTGTCATTTTGGTGGGCTTTTAATCGCTGACAGGGCACAAGGCTCTCAAAACGTCTCCTCTGCTCTTTCGGGGCACCGCCAATGTAATTTTAAATGGGAAAACAGACTTACGCGCAGACCTGTCATTTGGGTGGGCTTTTAATCGCTGACAGTGCACAGGGCTCTCAAAACGTCCCCTCTGCTCTTCCAGTGCACCGCCAATGTAATTTTAAATGGGAAAACAGACTTACGCGCAGACCTGTCATTTTGGTGGGCTTTTAATCGCTGACAGTGCACAGGGCTTTAAAAACGTCCCCTCTGCTCTTCCGGGGCACCGCCAATGTAATTTTAAATCGGAAAACAGACTTACGAACAGACCTGTCTTTTTGGTGAGCTTTTAATCGCTGACGGGGCACAGGGCTCTGAAAACGTCCCCTCTGCTCTTCCGGGGCACCGCCAATGTAAGTTTAAATGCGAAAAAAGACTTACGAGGAGACCTGTCATTTTGGTGGGCTTTTAATCGCTGACAGGGCACAGGGCTCTCAAAACGTCCCCTCTGCTCTTCCGGGGCACTGCCAATGTAATTTTAAATGGGAACACAGACTTATGAGCCGATCTGTCATTTTGGTGGGCTTTTAATCGCTGACAGTGCACAGGGCTCTCAAAACGTCCCCTCTGCTCTTCCAGTGCACCGCCAATGTAATTTTAAATGGGAAAACAGACTTACGAGCAGACCTGCCATTTTGGTGGGCTTTTAATCGCTGACAGGGCAAAGGACTCTCAAAACGTCCCCTCTGATCTTCCGGGGCACCGCCAATGTAATTTTAAATGAGAAAACAGACTTACGAGCAGACCTGTCTTTTTGGTGGGCTTTTCATCGCTGACAGTGCACAGGGCTCTCAAAACATCCCCTCTGCTCTTCCCGGGCACCGCCAATGTAATTTTAAATCGGAAAACAGACTTACGAGCAGACCTGTTTTTTTGGTGGGATTTTAATCGGTGACGGGGCACAGGGCTCTGAAAACGTCCCCTCTGCTCTTTTGGGGCACCGCCAATGTAAGTTTAAATGCGAAAAAAGACTTACGAGGATACCTGCCATTTTGGTGGGCTTTCAATCGCTGACAGGGCACAGGGCTCTCAAAACGTCCCCTCCGATCTTCCGGGGCCCCGCAAATGTAATTTTAAATGGGAAAACAGACTTACGAGCAGACCTGTCTTTTTGGTGGGCTTTTAATCGCTGACTGGGCACAGGGCTCTCAAAACGTCCCCTCTGCTCTTCTGGGGCACCGTCAATGTAATTTTAAATGGGAAAACAGACTTACGCGCAGACCTGTCATTTTGGTGGGCTTTTAATCGCTGACAGTGCACAGGGCTCTCAAAACGATCTCTCTGCTCTTCCGGGGCACCGCCAATGTAATTTTAAATGGGAAAACAGACTTACGCGCAGACCTGTCATTTTGGTGGGCTTTTAATCGCGGACAGTGCACAGGGCTCTTATAACGTCCCCTCTGCTCTTCCGGGGCACCGCCAATGTAATTTTAAATGGGAAAACAGACTTACGAGCAGACCTGCCATTTTGGTGGGCTTTTAATCGCTGACAGGGCACAGGACTCTCAAAACGTCCCCTCTGATCTTCCGGGGCACCGCCAATGTAATTTTAAATGGGAAAACAGACTTACGAGCAGACCTGTCTTTTTGGTGGGCTTTTCATCGCTGACAGTGCACAGGGCTCTCAAAACATCCCCTCTGCTCTTCCCGGGCACCGCCAATGTAATTTTAAATCGGAAAACAGACTTACGAGCAGACCTGTCTTTTTGGTGGGCTTTTAATCGCTGACGGGGCACAGGGCTCTCAAAACGTCCCCTTTGATCTTCCGGGACACCGCCAATGTAATTTTAAATGGGAAATCAGACTTACGAGCAGACCTGTCTTTTTGGTGGGCTTTTTATCGCTGACAGTGCACAGGGCTCTCAAAGCGTCCCCTCTGCTCTTCCGGGGCACCGCCAATGTAATTTTAAATGGGAAATCAGACTTACGAGCAGACCTGTCTTTTTGGTGGGCTTTTAATCGTTGACGGGGCACAGGGCTCTCTAAACGTCCCTTCTGCTCTTCTCGGGCACCGCCAATGTTATTTTAAATGGGAAAAAAGACTTACGAGCAGACCTGTCATTTTGGTGGGCTTTCAATCGCTGACAGGGCACAGGGCTCTCAAAACGTCCCCTCTGATCTTCCGGATCACCGCCAAAGTAATTCTAAATGGAATAATGCTGGCGAAATCAAACGAGGAAATATGAATGTGTCCAAAACATATGAATAATGCAAAACTTCTTTAAAAATAATCAATCAATGAGATTCCCTTCCCTAATAAAAGAGTAAAATAATGAATAAAAATGAGAAAATGCAGTCTAGTGCGATCTATGATATTGAAATTTAACGGTCTTTTATTTCACTTGCAAACCAATATTGGAAGAATCGAACATTTTCGACGAAACGAACCTTTTTTTGGGGACGGAAAAAATGTCGACCAATATTTTTGGATTAAAGATATAATTTTGACCTGATAATATTCGACCTAAACTCATGAGCACTAGCTGTGGGCAAGGACGAGAGGAGGTGATGGGATTCATTTTTTTATGAGGATTAGGATTAGGATTAGGATTTTATGAGGATTAGTAGTTTTTCAAAACAATGAACATATAGTTGCTGTCAGCATAGTAATCAGTCGCGTATACCCATCTGAAAGATTTGAGACTCGCTAAATTAATGTAGCTTTTGCTCTCAAAGTGTACGGAAGCAATTTGCCCAATTCCTCTTGAGATTAAAAGCGAGACGTAAATGCAAGCAAAATCCACGCATATTTTACAATCCAACGCTAAGATACGGGTTTAATTGATATTTAGAGCATCTTCCTCGTCTTTCTCCGAATGCTACTGCAGTAAACTTTAACAATTAGCTCTGTATCTTCAATTACCTCAATTCTTCGGTCTGATATGAAAGTCTGTATAATGGTGATTAGGTGTGAAGTTGCAGACTAAAATCAGCACGTGATCAAAAGTTCCGAACTTAAAAAATCAGGAATAATTAGATTTTGATGGAATTTACGTGCCGTTATGATGATTTTGCCCTACATTTTCTCGTATTTCATATGTACCACGAAAAACGAAGTGGTGATATTTACTAGTTTTAGTAAATTAGAGGATAATTCAGCTATATCTGCGAATAAAATATTCACTCACCTTATCAGTCACAAGTAGTATCAAAAATGTTTTTAAAACGTCAGTAAAACGTAAAAAAATTTCTCAACATTTTCATTTTTCGGAAAAGTTTTTATAATCTCCCGCAAGTATTACGGTAAAAATTGGTATTGAGGTAGGCAAAACGGATCCTCAATAGGGCTCCAGCAAACTTTTTCTACCGGGGATTGAAGAGTAGAGTATTGTGTAAAAACCTGTAAAAATGACGATGAGTAGACTAAAAAATCACGAAATTTACTCTCAGAATCGGGCTTAATGGCGGAACGACGCAGGTTTCATGGGAGGTTCTTATCTAAATTGAGAAATATCTCCGAGCCTCCTTAGAGAGAGTGACAAATTAGACAGGAATCTATCATGATACACGGAAAAAAATAGTCGGTAAGATTTACCATAATGATGACTGATTTCTGCACCTGCCAAAAAGATGGTAAACTTTACCAGATATTGGGTTGAAAAGAACAAATGGCTAGTTCATTCAACCCGGTATATGGTCAAGTTTGCCATCTTTTTGGCAGATGCGCAGAAATCAGTCATCATGATGGTAAATCTTACCAATTATTTTTTTCCGTGTACCTGCGTTGAAGCGCCATTGCGAACTTGACATTTTAGCAGTTATGTGAGTTTATTATTGAATTTCAGACTTTCTCAGTGTGATTTTCGTGATTTTCGCTGGTCTTTACTTCACATTGGACTATTTATTTGCTTATAACAAACGTTTGAAAGAGTCCCATTGTTTTCTTGCGTGGGTTGCAGTGGCGCAAACTTGAGATTTTACAAATTTAAGGTGATTTTAAATTGCCGATTTCTTACCGACCTACTCAAAATTCCAATCCACTGTGCATCGCACTGGCTATACAGTATACAGGGTGTAACAGATGTATCCCCCCCCCCCCGTCTAACTTTTGAACGAGTTGAGATAAATTGTTGCGGTTTGCCCAATTCGATACATCGAAATTTGACAATGGGTGAAAACCCAACTTCGCCATTCGATATATCGAAAACTAAAAACGATATCAACCTGCGGTTTGCGTCAAAATGCTCAGTTTAATGCGCTCTTTTGAGTAATTTATCACTCGATAGGGGTCGTGCCTCGGAATTTCTGAGATAGACCCCTTGAGGAGCAATTCTTTTGACAACTGTTGGGGGGCTCTAAATCCAAATTTTGACCACATTTATAGCAGAATTGTATTTTTTTCTGAAAAGGACTTGTTTTTTAGAGTATTTTAGACCCCTAGTTTTTTTAAATTCCGACTTTTTAAATGGGAGTTCTGATTTTTTGAAAATGGGTCAAAGTCGAACTTTGACTTTCGATATATCGAAAACGAAAAACGATATAGACCTTCGGTTCGCGCCAAAAGTCTTAACATTTTACGTCCTTTTAAACGATGTATCACAAGATAGGGGATGTCTTTTAAAATTTTTGAGATAGCCTCCCTGGGGGGCCCCCTGGGGGGCCCCCTAGGGGGTGGGGGGTGGGGAGTTTTGACCCCCAAAAAAATAAAGTTTAACTAAAATTATGAAGAATGGTGCAAACCGCAACAGTTTATCTCAACTCGTTCAAAAGTTAGACGGGGGGGGGGATACATCTGTTACACCCTATATTATCACAACCATTACTTTTTTTCAAATCTGACAACATGACTCTGTGGTGCCCTATATATAAGATGCGTCTTTTGGCAAACGGAAGCAATCGATTGCAAAAGTCAACATCCTGAAAATTTATCTCCAGTGAGTAAAATACATGTACATAAAAAGCACGTTATTCGTTGAAAAGAGGGCCGAGAGCACTTACCTTTGACCGAAGTTGCTAGTTGTAAATCAAAACTATAAAGTTGAATTAACCTATTTATCACATCTATCTGTTCCATTGTAAGTTGAACAGCGTCTAAAAATTGAGCACCGCATGGCACGTACGCCGACCAGAACTGCAACATGAAGAGAAAGGTTATTTATATATATAAAGGATCTCTGAGTTTCAGTATAACTAAAGATAAAAATAATCAGGGGCCAAATAATTATGGACCTTACGATTCTCCTCATAGATGCATGGTCCCTTCTTAAGAGGGGTTTAAAACCCCCTCATAAGCGAACACGCGACATCATCGATGACCGCTGATGACCGCCCGCTCGTTAGTGCCAAATAGTCCGAACATTATTTGGCCCCAGGTTTTAAGACTTTAAAATGAGGCTGTTGCACACTTTTGCTACAAGCAATTTAAGCGTTGATTTATGGGTTACATCCTCGATTTTTTTTTTTTTTTTTTTTTTTTTTTTTTTTTTTTTTTTTTTTTTTTTTTTTTAAATTCGTCTCTTACTTTGCAAGCAAAAAACAAAAAATCAAAAACTGGTTTTAGCATAATGCTAAGCATATACTTTCTGACTTGCTTTCAAACCACAAGATCCATATCCTTATTGTTAGTTCTCTGTAGAATTATGCTTGTTTGAGTTTGATGAGCTTTTTCAATCATACGGACAAATTCAGTGGGGCTCTTGCAAACTTTTGCTATAGGGGATTGAAGAGTTGATTCTAGCAAAAAAAAAAAACCAGTAAGCGTGACGATGAGTACTCTAAAAAATCACGAAATTTACTCTCAGAATCAGGATTAATGACGGAGAGACGCAGGTATCGTGGGAGGTTCTTATCTAAATTGAGACATATCTCTGTGTTTCCGTAGAGAAAGTGACATAAGACAGGAATCTCCCATGATCCCTATGCACGTTGAACCCGCCATTGAGATCTTGCTGTTATTGCAGATATGTGAGTTTATTACTGAATTTTAGACTTTCTTGGTGTGGTTTTCGTGATTTTTAGCTGCACTGGCCATTATATAGCAGATTGGACTTTTTATTTGCTTATATAGCAAACGTTTGCAAGAACCCCATTGAGGGATGCTTTGGTAAAAGAACGGATAAAATAGAGAGGCATTTGTCTGGAGCATTTGTTTGGAACCAATTTTGATCGTATCATTCCTCATTTTAAAATGTTATTGCGAGATATTCTGACGAGGTTCTTTTTGTAGTGAATCAATCAACAATCTAAGGGTAAAGTCTACGGTTCAGATGATGAGGAGATTAAGAATTGGGTTAAGTCACAACTTCACTATCTCACACAGTTACCTTATAAATCAGGTGTTTTGAGAGCTAGCACATCCCAGTGACGGCTTGTGCAATTTGGCAACAATGATTTTTCTCTATTTGATTCTATGCAAAACAATCGATTCGATAGTGAAGCGGCGCTTCACCCGCAGTCAATCATTGTATCTTGTTCTGATTCCATTTAAACCCATGAAAAAGATCGAACTATTGGGTGATCGGTAAACGTACCTTTGCATTTAATCTTTTTTCATGGGTTTAAATAGACTCAAAACAACATTACCAAATTCCATGCTACGCCATTGATTTACTCCTCACTTTTATAAGAAGGAACGCCCACGGAACCTGAAGCAAAGATCGATTTAAAAAAAAAACAAGTTGGAACTTGCAACACTGGAACAGTGTTAGCAAAGAGAGCATGAGTGTCGGCCGTAAATCATTGTAAGTGTGAAGTTCCATATTGATAGTACAAAACTGCGACAAGGTCAATCGCAACGCTACATTTGTGTTTGTATAACAGTGATCGCTGTAAAATTTACTTGATAGGTCAAAATGGGAATGAAAATTTATTTATAGCGTGTTGAAACAGTTGTTCACGAGGCGAGGTGAATACTGTGGTTTTGAAAATCGATTTCGATAGTGATAGTTTCTTTAAAATCGGATGACGCAATACCAATCCTAGCAAGCCGCAAAGTCTAGTTTAGTTATTTGGGACTTTTTTAGATTTCTCTCGCCTGAACCAAAGTCATCAGGAAGGAAATTCTTAATACCAATCCTAGCAAGCCGGAAAGTCTAGTCTAGTTATTTGGGACTTCTATAGAATTTTCCTCGCTTGAACCAAAGTCATCACGATGGAAATTCCTCGTCTTTATGGTTTCAGCTCTTTTTGTCTCAGATTAAAAAATGAATGTTAATATTGATCAAATGTCATCCGACACTCATCAAGGCTCTTAAGGAACGTAATATGAACTTGAAAAAAGCTCATTCGATTTTTAAGGGAGCTTAAACGGTCCATGAGAGACGAAATTCGCGGATACAGAGTATCCACAGCTTATTTCAATGTTCGATCTGACAAGACCGCGCGCCTTTGAAAAATCGATATCTCGATAGTGAATCGATGTATTGCAATTCGGTTT
The DNA here is from genome assembly GCA_011764245.1 of Trialeurodes vaporariorum. Lineage (NCBI taxonomy): Eukaryota > Metazoa > Arthropoda > Insecta > Hemiptera > Aleyrodidae > Trialeurodes > Trialeurodes vaporariorum. Next base: position 13,029,755 of record VMOF01000320.1, read on the forward strand.
GCACCGGTCGAAAGCGCTTGCTTGTGACTGACAACCTCGAAAATTTCAGATCCATCCGAGTTTATTTAATGACCTTACAGGACCTCTCGCGGCCGCAGTTAGACATTTCTTGTCAGAGTTACGCTGAAACGGGGAGTAGTTCCCCCCCTAAGATGATATTTTTTGGCTCGAAACTGCATTGGGCCCTCTCGGGATATCATTGGGACCCGAAAAAAAGCGGAACCGATATAATACGGCACACGACTGGTTCGTGAGAGACGAAATTCGCCTTTTTCCAGCCTCCAGCGCCCCTCTAAGGTCGATCTGACAAGATCGCGCGCCTTTGAAAAATCGATATCTCGAGAACGAATCGATGGATTGCGCACTGCGGTTTGGATTGGGCGGTAGCTTCAGCTTTTAGATAATTCTTGAAAAAATTCAGATCCATCCAAGTTTTTAAACGGATCTTATGGGACCTCCCGCGGCCGCAGTTAGACAATGTACGTGAGACTTACGCTGGAGTTGGGGCCACGCCCCCCCCCCCCCCCCCCCCCCCCCGATATAGACTTTATCGGTCCGACATTTGTCAGGGCCCTTAATGATTTTCATGTGAACTCAAAAAACTCACATATGACTTCTCACGGCGCATGCTAGGTCCATGAGAGTCGAAATTCGCGGATTTTAGAGAATCTTAGATTTCTGACCCTATACCGCGCGCCTTTGAAAAATCGATATCTCGAGAGTAAATCGATGTATCGCAATCCGGTTTGGACCGATCAAAAGAGTAAGCTTACCGGTACTCACCGTTAAAATTTTGGATCCATCTGATTTCATTTTGAGACCTTACTTGAGTTACTTGGACCCCAGTTGGAATTATTTTTTCGGAGTTACGCTGGCAAGGGGGTCGCTCCCTCTCTTGGAAAACTGTGGAGGGGGCCCTTTGCTGGGGCATACATTCTATTTTTCACCTTTTTTTTTTTTTTTTTTTTTTTTTTTTTTTTTTTTTTTTTTTTTTTTTTTTTTTTTTTTTTTTTTAAGTTTATATTTGTGTCTAATCCAAGTTTGGGGAGGAGGAGGAGAGTACCTGCAAGTCAACCGGCAATTTACTTTTGATAGTGGCTGCGGGTCGAGGGTGCGGATTGCGGACTTAAAACTTGTTGTGGGGTTTACAGGGTGGCCGTGTCTAAACTTATGAGAAAAGAAGGCAACCACAGACCGGAAGAACGTTCAATTTCTGGTTCAGAGACCATGGACAAAGACATGGGCACCCGCAAAACAATTGCCCGGAGGGGCAACTTTTTGAATGTCAATGGAAGGTCTAGGGGACACCACCTAGAGACGGGCAAGTCTAGAGAACCCCCCCCCCCCCCACTTCCGCCCAAAATAGAAAATAAATCAATTATCCTTCCAAATGGTAGAAATTGTAAGTGATTGTAGCATGTAGTTGTATCAAAAGTAATTCTATTTTTGACGTGTTTGATATTATGAATAAAGTGACAGCATCAGATGATAGAAACAGTAAAAAGCTAAGTACAACTATTCCTTCTTTATTTTCATTGTCCTGATGAATCCTAAGAGTTAACCTATTTAAATTAACAAAACCAAAACTCTTGCCTATACATTCTCTAATCATGTAATTATCGACCAGAGGATTCGGAATTTTCAAGGAAGTTCGCAAATTCTCGTTGCCAACGGTAGTTGCCAATGTAGACACGTTCATACTAGTAGATTTTAAAACTTCTTTCGGCGAGGGAGATGACGGGTGGGAAGGATGATGTCGTCTGAATCAGGAGGGGGTGGGGTAAAAATCAGGGGGAGGTCTAGATCTGGGGGAGGGGAGAGGAATCCTGAAACTGGGGGGCGAGCTGTATAGTGGCAAGGGGTGGTTGGGCACCACTGCTTAGGGGGGGGGGGGCTACTTCCCGCCCTGCCCCCCCCCCCTAAATTACGCCCCTAATTAAAATTGTAAAGTAAACTAAGAATAAAGTTTGTTAACTCTTACTCCTTTCGTTATTATTTGATCTTCGAATGTTCCGATTTTTTCTTATTGTAAAGTTTTGATTTTTCTGAATTAGGGGGGGGGCGCCGCGCCGCCCCTCGGGGAGCGCCCATTGACAGATAAGGGAGAAAGGTAAGTGTGGGGAAAGCGCACGGGAATCCGGCGTAGTGTGCCGCAAAAATTACTACCAATGGCGGATCCAGAAAATTCTTTTAGGGGGGGGGCTTCACGCCTATGAATTTTCAAATTTGCAGGGAGGAATTTATGGGATTTTTTCTGAAAAAAATCCCATATCCCAATCTTTTTGAAAAAAGGCAAAGGCTACCGTGAGTTGGGGGGGGGGGGGGTGCCTTTCCCGAATCCGCCGCTGATTACCATGTAACACTGGGCCACGATGACCGATGTCGCATAAAACCAGGTAGAAGACCCGTGGCATCCGTGATGGCTGTGAAATTGGGATGAAGTAGATGGACACACATCATTCATGCAATCTGCACAACGCGGCAAGCAACTGTTGTAGGCGTTAGGTGCAGTAGTTCGCGGGGAGGGCAAAGGGGACGGGAGGTCGTCGCAAAACTGTAAGTTGAGAGAGGGGCATATGAGACAAAACGAAAATACGAGGCTGGAGAGAGAGGACAGAGGCGAATGCGAAAGGAAACGAGACGGAGCGAGTCTCTGCTACGTCAGCTGGTCCGCGACTCCCTCCCCTCCGCCTAGTGTTCTTTGTTCGTCCTCTTTCAACTTCGTTCGTGCGATCCGCGCGGCACGGCGACACACAGTGTAGCAAATGACCAATCTAGCTGTGCAAAAGTCGAAAAATCGAAGTCAAGCATTCCATCTGACAACGCTGTTTATAGGTACATAGATGTTTGCTGACATGATATACATCGGTGTTTTATCAAAAATTCCGATTTTGATCGGTGAAATGATCGGGAACCCGACGAGTAAACAAATACTCGTAAAATAACCTGTGATTTTAGTTGAACTTTATATTACTCCAGTAAATTCCAGATTGATTCAAGTCACGAGTTACATTTTTTTCTACGATGAATGGACCGTCAGAAAGTAAGTTAAACAGTTGATTTAATAATTTAAGTTTTTTATTAACTCCTCCCAAATTTTTCAATTTTTTTGTAAAAAAACCGAGATTTTCAAACTTTGAAAGACCATATCTTTTCATTATCCGCCGTTATCCGCGCTGAAATTTATGCCAAAATGTTCAGAAAACTATGTAGATTCCGAATTGTTTTGGTATTTTTGCGACCGTCTGCGACCGCGAAAGATATTTGCGTTTTAAGTCGCCCCCCTCCGCTGTAGCGCACGCTTCACGAGGCGAGCGACTGTCACTGAATTTCTCATCACACCTTACTACCTCTGCCACGTGCTTCCATTCATTTTAACAAACTGATTGACCACATTTATCTCATTACTGATTTGAATTCTTACTGTGGCGCAACTGGCTAGAAGTTATCGTTGTAATATTGCAACCCAGGTTCAACTCTCGGCAGCAATTGTTTTTTTTTTTTTTTTCCACCAGCAAACCCATCACCAGGAAGATCTTTGCAATGAAAGCACTTAAAGATGTCACAAAAGATTTTGGAGGTTTTGGATTTTGGATATAGTATATTCATTAGTCTAGATCAGTACCGAAGCGTGTCATTTGGCAACTTCGCAATCTGTCTCTTTAAACTTTTGAAAAAGGTCGCATTCCAGGGCGTTAGCCGCGCACATTTCTGTTCAAAAACTATTCGATCTTTTTCACATGTTTTAATGAGCAAACTGCAACGATGCCATATCGCACTCTTCGCCTTTGTATTTATTTGCCCATTCTCTTCCTGGAAAAATATATGGTTGCGCCTTTACAATTTGCAGTGTTTCATAATGAAAAATCAGTATTCAAAGATGCATAGAATTATCGATTTGAAAATTTATTTTGATGATGATGATGATAATGATGACGAAGGTGAAGATGAAGAAGAAGAAGAAGAAGAAGAAGAAGAAGAAGAAGAAGAAGAAGAAGAAGAAGAAGAAGAAGAAGATTATGAAGAAACTGAAGATTAAAAAGACTGAAGATTTTTACTGCTTTTCATAATTCATTGTTAGGGATGGGTGGAAAATGTGGGGGGGATACTTGAGGGAAGATAGAAAAGGCTGAAGCTGCAATATGTATTCAGAATAAATTTTCCTGCATTCTCATAACATTTTTTGCTTGTGTTTTGCTTGTTTTTTGTTCATTTTTTTTTTTTTTTTTTTTTTGGGGGGGGGGCGGTTCCCCATCACCTTCACCCTTTAGGTTATGATGATATTCCATGAATAAACTCTTGAATACAGAATACAATATTAATTGACCCATTATAAGTCCGATAACCATGAGAAGAATTATGTTGAAAAATCTTTCAGAGTGGGTTAAAAATCACACTTAATAATAAATCGATTTCAGCTCATTAAAACTGAAATTATGAACTTTAAACCCCAACCCAAGTACTTTTCTTGCTCGGAAGGCCTTTGTGTACTGTTTTGTGGCCCACTCAGACAAAAATTCACTCCTCACTGTGAATACAGCGAACGCCAAGACTTTTGCACAGCTAGATCGGTCATTTGCTACACTGTGCGACATGGTAGTTTCGTACGAATTCGAACAAAACCTTCAAACTTACAATTCGCTGCCAATATTATCTACCCGAAAAATTGATCGTAGAAAGCTCGGGATGGTCTTAAAATTTTCCTTAGGATTTGATCTAGAACGCAACGTTCTTACATTTTCGAAAAGTTAACTCTAGCTCTCGCAATTAACGATTAAAGGCGGAAAAAGCATGGTTTCTTGACCGCGGAACAGTGGCGTTATCTAGCGGATGAGAATCTTACTACAGGTCGCTGAGGATTCACCTTAAAACGCAACGCCGATCGCGTTCCCCAAACGAACTCTTTTAGCGGACCGAAACATCAACAATAACAGGATTGGAAATTTGAAATCATCTAAATGCATTTTAAATCGCAGAATACACGAAACATGGACACAATCCTCTGATATAAAACCCCAATATCTCATACAGAAAATTTCGTTGAAGTCTGATCCAAATTAGTAACGTAATTACATTCCCAAAAATACTTAACCTCAATCTAGGCCAAAAACTCCCGCCACAAAGAAAAAGCGACAAATTGGGAGGACACCGGATTGGCGGAATCACATGGGTCAATCGGTCCTCGAGGACCCGTTCTCGATACTGAAACCAAGCGATAGAATCGTGGACCCCCGAACCATGCCGTTCCTATAAGAAAAGCATTATTGACCTTGTAGAAACGATTTCAATAGAGCATGACACTCATGCTCTAAAAAAGGTGAAATAATTGTCCAGGCTAGTTACCTGTGCTCCAACCAAGCCTTTTCGTAGCCTTGGTAGGTCTGTCTGGGACCAATTACTTTTCGACCAGGGCTCGACCGTCCTTAGATCCGACGAAAAATTGAATGAAGCTAATTGATTATGAATAAATTTCCGTATGTTCCACGGAAGATCATTATGACTGTGAACAAAGAGAATAGAAAAACAAAAGGATTAAATACCGCTGCTGAATTTATGACGAAACAAAGTAGGATGCATGCATGGGGCTGCGCTGCACAAAGATTTCAAAAGAGCTGAAAAAAATTATATTAAACCCTTGCTTCTGACTCTCTCTCTGAGGAGATTAAGCGCTGAGTAAACGCTTTCTGAAATTTACTGCAGTAATTACCGCGCTGGGGCGCTGGCTGCCACCGTAAGTACATACAATGCGGAAGAGTTTCGGACGTAGATAGGAAACCAAGCCCATGCACAGGCCACTACTTTCCCAAGTCAAAGATGAGCAACGCGACCAACAGCTCTTTGCTCTCTATACTGCCGTGTTACCGAAAAGAGCAGTAAGTCACAAATTTTCGACATTGAGATTTCTTCAAAATTCGATAAAATGATGGCTGTAGAGCAGACTATGTGCGGTAAAATTGCAAAATGCATCTTCACTGCGAAAAACCAGACATGTGAAGTTGCTGTAAGTATACGTAAAAATTGCCGTCACGTTAGGCAAGTCACCAGTAAGTACACGTTTTCACGCAAGACAGCAGTACATACTTACTGGACATACTGCTGTCTCGCGTAAAATAGCGCTTACACTGGCGACTTGCGTAACAACTTGATGGTCTCCTTCAATAGCGGTGGCGGACTTATTCGACGTTGTACTTAGATAAATGTTTTAAAATGCCTCCCGGCAGGCCGGTAAGACGAAGTAGATTCCATGCTTGGTTAAATCATTTTTTTACAACTTTAAATATAGGTTATAATTTTCGTTAAATTCTTTTTTATTTTATCAGCTGCTCAAAATCCAAATACTTTTGTGAAAAAGAATATATTACCAATAGAGAATTGTGTAATCTTTTCAATGGAAGTGAGAAATAAAAGCTAGGTTATAAAAGTTTTTCACAAATTTTAATAAATATTTTTCACTCGTCTTGTCGCTCGGTCTCCTTAAAAGTGGGTCCACGGCAAAGATTACAGTGGAAATCTGAGTGCTTTGAGCATGGATGTTTCAAGTCCCCTGTTGTCTTCTGACATTAAACAAACATTCACACACTGACATTAGTCTATAGTTGGCTGTAGGCTCCTTGACTGGAGTATAAGCCATAAAACAAGCAAAAAAAAAAAATAAATAAATAAATAAATAAATAGGTTATGTTATGATTTTCTTTGAATTATTAAATTTTTTTTTTTTTATCAGCTGTTCAACATTTAAATGAAAATGCACCTAAGAAAAAGATTATAGTACCAAGATAGAAAAATGTGTAATCTTTGTAACGCTATAATGAGAAATAAATCTGAATAAGAGCAGCTGATCAAACAAGAAAATAAATAAATAACGTACCTAAGCAACAGTGCGCGTGTAAAACAAAGAACGAGCAATTATACCAATACTTTATCCTTGTCTTTCACATGTAAAATCCCATAAGAAACTAAATAGCTCGTAAAACACGTAAAACACAAGGAAAATTCAAGGAATGGAGCATATGAACTAAAAATATCCTCCACGATATATACTAAAATTTTTGAACCAAAAAAACAATTTCTTCATATGAAAACACTGCCAAAAAACCCGAAAAACACATCACTATAACTCTCTTACAACGCAAAACACGAAAAAATGACTCGAGTAAAAAAGTTGCGTAACAAACGGCTAACATAAATTTTCCCAAAAAAAATACTCAAAACAAACACTCCTAAAAATAAACCCCAAAAACACATTTTACGACTCAAACACGGCCCATAACGCGAAAACTAACTGTCAGATTTACACCATCTTCGAACTCATCCAAGAATTAACCCAACGAATAGTTGAGACAAATTTCAAAAATAAAAACCAAAAATTACGAACAGGATCGTGGGACATAAAAACGGTAAAACTGGCTGAAACTATATATATATATATATATATATATATATATATATATATATATATATTATATATAATATATATATATATATATATATATATATATATATATATATATATATATATTATATATATATATATATATATATATATATATATATATATATATATATATTATATATATATATATATATATATAATATATATATATATATATATATATATATATATATATATACAATTTTCAACGAGTGTATTTTCTCACTCAGGGGACCATGAAACGTGCTCATTTGATAAAATTTCCCGAAAAATCCAACATCGCACCCTCCGCAAGAAGTAGATTCATGGAATCTACTTAAAAGTGCGTGTTTACTACATGCGGCGTACTGCTTTCTTGCGTAAACCTAACCTAACATGGAATTAAAATGTCCCTTTATTTTAATGTTAAAGATAAAATTTACTGATTTTCAACCATCTCAAAGATTTTAAAGACCCTGAGTGCCAATTACTGAGAATTTGGTAAGTATAAAACGGAGGATTTCTTCGATATGAAACACAGCTTTGAAACTTCAAAGCCATAATTTCCTCGAAACGTCGATTTTGCACATAGTGCCGTCTTCGGTAACACGGCAGAATATCACCTGTTTGACGCTCTGGATATCAATGTCCAGTATAGAGCTCGTTTCATGTGAGCGCAGCTCAACGATAATCTTTGACGAATTTTCAATTTTCTTTCCTTCATATCAAAACAAAACTTTCATCCAACTTAAATCATCTGATATTAAAAAGTTTCTCGATGAAAAGTAATTTCCCGAATTTAATTTCATTTACTTCTCGCTCATTCTTTCTCTCGCGCATTCGATCGCATGGGTTATTCATAAAAATAGATCGGAGAGTGGAAACAAACGGCATTCGGTCAGATGGTTCCAGTGGCAGATCTAGGAAATTTTCCGCGGTAGAGGTGGAAAACCAAAGGGATTAGAAAATTGAAGCGATGCAGGAAGCATTGTCGTGCTATTTTCTGCTGATATAAGGCTATATAACACATTTCTTTCTCCCTCTCCCTCTCTCTCTTTTTTTTCTCTCTCTCTCTCTCTCGCTCTCTTTCTCTTTCTATCTCTCTCTCTCTCTCTCTCTCTCTCTCTCTCTCTCTCTCTCTCGCTCTCTCTCTCTCTCGCTCTCTCTCTCTCTCGCTCTCTCTCTTCCTCTCTTTTCCCCTTCTTTTCCCCTCCCTCCCCTCTCTCTCTCTCTCTCTCTCTCCTCTCTCTCTCTCTATCTCTCTCTCTTTCCCCCCTCTCTCTTCCTCGCATTATTGAACTCATGCGTTTAAAAAAATAGTATGGGATGTAGAAACCAGTCAACGGTTGCTCCAGTGGCGAGGAAGTTTATTGGAGGAAGGGGGGGGGCATTAAAATTTGAAAATTGAAGTGGCGCAGGAAGCATTTTTATGCTATTTTCTACTAATAAAAAGTTTTTTCTATCTCCCTCACTCTCCCTCCCTCATTCTCTTGCACTTTTGGACGCATGCATTTATAAAAATATGCTGGCGGTCAACGGTGGCTCCAGTGGAGGGAAAGTGTTTCAGGGAAATGGGGGGGGCAATAGAATTTGAAAATTGAAGGGGTGAACTATGGTCTGAGATCGCTATCGAGGGTGGCCAAATACGCGCCACTGCGTTCAAGACATCCAACATACATAACTCGAATACAACTTGTGAACAGTGGCGGCTCGTGCAGTTTGGCAATAGTGTTTTTATCCCATTTAAATACATGAAAAACAATCGAAACTTGAGGAGGCTGCCAGCCTCCGCTTTAATCGATTTTTTACCTAAGTTTAAGTGGGAAAAATGCATGGTTGCCAAATCTCACGGGCCGCTACTGCTTGTGAACTTTGAGATCGATTATCTCGAGATGTATCGATCGGACGGTAGAATTAACGATTCACATCAAAGCTCTTCATTTTCTTACGCTTTTTTCAAATATATTATGTGTACAATTTTTACCGAATTTGACAAATTTAGCGACTTTAAGCACATAAAAAATTGAAAAAAATAACCACCCCAAAAAACTGATCCAAAACAATTTTCGATCCCAAAAATGAAAAGAACGCGTAAAAATACCCCTTCATCCCAATTTTCAAGGAAATCGGTGCAAATTATTGCGAGATATCTACGAGAAATTCGATTTTTAGGGGGAACTCGGGGGGGGGGCTATATCTCGGGAACCATGCGAGAACTCCAGCTAATATTTTCACCGAAAAATTAGGTCATAATAAGGTATCGTTTGAAACATAATTCGAAAAGATCCGTGAGCATTCAAAAAAGGGGCTAACTTTGTCGTCGCTCTTTTCTGATGGAGGTTAGGTTAGGTTTACCGCCACTTTCTACTGCTGCGCTAATTCTCAGTTTAAAAGATAAATACAATTTGAATGAAGCCAAATAAGTGACCTTGGCAAAGCAGTCCCAACCCGAGCGAAGCCGGGCTGCTGGCTAGTTCTCAATGTTTCAAACAATCGTTGATGAACATTTAATCGTGGATTGGATGATCTATACTAAACATTTACTTTTTTCCATTCTTTATTATTGCCAGGTATGCATAATCGATTCAAACAACCATCACGTGTAGTGACTAATCAAATTGTCAGCGTGTGTTCAACACAAAACGCGAATAATGTTTATACTTTTGAGCAAAGGCAATCATTATACTTATATATCTGCAGCAGACAACCTGAGTTTTACAAAATTGTATCTTAGTGATTTACACCAGCCATGTGTCCACGACCTTGACAATTTTCTTGAAGGGGGGGGGGCACATTGGTATGACATAGGTCTCTTGACGGCTGTGATACACTGCGTTACGTTTACGATTTATTTTACTTACGTTTTACAGTTATTTCACTGTTATTCTTATCACGCTTATTATTGCACGATATCATATCATACTATCATTCATTTATCTTACTTTTTATCAAATATATATCATGTTATCAATTATCATATCATATTACAAATTTATCAATCATATCATATCATATCATACATATCATATCATATCATATCATATCATATCATATCATATCATATCATATCATATCATATCATATCATATCATATCATATCATATCATATCATATCATATCATATCATATCATATCATATCATATCATATCATATCATATCATATCATATCATATCATATCATATCATATCATATCATATCATATCATATCATATCATTCATATCATATCATATCATATCATATCATATCATATCATATCATATCATATCATATCATATCATCATCATTCATATCATATCATATCATATCATATTCATATCATATCATATCATCAATCATATCATATCATATCATATCATATCATATCATATCATATCATATCATATCATATCATATCATATCATATCATATCATATCATATCATATCATATCATACAATCATATCATATCATATCATATCATATCATATCATATCATATCATATCATATCATATCATATCATATCATATCATATCATATCATATCATATCATATCATATCATATCATATCATATCATATCATATCATATCATATCATATCATATCATATCATATCATATCATATCATATCATATCATATCATCATATCATATCATATCATATCATATCATATCATATCATATCATATCATATCATATCATATCATATCATATCATATCATATCATATCATATCATATCATATCATATCATATCATATCATATCATATCATATCATATCATATCATATCATATCATATCATATCATATCCATATCATATCATATCATATCATATCATATCATATCATATCATATCATATCATATCATATCATATCAATATCATATCATATCATATCATATCATATCATATCATATCATATCATATCATTATATCATATCATATCATATCATATCATATCATATCATATCATATCATATCAAAATCATATCATATCATATCATATCATATCATATCATATCATATCATATCAATATATCATATCATATCATATCATATCATATCATATCATATCATATCATATCATATCATATCATATCATATCATGCATATCATATCATATCATATCATATCATATCATATCATTCATATCATATCATAATATCATATATCATATCATATCATATCATATCATATCATATCATATCATATCATATCATATCATATCATATCATATCATATCATATCATATCATATCATATCATATCATATCATTTTCATATCATATCATATCATATCATATCATATCATATCATATCATATCATATCATATCATATCATATCATATCATATCATATCATATCATATCATATCATATCAATATCATATCATATCATATCATATCATATCATATCATATCATATCATATCTATATATCATATCATATCATATCATATCATATCATATCATATCATATCATATCATATCATATCATTCATATCATATCATATCATATCATATCATATCATATCTATCATATCATATCATATCATATCATATCATATCATATCATATCATATCTATCATATCATATCATATCATATCATATCATATCATATCATATCATATCATATCATATCATATCATATCATATCATATCATATCATATCATATCATATCATATCATATCATATCATATCATATCATATCATATCATATCATATCATATCATATCATATCTTTATCATATCATATCATATCATATCATATCATATCATATCATATCATATCATATCATATCATATCATATCATATCATATCATATCATATCATATCATATCATATCATATCATCATATCATATCATATCATATCATATCATATCATATCTATCAATCATATCATATCATATCATATCATATCATATCATATCATATCATATCATATCATATCATATCATATCATATCATATCATATCATATCATATCATATCATATCATATCATATCATATCATATCATATCATATCATATCATATCATATCATATCATATCATATCATATCAAATTCATTCTGCGAACAAAGGCTCTGTATATCATTCTGCCAACAAAGGCTCTGTATTATTAAAGGAGCGGGAGAGACGCTCTTTAAGTGACATGACGCAGGATACGCAGCATATCGCAGCTTGCAGTAAAAGAATCATAAAACAGCTGGAACGAAAAAATCGAAATCGCGAAGTCATGGGAGATTCCTATCTAATTTGTCACTTTCTTCCAGAGACACAAAAATGAGTAAACAATTTGCATAAGTAAGTGATAAAACAAAGCAATCATCATCACGACAAAATTGTCGGTTATAATCTTGGCATAATACTCACGCTCCTTTGTTAACACTTTTTAAGTGGTGCAGTTGCAATTTTTTTTTTATTTTTTTCATTTTATTTTTTGTTTGATACATTGTATTTCATAAAACTGTTTACTTCAAAACACTTTAGGACGGGATACAGATGACATTGACAAATGACATCCATGCGGAAAAATACCGGGACAAGCCATGCATAAACATATAAGATAGTTCATAACAGCAGATTGCACAGAATTGAGTAAATGCAGCTGAGTAAATCTCTCTACCCTCAAATGTTACTTGTTTTCCGGAGGAATTTCACTGCTTTACGGTATGATTTATCCATATAGAGTGAGGAAAAATTTTTGGCTCAGGCAATTCTATTTTTGTTTTTTTTTTTTTTTTTTTTTTTGTTATCAGTTTTCATCAAGTTTCAATTCTTTTTCCCCTTTTCAAACTGGTATTAGTCAGGGGAAAATAGCCAAAAAAAGGGGGCAACCCGGAATAAATTGCTTCAGAAGCTTTTATGGCTGAAAGTTGTCTATTATAACTTCCTTAACAACATATCAAAAGTTTGCCAAAGTTTGCCTTTCGGAAGGGGGGGGAGCCCTCTATTCCGCCAAAAATCTTCAATTTTCCGGTTTTTTCGACAGTTTATTACAAATCGCGCGCAAATGGCGCGTCAAATATCAAAATTGCTGGGGACCAATTTAAAAGAGCACCAGAATAGCAATAGTATCAAACAAACTACAGCGATATATAGAATTGACCTGTTCAAATGGACCTTGGAGTAGGTAGTATTTATATGAATGTTTTCGAAATCGGTCATCTTGCGATTTGAACGCATTTACGCAACGAATTGAAAGAAGCACAAATAACATTTTGTGAAGTCATGTTTTTTTTTGGGGGGGGGGGTAGAGATGTGACTATTATTTTTACGCATAAGTAGAGGGGGAACCGCGGGTAGTGAGGATTTCGATCCCATCACAGTTTTTTTTCTCTTTTTTTTCCTCCTACCCCCCAAGTGGTTGGAAGATCCCCCCACCAACCCTCGACCATAAAGCCCCCCCAGAGGGTTGGAAGAACCCCCCCCCCCCCAACAACCCTCGACCATAAAGCCTCACCCTTCGAGGGACCCCCCCCCCCCCCAACTTTTTTATTTTTTTTTCGCCCAACCCAAAGGCCCACCCTTCGCGGGGACCCCCTCCCCACTTTTTCCCCCACCCAATCCAAGCCCCAGCTATTGAACGGAAAAACATAGAAGACGGCGACATGGAGAGAGACTCACAATTTTAAACGAATTTTCGAGCAGGTGGACCAACTACGCAAACAAGTGCACTCTTGCTCGCTGCATCTACCGTGCCAACACACGTTATCGGGAAAGCATGAAAAGACGGTCGCGCAGTTGGCACCACCGCACTCAGATCATCAGGTGTTAAAAGTCGGCGCCACTGCACTCAACAGTTCATTGGACCTTGTTTTTCGAGATCAAGGGTGTTGCCAAACTGTTAGCAACTAGTCGCGCTCCAGCCTTAATGGCGTGGTTACAGTTGCTTGGAAACTCAGAGCTCAGATGAAATCCGGAGATTCATCTGTCGTTACAATCGACGTGCTGATGAAATGGGTCGTATGTGGAATAAAGGTCAAATAAATTTCGATTGCACACCCAGATCGGAATCTTCGCTGGAATCTCCGGACGATGATTCAGAAACTGAGGATGTAGCCCAATCTCAACCGAAAAAAAACTGAAGACGGACAATGATCCGGAATAAAAAAGATAAGCTTAGGTCCCGTCGGGCGACTCAGGTTCACTTTTGACTTTAACTAGGAGGGGCGAGGCGGGGGTCAAGTTGACTCGACTCTGGTTCACCCGGGCGGGAGAAAAAAGTGGGGGGGGGTCCCTCGAAGGGTGGGGATTTATGGTCGAGGGTTGTTGGGGGGCTCTTCCAGCCTCTTGGGGGGGTGGGTGGGGGGGAAACTGTGATGGGATCGAAATCCCCAGTACCCGCGGTTCCCCCTCTACTCGCATAGTAAAGTATCCGCTGAGTACTTCCAAGAGAAGTAATTAATGAGAGTTGGAGATGAGATACGCACTTTCTTTTCACGAAACTGCATGGCTTTTGTTTTACCAACGTTTTCTATTTATGATTTGTTTGCGTCAAATATATCACAAATTCTGGGAAAATTACGTGATGTTGATCGAAGCAAAGGCCACGTTCAAAATTAGTAGGTCTGAGGCATAGCCGTGGTCAGGATATTATCCGTCTCCCCCTTTGCTCCTTTAACAGTATATGTTAGAAAAGGATTGATAAAGCGGCTGTCACTTGACTTCAGCCCCTATTTGTCTGTCATTTCCTAACGCATGCAGTGAAGGTGAATTCCCAGCTACGTCTATGGTCTAAGGTATCGTTCATAACAGTGCAAGAGGCGAAGAGGTCTTTCATGTTTATGATTTTTATAGACAGAGAGGCGAGTAGGTTTGTCCCAATGAAGCAGATAAACATGCATTTCCAAATTCATCATATAAATTTAAATTCCTCTCTTCCCTTCATTTTCGTACAATTGACATTTTATGAACGACACTTTTAGTTTGTTGGGTGATTTTATACTCGAGTAAACGTAATGTTATGTACACACATCATAAATTCCAATCCTTTCCTCCTCGCCATAACATGTTGTTTCGTTTCATATTGAATCGATGTAACCTACACGTGCGTTCTCATATTATACATATACACAGATCAATTCTTATAATAATATGTACATGCTGATGTAGTAAGTACAAAATATGTATATATATCATGCCTCTGTCATGTCCTAAATACGTACCTACTCTTAAATAAAATGAAACAAAAATGAACACCGGCGTAAATTGACGAGCTCTCCTCGTCAAACATTTATGCAATATTTACATGCAGTAGGATTTATATACCGTGCGAAACACAAATCGAGAAATTATTTCGTTCTGAGAGAACGGGTAGGTAACTTGACCTAGCATAGCCATGTTCCACCGGAAGGATGCTCCTATTGTTTTTTGCAGTCTCCTGTTCTTGGTATGTCGAATTGAATTTCTCTTGAAATTGGTTTTTGAGCCCAAGCATGGGCGTAGCACTATAGCTATAGTTCTCTGGGGCTATAGCCCATAAGCAAAAATACCCTAAATTCAGAGCCCAAAAGCACAAGTGAGACAGCCTATAAGAACAAAGAAATAATCGAGTTGCGTTTCGATGTCTCAAACACAGCCCATTAATATATCCTACAACTAAGAGATTGCAACGCCGCGCCGCATCTGAAATGACTAACAAAGAAAAGAAATGTACAAAACACGAAATTGCTTTACCCTTATTCTTTGAACTTATTGGAAGGGCGCATTGAAAACTAAAACTTGAATCGAAGTTCGCGTCAAACTATAAAACTTTAGCCAAACCCTCAAGAGAAAAGCCCTCAAGAAAGTTAGAGGGTAATTGCGGACCAGAGGGCTTTGAGGGTGCCCTCAACAAATCTTGAGGGTGCCCTCAAAAAATCTTGAGGGTTTTTCTCGGATAGGTGCGGGGATGAGATGGGGTGTTAATGGGGAGGGGATAATATTGGGGATTAATGTAGTCGACAAAAAGTAGACTCGTAAGTACTTATTTGAATTTCATTGGTCACATGCTTTTCATACATCGTACCAACCTGACCAGGATTCGAACCCGCAATCTTCGGATCCCTAGTCCTACACCCTAACCGATTCACTGTTCCGACAGTTGGTGATATGAGACGAAATTTGGGTATATAAGGTTGCGCGGACGTCTGAAAAGAAAATACGCTTTGTTTTTGTCCGATTGGCGTGAAACTTGGTGTCATCGTGTATTTTTGGTCGAAGAATCCGAATCTTCTATCAGATTTCTAGAATTAAATAAACAAAATACGAAAAATTTACTTTTTCTTTGTATCATGGTGCCAGTGCATCATAGCACCACCGGTCATGGTGCCAGTGCATTATAGCACCATCGGTCATGGTGCCAGTGCATCATGGCACCATGATTACCACGGAAAACATAGTGCCAGCTTCATCGGCCATGGTGCCGATAACAACATCGGTCATGGTGCTGTGTTGCTAAAATGTTTACCAGGGAAACTGGATAAACTAAACAGTGTTTGATGGTGGAGTCACACTGATTTTAATTTTGAACTGGAAATCTGGAAAATATGTAATGCATTCTTGAGCTTTTTTAGCGCCTGGATGTTATGTAATGGTCTCCTTTACACTTCTCCAGCCCCTGGAAGTTATGTAATGGATTCTTGAGCTTTTGTGGCGCCGAGAGGTTAGGTAATTGATTCTATTACATTTCTCCAACCCCTGGAAGTTATGTAATGGATTCTTGGGCTCATTTAGCGTCTGGAGGTTATGTAATGGTCTCCTTCACACTTATCCAGCCCCTGGAAGTTATGTAATGGATTCTTGAGCTTTTGTGGCGCCGAGAGGTTAGGTAATTGATTTTATTACACTTCTCCAGCCCCTAGAAGTTATGTAATAGATTCTTGAACTTTAGTGGCGCCTGGAGGTTATGGAATTGATTCTGCTATACTTCTCTAGCATCTGGAATGGTGCTAGCACCATCAGTCATCAGTCAAAGTGCCAGCAACGTAGCACCACCAGCACCATGGGTCCCATGGAGCAGAGCACCATCAGTCATAGCGCCAGCAACATAGCACCATGAAGTTCAAACGTTGCATCATCATTCTGAGGGCGTCATCAAACAGTTTTTATTGGTTTTCAAGACCTTGAGCGCGTAATCGTGATTTTTGAGGTCACCCTCAAACGATTTTGATGGCGCCCTCAACAATGTTTGAGGGCCCTCAAAAGATTTTGAGGGCACCCTCGACAATATTTTGGGCCCTCATGATTTTTAAGGGCACCCTCAAAGGATTTTGATGGCGCCCTCAAGAATGTTTGAGGGTACCCTCAAAATCGTTGAAGGTTCTTGACCTTGAGAATCCTTGTGGTTTATTTCTACTACGGAAGTTCGCGTCAAATGCTAAAACAGAGTCCGTGTAAACAATTTTGCGGGATTTTATAAGGCTCCACCTTGAAATTAATTTCGTGCCAATTTTTTTCAATTACCTACTGAATCATCGAAATATTGTGAGTTAAAAGTTCATGCTATGTTTGAAGCAAGTACGCACATTTTTCAGTTTCTCTCATCTTTGATTGTGAGATTATCAGTAATCACGCTCAGCTGGCTAAATTCGGCCATACGCAGTTGCCATACGTCCGAATTCAATTCGTAAAACATCGATGCGTCGCAAATGCGATGTATCGATTAACAATAACACACATCGACGGCTCTTAAGCGCAAAATATACGATTTGCACTTTTGTGCTCTCTGTTTTGAATATTTGCGCATATGGGGTCTACCGATTCTTGGGAGGGGGGAGACAAGTTTGGAAACTCACCCCAGATATGATGCCAGATTTAAAAAATATTTGTGTCCTTGCCAAAATCTTTTCCACCTTCTTGCTAAAATCTTGATGTCCTACCCCCTCTGCCCACTCACCAGTGCCTCTACCAGTGGCGCGGCGTAGCGTGCAATTGGGCAACGTTGCAGTTCGTCCATTTAGACCCATGAAAAAGATCGAATTATTGAGTGCTCGGTGAACGCCTTCGTATTCGACCTTTTTCATAGGTTTAGATGGACTCAACTCAACGTTGCCAAACTGCACGCTACGCTACTGGCCGCCACCGCTTCTCGCGGCCCTGTTGTCTCGAGGTTCTTTCGTGGCCTGGCTTACCGCCCACGGACGTCTTTCTTTCAACGTTTCCTCACGATGCAATGTCATTCATTGACCCTTATTATTAGCTGGTGGGAGCATGTTGGGAGCTGGAGTCCATCTTTTAAGCAGGGCTGCCGTTTTGCGTATAATCAATGATATTTTTCAATTCACCGATGATTCCACTGGTTGAGAAAAGATTACACAGTTCAGTTCAGTGTATTACTGTACTGTATTAAAATGCTCGCATCTGTAATCTTTTCTCAACCGGTGGAGTCGTCGATGACTTTAAAAAACTTGCGGATATATTAATTAATCAACGGAGTTTCCACCGATTAAGAAAAGATTACAGATCAGAGTATTTTCGAGCATTACAGTCATACACTGAACTTAACTGTGTAATCTTTTCTCAACCGGTGGAATCATCGGTGAATAGAAAAATAGCATTGATTATACGCAAAACGGCAGCCCTGCTTTTAAGCCACCCGAGAACTTTACCATCGTGTCGTCAGTTTCTGTCCGATTATTTGCTTTTCACTACTATCGGTTATTTATTATTCAGTGCGAGAGTTTTTATTAAAGTGTTGTCACTGTGTTTATTTTTAATGTCAGATCTATTACAAAATATTGAGTTGATCAACCAGTGTGATATCCCGTTAATAGTGTAAACAGTCCTGGTATATATTTTTGAGTGGTTTATTAATACAATAAGTGAGTTTCTTTAAATGCGAATTTTTTGGCTTTGCTTGGTGTGTTTTGATGCCTCAAAGAATACAATCCAATTGAAGAATGTCGTGTTCATTTTTAATGTCAAATATTTCGATAGTGTTCAATGACTTTGTTTGTTGATCAGGCACTTAGTTAATTTTTAAAATTAAACTAGTTTGAGTCTGCTTCGTCAAAAATAATATGTGTCTTCTATGCCGAGGATCATAATTTTTTTTAGAGAGCTCAAAATGAATATTCGCAACAATAAAATTCATCAACAGCCAGGCAGATGAGAGAAGAACAGGTATTTACGTATCCATATATTTATCGTTAATTTCAACATTTTGATCAAAATCTGGAGGTAGTTTTAGATGGGGGTTGCAAAGTATAGTCATTTTTTTTTTTTTTTTTTTTTTTTAAGCGTGCCGTATATATACGGTGCGCTTCTTGTTTTCATTTTCATATCTAATATATAAGTCCAATGCCTTGCTTATGGCAAAACCTTGGCGGGAAAGGTTTGAAAAATTAAAAACGTGTTTTCTTAAAACTGGTTTCATTAATCGTTAATTTATTGCTGCAATCCAGGAGGTCTCGGCGTCTATTTTCTTAAAATTGTAAAAGTTTTGGTATTCCTGTTAATTTCAATAAGTTATTAAGCGTCAAAGTCGAATTCCTTCAAACGAGAATTCCATACAGGTCCAGCAACCTAAGTCATTTGTGCCAACCTATGAGTCAAAATTCAAAGGCAGGAGGGGGGTGGAAACATCTCCCGCAGGAACCCTCTTTGCCCCTCGCCTTTGGGCTCCACCGGTCTCAAGATTTCTTCACGGTGCATTAAGCGGTCGTAAATGTGTCAACATCTGTTTGACGAGGGTACATCGATAAGAAGCGACGAGGTATTGATGCAGAGCGGGAGGGGTATAGAAAAGAGAGAGGCTCATTCATATCCTTAAGGTACCGTTCTAGAATTCATCCCTTTATTGTCTCGATGCAGAAAAGATTATGAATAGCAGCACTTTCCAATGTACATAGATATACAGTATCACAGGGTAATGTAATCTTTTTTGCACGGATGCAGTAAATGGTTGAATTCTAGAACGCTACCTATGTAGACCTGTTTAGTGATGACGTCACGATCAGAATTAGTTCCAAACAAATGCTCTATCTCGCTCACTCTCGTGGATTTACCAGATCCAAATTTTCGAACGCAAATTCATGCTAGTTAACCAACAGTTTTCTCAAATTTTATTGCACCATTAGATTCCACTTGCCTTAAAGTATCTTTTCACTGTAACATAATTCCGAAAAGATCACAAGCGAATTTACAATCACAGTTATACCGAAAGACGTTCTACGTTTTGTCCTTGTCTTACTCACGGTCTCTTATGGTAGTATCACCGGCATGACACTCAATCATTCTAACTTCTCTCCGTATCGAAGCTATTGTTCGAGGTACAACACATGCCGTGCTGGTGCTGATGAGCCTATATCCTAGAATTTTGTGCTCTTAAGAAACTGATAACTGTGATTGTGCATCGATGCGCGATGTTTCAAAAAGTTTGTGATAGCGGGCTCATATTTTATCACTGAGAAAAAAGTGGCTGTTAAAACTGTAAGAATAGAACCATAGATGATTTCGCCTTATTTCAATCATGAGACCTATCGTTGCTGTCGTCAGCGCGCTTGAATCTACACGAATTCTGATTGTCTCTATGGAATTTCGATTATTTCTATGGGAAATAAAGCGCGGGAATATATATCCAATCGGAAAATTTTTTGAAACAATCGGAAATTTTTATAAGGGACGTGGAACCCAATGGTGTGATAAACACAACGTGTAAAGAACGTGTTGTTTACTAGCACTTGTATTTGAAAATTTGGACTGTGTTTCGTATGGGAAAACCCACGAGAGCGAGTGAGACGGAGCCTTTGTTTGGAGCCAATTTTTTTCATGAAGTCACACTAAACAGGTCTTTGCATCGGAAACATTTGAAATTCTGGGGGATCGGCAAATTGAAAGCCCCTCAATCAGCGTCGATGGAATCAAGGGATTTTTGAGGACATTTTTGGCGTTTTGTTGAAAAATAGGTGTTTAAAATCCAGAACACAGGGAGCCAGAGGGGTAAAATTCGCATTAATTGCTCTAAAAAGTGAGAGGGGCTGTCACGTGTCTTCCACCCCTGGACAGCTTCCTCGCTGCGGCTATGGAATTGACTCTGGAATAACTTATTTACCTATCCTAAAAAGTTCGTTGCGTGTACAAAATTTTTCACTGGAAGCTTCTTCAAATTTTGGAAACTATAGGTCCATATGGAACTTTGCTTTTCCAACACGAAAAATGATATCGACCGACGGCAACAGAAAAAAAAAAGAAATAATATGACAATGCGTTATAGTGAATAATGGCATAGTTTTAACTGTAAACTTTCGATACTTTTCAAGAAAATAAATGGGGAGAGGGGGAATTAAAATCCACAAACCTCTTAAACCTCCACACCTACTAATCTATACCCCTAAAATGCTTGATGTGTAAAGGGCACTTGAAATGGTTAGTTCTGTATATTAAAGGATTATTGTTTCATGAATTCGCAAGTGTTCCATTTATGCATATTACGTATCTACATCGTGACAATCGCAACAAGTGCTGACAGCACCTAAAACGGAAAAAAAGATAAAAAAAACTGTTTATTATTTAGAATCACGGCTTTTCCGATTATGACACTTTTTGACTTCAAAAGAACGCAACCTCATGTTTGATCCCTGAACAAGCCGATTAAAAGGTGGAGGGATTTAGAAATATCTATTGTCTATAGTTTATGTGGGTAAAAAGATCGAGCCTTATCAAATAATTTTCTCTTTTCAGCTTTCAATGGGTTTGTTGCAAACTTTTGCTACAGTGCTATAGAGTTTTGATTCTGATGTAAAATTGTCTGAAAATTACATTGGCGGCATCAAATAGTCATAAAATCCACTAATAAAACCAAAAAACGCATTATAAAGAAAGCCAAAATTGCAGTCGTAAAGCCGAACAATCTGTGCACGCGCACGACGAACATCAGAGATAGGTGACCCATTCTCCCCTTTTTCGTTAAGGGGGGGGGGGAGAGAAAATATCTCTACAGTCAAACTGTCATTTTAAAAATGTGCATGGTCAAGATGTTGTCTTTTGTGAAGGGGGCGGGGGGGGAAGCAAAATATCAAGAACAGGGTGTTTCAAAACTTGAGTGCCAAACTTATGGAGTATATTTTTGGGGTCAACATACATGTATATAAGACTTTATTTTCCTACATGAGTATGTGCTGCAATTGTTTCTCTTCTGAGCTAGAGCCCTCCAAAGTTTTGAAAACAAAAAACAAAAAACAAACACAAAAAAACAACGCCTTTGACTCATCTCCTTATAGATACATCTGATCTAAATTTATTTTTTTCATAATTTCTCACCAAACAAGCTCAATTGGACAGCACTTGTCACAAAAGAACCGAGTGACATTTTTGATAAAATTGAGTTATTGATTGATAGAGCTAGCAATACTGAATCTCGAAGCAACAAGTGCTTCTTGTTGACAAACACAACACGGTAGTTGAATGAAATCAAAACGTAAGTAATTCCAAGTTTTTTGTTTAAATGCTAGCTCTTCAACTTTGGACTCAATTTTCTCGAGATCAGCCTCATGTTGAATGCTGTCTAATTATTATCATTGCTAGCAAAAGCATTAAAGCTGTTCAGACTTTAGTGGCACGCTTTTCCAACACCTGCGTGTTGGAATTTTCCCTGCTTGTTTTTTTTTTTTTTTGTTTTTTTTGTTTTTTTTTTTTTTTTTAACAAATTGTTTAGTATGTACAGTTACTAGTTAGACAACTACACGATTATGTATTAAGCCAATTTATGATAAAAAAATGTTTAAGTTTACTTTAAGAACTATGGGTGTGTCACAATGTGCCTATTAGTGGGATTGGCAAACTGGGGCAGTTTGCCAATTATTTACATTAACTAGGATTAAAAAAAAAATAAAAAATAAAAAAAAAAAACAAGTTGGAACTTGCAACACTGGAACAGTGTTAGCAAAGAGAGCATGAGTGTCGGCCGTAAATCATTGTAAGTGTGGAGTTCCATATTGATAGTACAAAACTGCGACAAATTCAATCGCAACGCTGCATTTGTGTTTGTATAACAGTGATCGCTGTAAAAATAACTTGATAGGTCAAAGTGGGAATGAAAATTTACTTATAGCGTGTTGAAACAGTTGTTCACGAGGCGAGTCGAATACTGTGGTTTTGAAAATCGATTTCGATAGTGATAGTTCCTTTAAAATCGGATGACGCAATACCAATCCTAGCAAGCCGTAAAGTCTAGTTTAGTTATTTGGGACTTTTTTAGATTTCTCTCGCCTGAACCAAAGTCATCAGGAAGGAAATTCTTAATACCAATCCTAGCAAGCCGGAAAGTCTAGTCTAGTTATTTGGGACTTCTATAGAATTTTCCTCGCTTGAACCAAAGTCATCACGATGGAAATTCTTCGTCTTTATGGTTTCAGCTCTTTTTGTCTCAGATTAAAAAATGAATGTTAATATTGATCAAATGTCATCCGACACTCATCAAGGCCCTTAAGGAACGTAATATGAACTTGAAAAAGCTCATTCGATTTTTAAGGGAGCTTAAACGGTCCATGAGAGACGAAATTCGCGGATACAGAGTATCCACAGCTTATTTCAATGTTCGATCTGACAAGACCGTGCGCCTTTGAAAAATCGATATCTCGATAGTGAATCGATGTATTGCAATTCGGTTTGCACCGGTCGAAAGCGCTTGCTTGTGACTGACAACCTCGAAAATTTCAGATCCATCCGAGTTTATTTAATGACCTTACAGGCAGTAGCGGCCCGTGAGATTTGGCAACCATGCATTTTTTCCACTTAAACTTAGGTAAAAAATCGTTTCAAGCGGAGGCTGGCAGCCTCCTCGAGTTTCGATTGTTTTCCATGTATTCAAATGGGATAAAAACACTGTTGCCAAATCGCACGAGCCGCCACTGCTTACAGGACCTCTCGCGGCCGCAGTTAGACATTTCTTGTCAGAGTTACGCTGAAACGGGGAGTAGTTCCCCCCCTAAGATGATATTTTTTGGCTCGAAACTGAATTGGGCCCTCTCGGGACATCATTGGGACCCGAAAAAAAGCGGAACCGATATAATACGGCACACGACTGGTTCGTGAGAGACGAAATTCGCCTTTTTCCAGCCTCCAGCGCCCCTCTACACTGTTAAAAATAACGGAGTGAGAAGATAGAAGTTCGGAGTTTTATAATCGGTGAGATGAGTTATAATCCGTGAAAGGTTGTTGTTATTCTTAAAAAGACGAGATGACTCCAAAAAGGGCTGAAACCTGTCCCGAGAGCGAGTGACAGTCACATCCAGACAGCCGAAAAAAACTTAGTTCCGCTAAAGGTTGAATCTCTCTCTGTATCAGAGTGAAAACCAGCTCGAAAGAAACTGCGAATCGTCCGTACGCGGACGCAGGGTGGCTCTGTGCCACCAAACGACTGTGTTCCATCCCTCGCGGACGAAAGTCTGCGTCCGGACGAGATGAGGCTCCATTCGCGTAGGAGACAGTTGTCTGCTCTTCCCCTCTCACCCGCCCCGCCAATGACCGTTACAAATCAGTCTCGCATTATTCTAGCGGAGCGAGGTTGTGCCGCCGGCGTGCTTGCGTCTTGTACGTGTACCTTCATCATTCTAAGTCCCCCCCAATTCCAATTATTATAATTATTATCAAAGTGTATAGTTTCTAGTGTTTTAGCGCGATTCTTCACCGTTCAACCATGACGATCAGAACTAAACGATTCTTGGCTAGAGAATGTGGATGTGTTGATAATAAGTGGCTGAAGCCACACTGTTTTCAAATTCTGCTTTCTTAAGTTTAATGGGGCTCTTGCAAACTTTTGCTGCGAGCAAATGAATAGTCTATTCTGATGTAAAAATCAGCAAAAATCACGAAAATCATACCGAGAAAGTTTAAAATTTAGTACTAAACTTACATAACTACATAAATGGCAAGATCGTAATGGCGGTTCGAAGCAGGTATCATGGGAGATTCCTATTTAATATGTCACTTTCTCTTTGGAAAAACAGAGGTATGTCTCAATTTAGATAGGAATCTCCCATGATACCTGCGTCAAACCGCCATTAAGCTCGATTCTGAGAGTGAATTTCGTGAATTTTTAGTGTACTCATCGTCAGTTTTACAGGTTTTTATGCAAGAATCAGCACTTCAATCCCTTGTAGCAAAACTTCGCAAGAGTCCCATTGCAGTCCAAATAATGAAACCGTTGAGTCCTCGGTCTCGCAATCGGAAATCTAAGATCTTTAAGATGAATTAAAAGTTAAATGTTAAAATCGTCAATTGAAGTGATAGATGTTACGAATCTGGAGAGACATCTATTTTCAGTTTCACCGTTTTAATTTCTGTTCTTTTCCCAATCGGCCCCGATCGATTTAAGTTTCGTTTATAATTTCGAGGGCTCAATGATATAAAATTATCAGTTAAAGATCAACGTATTCTTACCTTTCTGCCATTAATCAATCGATTGTGTGAACGACTGAGGTGTTCGTGACTTCGCCAGGGACGTAGCGTGCAATTTTGCAACGTTGTATTTTGTCTATTAAAGCCCATATAAACGGTCGAACTCAAGGGTGTTATCGAACACTTAAAATTACGATATTTTTATTGGGTTTAAATGGAGGAAGTAAGTGAACTGCCACGCCTTACATTTTAACTCCCATTGGGAGTGAGAGGAAATCCTTTTTTTTAAATCCCAGGAGGACAACTTTCAGCCCGACCGGGAGTGAGAAGCAATCCTTTTTTTAAACCCCAGAAGGGAGCAACTCTCACCCTGGCATGGAGTGACGCTCAATCCGCCGATTCTCACTCCTTTCATTCCCACTCCGTCCATTCTGACTCCGTCAATTCTAACTCCGTCGATTCTAACTCCGTTTATTCTCACTCCTTGAATTCTCACTCGGAGTGAATGCTTCGATTATAACGGCGGACGAAGCGTGCCTCTCGATCCGATATTTTTAACAGTGTAAGGTCGATCTGACAAGACCGCGCGCCTTTGAAAAATCGATATCTCGAGAACGAATCGATGGATTGCGCACTGCGGTTTGGATTGGGCGGTAGCTTCAGCTTTTAGATAATTCTTGAAAAAAATTCAGATCCATCCAAGTTTTTAAACGGATCTTATGGGACCTCCCGCGGCCGCAGTTAGACATTGTACGTGAGACTTACGCTGGAGTTGGGGCCACGCCCCCCCCCCCCGATATAGACTTTATCGGTCCGACATTTGTCAGGGCCCTTAATGAACTTCATGTGAACTCAAAAAACTCACATATGACTTCTCACGGCGCATGCTAGGTCCATGAGAGTCGAAATTCGCGGATTTTAGAGAATCTTAGATTTCTGACCCTATACCGCGCGCCTTTGAAAAATCGATATCTCGAGAGTAAATCGATGTATCGCAATTCGGTTTGGACCGATCAAAAGAGTAAGCTTACCGGTACTCGCCGTTAAAATTTTGGATCCATCTGATTTCATTTTGAGACCTTACTTGAGTTACTTGGACCCCAGTTGGAATTATTTTTTCGGAGTTACGCTGGCAAGGGGGTCGCTCCCTCTCTTGGAAAACTGTGGAGGGGGCCCTTTGCTGGGGCATACATCCTATTTTTCACTTTGTTTTTTTTTTTTTTTTTTTTTTTTTTTTTTTTTAATTTTATATTTGTGTCTAATCTAAGTTGGGGGAGGAGGAGGAGAGTACCTGCAAGTCAACCGGCAATTTACTTTTGATAGTGGCTGCGGGTCGAGGGTGCGGATTGCGGACTTTTAACTTGTTGTGGGGTTTACAGGGTGGCCGTGTCTAAACTTATGAGAAAAGAAGGCAACCACAGACCGGAAGAACGTTCAATTTCTGGTTCAGAGACCATGGACAAAGACATGGGCACCCGCAAAACAATTGCCCGGAGGGGCAACTTTTTGAATGTCAATGGAAGGTCTAGGGGACACCACCTAGAGACGGGAAAGTCTAGAGAACCCCCCCCCCCCACTTCCGCCCAAAATAGAAAATAAATCAATTATCCTTCCAAATGGTAGAAATTGTAAGTGATTGTAGCATGTAGTTGTATCAAAAGTAATTCTATTTTGACGTGTTTGATATTATGAATAAAGTGACAGCATCAGATGATAGAAATAGTAAAAAGCTAAGTACAACTATTCCTTCTTTATTTTCATTGTCCTGATGAATTCTAAGAGTTAACCTATTTAAATTAACAAAACCAAAACTCTTGCCTATACATTCTCTAATCATGTAATTATCGACCAGAGGATTCTGAATTTTCAAGGAAGTTCGCAAAATTCTCGTTGCCAACGGTAGTTGCCAATGTAGACACGTTCATACTAGTAGATTTGAAAACTTCTTTCGGCGAGGGAGATGACGGGTGGGAAGTATGATGTCGTCTGAATCAGGAGGGGGTGGGGTAAAAATCAGGGGGAGGTCTAGATCTGGGGGGGAGAGGAATCCTGAAACTGGGGGGCGAGCTGTATAGTGGCAAGGGGCGGTTGGGCACCACTGCTTAGGGGGGGGGCTACTTCCCACCCTGCCCCCCCTAAATTACGCCCCTAATTAAAATTGTAAAGTAAACTAAGAATAAAGTTTGTTAACTCTTACTCCTTTCGTTATTATTTGATCTTCGAATGTTCCGATTCTTTTTTATTGTAAAGTTTTGATTTTTCTGAATTAGGGGGGGGGGGCGCCGCGCCGCCCCTCGGGGAGCGCCCATTGACAGATAAGGGAGAAAGGTAAGTGTAGGAATTTGCACGGGAATCCGGCGTAGTGTGCCGCAAAAATTACTACCAATGGCGGATCCAGAAAATTCTTTTAGGGGAGGGGGGGGCTTCACGCCTATGAATTTTCAAATTTGCAGGGAGGAATTTATGGGATTTTTTCTGTTGAAAAAAGGCAAAGGCTACCGTGAGTTGGGGGGGGCGTGCCTTTCCCGTATCCGCCGCTGATTACCATGTAACACTGGGCCACGATGACCGATGTCGCATAAAACCAGGTAGAAGACCCGTGGCGGGCGTGGCATCCGTGATGGCTGTGAAATTGGGATGAAGTTGATGGACACACATCATTCATGCAATCTGCACAACGCGGCAAGCAACTGTTGTAGGCGTAGGTGCAGTAGTTCGTGGGGAGGGCAAAGGGGGCGGGAGGTCGTCGCAAAACCATGGACGAAGATATAACTAAGGACTGCCGACTGTTGTTAGTCCTGTTTTGCTCTCGACCCCAGCGCTCCAAGCAGCGGTCAGCTGAACTACTCTTTCAAGTGAGCGATCCTGGCGATGTGTCCATGCTCACATGCTGTGCTACTGCTAAAACCGTTGTTGGAGTTGGTCTGTTATGGCATGGCTGTCAACTGTTGTCGGCGACCCAAGAGGATCAGATAACTCAGTATCTCAATGGAAGATCGAAAGCAAGGGAAATTTAGAATCAACTTTGAACAAGGTAACAGAAATCATCAGCAAATCAAAAGAGTCGCCTGATCTCTACTAATAAAACAAATGTCTATGTACTCTTTCTTGTTTGATTCCGTTTTGAGGTTAACTGTGATGTATAGTATTTCAGTCCTTGATTAATCATTTTCGACAATTCAGGAATCTTTCAAGAAATACTCCAGACGTTTGCTTTTTAGCGGATTTTGCTTCCTTTTAATTCGCTGATCATTTGTTCCCTTCGTTCAATCGTGATTCAAATTACCTACACGGTATACATTTGCGGGAAGGCATGGGAGAAAGGGAGCCGGAGCGGCCACCGCTGCAGCGGTTCGCTTTTAGTTGACCCTTACTGCTGCTTGGAGCGCTGCGGTCGCGCTCGAAAACCCGCTAACAGGTTTTAACACGGGCGGAGATAGGAAGTCGGCAGTCCTTAGTTATATCTTCGTCCATGGCTCGGAATGGTCTTAAAATTTTCCTTAGGATTTGATCTAGAACGCAACGTTCTTACATTTTCGAAAAGTTAACTCTAGCTCTCGCAATTAACGATTAAAGGCGGAAAAAGCATGGTTTCTGGACCGCGGAACAGTGGCGTTATCTAGCGGATGAGAATCTTACTACAGGTCGCTGAGGATTCACCTTAAAACGCAACGCCGATCGCGTTCCCCAAACGAACTCTTTTAGCGGACCGAAACATCAACAATAACAGGATTGGAAATTTGAAATCATCTAAATGCATTTTAAATCGCAGAATACACGAAACATGGACACAATCCTCTGATATAAAACCCCAATATCTCATACAGAAAATTTCGTTGAAGTCTGATCCAAATTAGTAACGTAATTACATTCCCAAAAATGCTTAACCTCAATCTTGGCCAAAAACTCCCGCCACAAAGAAAAAGCGACAAATTGGGAGGACACCGGATTGGTGGAATCACATGGGTCAATCGGTCCTCGAGGACCCGTTCTCGATACTGAAACCAAGCGATCCCCCGAGCGGACCCCCGAACCATGCCGTTCCTATAAGAAAAGCATTATTGACCTTGTAGAAACGATTTCAATAGAGCATGACACTCATGCTCTAAAAAAAATGCTGAAAAACACAGGGGTAAGGTAGGAACAGGAACAGTATATTCATAGAGAGCTCCATTTGTCGGACTTATTTCACACCGAACAAGTGACACGAGACTCTTCACAAATATCTCAGATTTACAGAGGGTAAATATGTCTCCGGGAACTTTATGCAACGTGTTAAACTCATCCTAAAATTTCAGCCAATGCAGTGAAGTGATGATGCAACACGACGCTTTCTTCGAACGCTGTTGCCCGACTGTTGTCTCGCAAATTTCATAACCAGTTAATAATGTGACACATTTCCAGGTTAACGACGGATCATATTACCGCACTCACTACTCGACAACTTTTATTTTAAATTTTCTGAGTTTTCCCGGATTTATCATAAAATACATGCTACACTTAGAATCATCTGACACTTATTTTTCCAATGAGTGCGAATGCCGGAACAGCATTAACGAAAACAGTAGTGAAAGGCTCAGCAGCATTCCCGCCAATCAGTTTTGCATCTGTGCGTCTGCTTGATGGCTGGCTTCCTATCACTTACATGAGCAAAAGTATTTCAATCAGCGCACTGCTGGTACAGCACGCTTTATATGGTGAAACTTACTTTCTCTTATTGAAGGACCCTCGGTCCCTCTTATTCATGTTGTAATAAAGGATTACAAGTTGTTTTTCTCTGTTTATGTTTAGATGACCTCCACCAGCTGGCCAGCAATGAGTTTGACTCTAGAAGATTATAGTGCCATAGAAAATTCACTCCCGGTAAGTAATGATGATGATGATGCTCAAAGGGCCTTTGGCTTCTACAAGAAATATCTTGTTCTTTGCAATGTAACAAGTTCCTGCTTGTCGGTTTTAAACTGCATTCCTGCCACATTTTTCTTCAAACATTTTACTGCTTAAATTAATCTCAAATGATCAAAGATAACAAAGCCTCATAATAATAATCACTGCAGTGCGATAACACCTCAAACTATCATCCTCGATCACGATGTCTGCTCCACTCAACAGAAGTTGGGTGGTTTGATTTAAATTAAAAAATAAACCGTAGGGAATACATACCTAACGAATACTATCTCATACCTAACTAAATCTGGGGGACCCCCAGACCACCTATTATTTTCTGGGGGAAACCGACAAACCATCCTTTACAACTAGCGAAGAGACCCACCTATCCCCCTATAATATTTACAGGGTGACCCCTACAACCCCATATAATATTTTGTGGGAGATCCCCAGACCCCCCCCCCCAAATAAGGGGTTAATTTTACACTAGGTTGGCTGCAGGATTTGTTTTGAAATTTGTTATCAAAAATCAAACAGCTACATTTGAAATAGACCAATTTTCCTCCTTTGTTTACTCATTTTCTACATGATTTTAATGGAAACCTCTTACTGTCCAATTGTCCATAACTTACTTATAATTTTAAATTAAAAAAAAAAAATAAAAAAAAAAAAATAAAAAATAAAGCCCTCTTTTCGCACCTTTTCTGCAATATTCGGAGGGATTTGGAGCATTGGTTCATGCCGGGATACACGCAGACAGACAGTTGCGCCATTGCAATACTTTCTCAATTTCTAACTTCGTTAAATGTGAGAAAGCAACAATTGCCGAATTTTTGAGTTTACGGTGGTTTTGATGGTTTCATTGGGTTTTCTCTAGCTTAGTTAAGAGCTGAGAAAAAATTAGTGAAACTTGCTTCCCTTATTGAGTGACCCTCGGTCCCTCGTATTCATGTTGTAATAAGGCATAACAAGTTGTTTTTCTCTGTATATGTTTAGATGATCTCCACCATCTGGCCAATCATGAGTATGGCGAATCTAAAAGGTTATCGTATCAGACGACGACCACCCCTTGCACCTCCTTTTCCGGTAGGTGTGCAATATGGCCCGGTCTCTGTCTCTACGTTGTTTCGCATGAAATCTGCAAATAGCCCCAGGAATATGATCTAGCAGCCAAGTTCACTTGCTCCTTGAAGAAAGTCGGTGATTCATCGATGATCAGTGGACGCAGTGTTGCGATGAAAATTGTTAGGTCATACTTTTGATCGGCTTCTTATTTCATGGCAGAAGTTATGTAGGACGTGATCTTTCAATCAGTGAAGTTACTAATTTGCACTTTACCTATACGTTTAGCCCGTATTCTAAGGTTTAAAATTCAATTTTACTTTTCAATTTTCTTAAAGAAATCATCAAAAGAGTACAAAAAGGGGGGGTCAACTAATATGGTCATCGCATGGAAATCAATGCAATATGCCCGGAAAGAATAAGAAAATAAAATAACAAAAAATGAATTCATGGCTAGTTATTTTGCCTTAGTTTTTAAATTCTTGTTTAATTCAATGTATTAATTATTACTTTTGATCACAATTTTCTCATTTAAAAGTAACGGTGAGCCATATTAGGTACCTGTGTACCCAATATGGCCCGTTTCTCATTTTTTGGGAAATGTTGTTCCAAAACTCCCCAAACTATCAATTCAACTTGAAATTTGAAATGCAAGTGCCTAAAAGTGTATATAATTTTTTTTTACTGTTCGGAGCATATGGCTCGACCTCTTGACACTCTTGAGCATTTAATGGCAAACGTGTTATGTTGCCACTGAGAATTTTTAAAATTTAATGGTTATATTAGATTGATAAAACCTTAATGAAGATTTTCGATACCTTTCATTTTTTCAGTGCGATGCGTATTAAGTGAGATAATTGACGTTGAAGTTGGGAAAGTCAGCGCTTTTACTATGGTGGGCGCGTCACGAATGGTACATACAGTAAGCGCCTGCATGCAGATTGCGTGACGCCCGCCATAGTAAAAGCGCTGACTTTCCCAACCTCAACGTCAAATATCTCACTTAATACGCGTCGCATTGCAAAAATGAATGGATTGAAAATCTTCATTAGGGTTTTATCAATCTAATTCATCCATGAAATTTTAAAAAGTCTCAGTGGCAACGTAACTTTTTTGCCAATAAATGCTCAAGACTGTGAAAAAAGTTGACTTGAACTTAACTAATAATTATTTCATGCGTTTCAATAAATTTTACACCTAAAAATACGCTCATTACCAAATTTTAGTGACATTTTATGGATAAACTTAGCCACATTTCCAAAAAAAAAAAAAAACAATTTTTTTTCTAAACTTTGAAAAACCGTAGCTCCGAAGGGAAGCATTTTAAGGCCCATGTTTATGGGAAAAATAGTCTTATTTTTACTTGAATAAAATCGGCTCTAGAAGTTTCTGACGTTAACCCTGAAACACCGTGTATATTCACCAAATCTCAGATGGTCAGATAGTAAGATCTCTGGAGTAAAATTTAGAATACGCATGTTTTAGAAAAATTGATAACAATCTTATTTGCAGTGCATCATTTGTAAAAAATTGAAAAAACACAAAATATTATCTCTACAATATTTCAATATGCATTGTTATTAATTTAGGTAATTTCATGACTTTCTGCTTTTATAAAGTGTATTTTCTTCGTTATTCTGTTTCTTGTGAGACATTCATTTAGAGATCAATATGGAAACAAGTTGGGGTGGGGGGGAGGGGCGATTGATCACGGAGGATCGAATGTTGATGGTTATATTAATCGGATCGAATGTTGATCGAATACGTCAAATCAAAGAGGCTTTTACTCCAGTGCAACTGGTTGAATGCGCGATCGAGTTGCACAGGAACAAGTCCATTTGATTTGACGTATTCAATCAACATTCGATCCGATTACGATAACCCATTGCGTCCGTGATCGCCCCAGCTCATTTTGAAAATATTTTCTCCAAATTTGTTGGGGTCCATATACAGGGTTATTCAAAAGTAACGCCCCCCCCCCTCTTGACTTTTTTCTAATTGAGATAAAACGATGCGGTTTAGGGGCTATTTTTGATGACTCCCCACCGGGGTTAGGCCAACTCTATTTTCTCTTATGACACTCCCTATCTTGCGATAGGTTGTTTGAAAGGGCATACAATTCCAAGACTTTTGGCGCAAATCATAGCTCAATATCGATTTTAGTTATCGATATTGGTATTGATTTGGACCCATATTTTCGAAAAAATCATTACTGGACTTTGAAGACTCGGAATTTAAAAAAATTAGGAGTCTAAAATACCTCAAAAATTAAGTCCATTTCCGTAAAAAATACAATATTAACAAAAATGCAGTCACATTTAGGGTTTAGAGCCCCCAAACATGCACTGGAAAAAAAATTGTTTGAATTAACAATTTAACTGTCCAGAATGGAGCTCTCAATTGGTTTTGTTAATTCAACAAAACGAATTGGTAAATCAACAAAATAAGATTGTTAGACTGACAAAATAGATTGTTGAATCAACAAATTGTTTGGGAGTTTGCCTCACATTTTGTTGATTTAACAATCTACTTTGTCAGATTAACAATCTTATTTTGATGATTCACCATTCTGTTTTGTTGAATTAACAAAACCAATTGAGGGCGGGCTGCATTCTGGACAAATTGAATTGTTAATTCAAACATTTTTTTTTTTTTTTTTTTTTTTTTCAGTGTGTTTGACGTTTTCGCTTCCCTGGGGGCTGTCTCAAAAATTCCCTAAGACTACACGGTATCTAGTGATACATTGATCAAAAGGACATAAGAGACGAGCATTTTGGCTTAAAGCGTCGATTTATATAGTTTTTTACATTCGAGATATCGAATGTCAAAATTCGATTGTAGATTTACAAAATTCGATGTCTCGAATGTTAAAGACGATATCAACCTCCGACTTGCGCCAAAATGCTCAATCTGTAATGCCCTCTCGACCAATGTAAAACTCGAAGGGTCCTCCAAAAAATAAGTTTCGCCATCTCATAACTCCAAAAGTATAAGAGGGATAGAAAAAAAACCAAAGCCACAACCTTGATTCATAAATTCTCAGCTTTTCAAAAATTTCAGAAAAAATTCAAATCGGTTCCCTAAACTGTGAGAAAATTGACTTTTCGTGAGGGCACCTCTTGTCGCCGCCGCCGCCTAACCTCTGAACGCTTCGCGCTGTGTCGATCGAGCAAATCACCCTTGCAGCACTCCATCGATTATTGTTCAAATTGAAATCGCCTCATGTTTCGTTTTTTTCTCTCTTTTCCGCCCTCTCTTTTCACGCCGAAATTTTAATTTTAAAAAGCCCTCCCTCAATTTTCAACGTAGTCACCATTTTTATCCACACCCTTCTGGTTCTGCACCTCTAATTTCTTGATGCCATTTTGGTAAAACTGTTGTCTTAAAACTGTCGCATAATTCGACTCGAGTCGATTGTTGGACAATTTTTAAATCGCCCCCCTCGGGGGCGAAACCGTTAAAAATGTTTGGGGGCTGTAAAACTAAAATCTGACTAAATTTTCGAGCATCATTTTATTTTCTGACAAGAACTTGCTTGTTGGGGTATTTCAGACTCTTAATTTTTAAAATTCCGAGTCTTTAAAGTGGAGTAATGATTTTTTGAAAATGGGTCCAAATCGATACCGATATCGAAAACGAAAATCGATATAGAGCTGTGATTAGCGCCAAAAGTCTTGGAATTTTATGCCTTTTCAAACGATGTATCACAAGTTAGGGAGTGCCATAATAGAAAATAGAGTTGACGTAACCCCCGACCCCCAGGATGGAGGGGAGGTCATCGGAAATAGCCCCCTCAGAAAGCGCCTTCCATATAAATGAGAACGGTCGAAACCGCATAATTTTATCTCAATTAGAAAGAAAGTTAAATGGAAATGGGCGTTACTTTTGAAAACCCTTTATGTTCCTCAATTTTCACTGAATTTTTGTATTTGCCTTAGTCTGGCCGCAACAAAAGCTTATCAGGTTGTCTGAAACACCTCCTATACCTATTTGAGGGGGAAGTTGTCAACTTTTGATTAGAAGCACCATGCATGAATTTTTCAGACGTTATACCCGGAACAGCCTAGGTAAACGCCAAAAAGGGACACATATTGAACTTAATGAATTCATTTTTTGATTTCAGATCTGCCATACAGAAAGAGAAAATTGTGCAGGCAGGCCGGTCGGTTGAGGTTTAAATAATTAGGAGCCAATAGCCAAACCGCAGAATAATGTGCATGCATTTGATCATTTTTCAGGTCAATATAAGTGCGGCCATATTTACACACCTCATTCCTTCCCTCAACACGTTTATTGAATTTTCTCATTGCTGTGGTTTAATTTGATTTGATTTCTTTTATTTGTCATCAATTTAATAAAAAAAAAAAAAACAAAACAAAAAACAAAAAAAAAACCAAAAAAAAACAAAAACCAAAAACGACAAATAATTTCCCGAAAATCCCCATGGGGGTCATTTGGATGGGGGGGGGGGGGGGGGGGGGGGGGGGGTGCCACCCTTCCCCCCAAAAGTACTTTGACCAGAAAATTCTGGTGTTGATGCCTGAATATGGCTTTAGAACAAGAATTTCCTAAAAAAAAAAAAAAAAAAAAAACTCTCGTACAAACACTAGAATCCTGGTAATTGTATACCATCCGATCAAAAACCTTCTCGGGTGCAAAAAAGAAGGCAAGTGAATAACTCTGTTATATGCAAAAAAATGTCCCAATGCATCATCTAAAAGGTGTGATATCATCGGAAAGTCAACTCAAAAAGCTCTTCACTTTTTCACGTTTTCTCAATTTACTTTTGGCGAATCTTTGCTGAAACAAAATTTGGGGCCTTGGGTGCGAGGGAGGCTAAAACCCCAAGAGAAAAAAAAAGACGTGAAGAAGTGCCTTCTTCGCGGTCACGGCCCCAAATTTTGTTTCAACTAAAATTCGTCAAAGATAAATAGTGAAAAAGTGAAGAGCTTATTGAGCTGATGTTCCGATGATATCACACCTTTGAGATGATGCATTGGAACAATTTTGTGCGTGAGAACAGAGTTTATTGACTTGCCGTCTTTTTTCCACCCGAAAGGGTTTTTGATCGAATCTTTGTTAACACGCAACGTAGGTAAGTGGTATGAATGGAGCTTTATTGGTTTTATTGTAAAATTTACTGCAAGAATCACTCTTTATAGTTGGTTTTTTTTTTTTTTTTTTTTTTTTTTTTTTTTTTTTTTTTAAATTTAAAAACATTAAAATTTGCATTTTTTGTCATAAATCCACGTCCGACCCCTCCCTTTTACTCATTCTAATGTGCTGTGGAACCCATGATTGAATAAAAGAATCAACAGGGCGGTACATGTCAGCTTCTTTCACAATTTTTACAACGAATTAAGGAGGTGGGCAAAGTCGGGCGATAATTTTTGGCACGGAGCGCTTTCTTAAAAGGCTGCCGTAAGGTCTATATATAAATGTATATTTAATGGAGGTCAACAAAAACAGCCAAAACAAACTTACGGTGCACCTCGCATTTTTAATTTTGTAAAATTCATAACTGAGCTTATAGCTCAGTTAGTCACAGTAAATCTAGCTTAGCTGCTCATAGAGCATTCAGCCATTAAAAGTTTCTAAAATAGAGAGAGAGAGAGAGAGAGAGAGAGAGAGAGAGAGAGAGAGAGAGAGAGAGAGAGAGAGAGAGAGAGAGAGAGAGAGAGAGGTGGGGGGGAGGGGAGGCTTGAGAGAAACTTAAACTCCCAATTCATTTAGCGGACGCTTCATACCTTAATTTTATATTCGTGAGAAAAATAATTACCCCAAGAGTTGGTTGCTCTCACGGGGCTCAAAGTCCAACTGGGTACGTGATAGAAATGCGCGAGGCTGCCTCAGTTTTTACGTATGAGGTGCATTTAGAAAAAAAGACGTTGCCAGAGCCAAGAAGAGCGAATCACAAAATCACTCTATTTCCGTCATTAGGAGTTTTGTTTTTACATGTTTACATTTCACTCTCTCGCGTGACCACTGCTTTGTATTTTACTTCTACTCTATTTCAATTTCGACGATTTTCTCTGATTTTTTATGTCAACATATATCGGCTCTTTGCCGTAATAGTCTCTTAATTACTCATTTTGTTACGTTTTTTTTTACGTTTTGGAGCTAAAAATATTCTAATAACTGACTTTGAGAAAAAAGTTCTAGTGGAAATGACAGAATGGATTATTGAAATTTCCCTGAAAATGAGTTGTTTCTGAGTAGAAAGTACACGGAAAAAAAAGAATGGTGTAATTATTTACCATTCGCATTGCTGAGTTTGGCCCCCACCAGAGTTAAGATGAACTTGACCAGAGTTATGGAACATTTGACCAGGAATCAGGTCAATTTCACTTGATACCTGGTCAAATGTTCCATAACTCTGGCCAAGTTTATTTTAACTCTGGTAGGGGCTAAAATCAGCTATGCGAATGGTAAATTACACCATTTTTTTCCGTGTATGTTTGGCTACGCTAGACCTTTTACACATTTCACAAGTATAATCATCATACATTAATTTTAAAACCACAAGAAATTCTGGCCACTGATTTCTCGTAGTAACAAAAATGACCAGCATTTTTAGTCATTTCAATACAAATTCTTGGAGATTTTAAGTAGAATTTTTGGCATGAAAAAGTTCTCGCTTTTTTGTAATTAATTTTCATTTAAAAATATAGATTTATTTTTCTCGTTAAAATTTTTAAAAATTGATGATTTAGGAAAGTATTGCAAAACGCTGGGAAGTTAAATAACTGCTCCAATCTCAGCTTTCAGAATTTTTCTTCAAAAGGTCGAATGAAAGCATGAATTAAAGTTTGAGATCGTGTGGTCGATGCAATGATGGCTCGCGTAATCTGACAAATTTGTTTTTCCTCTACATATATTTGATTCCATGTAAAACAATCAATTTAATTCTGCATTAGCGCAACGCCAGGAATCAATTTTCGTACATTGATTTCAATATTAAAACAATTACAAACTAAATGGCCAAAAAAATCACAGACAAATCTTAATCTTAATCTATTGTTTGTCTGTGATTGATTTCAATGGAGACAAATTATCGTTGCAAAATTGCACGAGCCCCTATTTGGTTGATGACCTTTCAAAAAAGGTTGAGGGCTCTTAAACCTTTTCACGGGAGGTGGTACACTTGTGCACCATTTTATGTAACATCAGATTCAATATAATTTAAAAAGATATATAGCAAAAAATTGTATGACCCATCAAAATTCTTAGAAAATTGTCCCACTTTAAACGGTCTAAAAACATCTCAAAAATAGTCAAATCCCAAAATGCGGGCATGAAAGGGTTAAATCTAGAAAAATTACACTTTAACCCTTTCTGTCACGAATTATGAAAGAAGTGTCACTGTAATCTGAAACCTATACCATTAAATTGAACGAAGTTTTCTCATATGATTTCATGTGTGAGTCAATATTTTCGAAATTCCATAAGGATCCATGTAAAATGGTCGCCCATTATAATAGACACTGTGACGGAAAGGGTTACTAATTGATCCAGTAGGCATGTCTCAACCCTTTCAATAGAACGCCCGAGTTATTTGATTTCGTATCTCTTTCTCTCATTGACAATAAAATCTACTCCAAATTTGTGTCACTTTACTTGTAAAAAAAATGTTCATCCAGCGCCCTCAATTACTGGGATAGGCAAAAACACCGCGAAGTACGAACATTTAACTAATTACTGACTTTAGTGATAGTTATTACTTTGATTTCATCTGATAAACTGATCCAGGTTGTAAAATAGTTAAACCGGTGGTTCCCAAACTTTCTCTCTCGCGGACCCGGAAGGGGGTTTGGTCTTCAAACCTCATCTCGACTCCCTAAAAAAAAACAAAAAACAAAAAACAAAAAAACAAAGAAAAAAATTAAGGATAGAGAAGTTGACTGTCTCTGCTTCCACAATTTCTTTATGATCATCGCTTTCCGCATCTTCTCCCTTTCTTTTTATGAACGATACAATTTTAAAACTAATAATTTTAATTTAAGTTTTGTACAACGAAAAAAAAAA
Organism: Trialeurodes vaporariorum; assembly: GCA_011764245.1. Classification (NCBI taxonomy): domain Eukaryota; kingdom Metazoa; phylum Arthropoda; class Insecta; order Hemiptera; family Aleyrodidae; genus Trialeurodes; species Trialeurodes vaporariorum. The sequence continues at coordinate 13,069,440 of VMOF01000320.1, forward strand.
AAACAAAAAAAAAAAAAAAAAAAAAAAAAACAACTATGTTTTGGCAAATTTTGACCGCTTACTTAATGGGGTGTTCGTCTGAGGACGATTTGACATCATTTTTCCTTCGAAAAGAGGTCGTAGCAATGACCAACTGACGATTCAAAAAGTTTCGTCGATTTAAAAAACCAATTTCGTCGCTGAGTTGGACTTAATCTATACGTTTTGGAAATTTCCCGTCAGAACCTTTCGTGGGCCATAGTTTGAATACAGCTGAGTTAAACTGAAAGAGCTGTGGCAACATTTAGCTACTAACTCCTTATTAGTTGATTTTGGGTGAAAGACTGTAAAAATGACGATAAGCGCACTAAAAAACCATGAAATCCACACCCAAAATCATGAAATACTTTCAAACAGGAGACTGTGATGGCGGTGATTCCCGCCTAAATCTTATGGCAATTGTAAGCTTCTTCTTCTTCTTGAGTGGTGCCGCTAGAACACATCGTGAGGATGGATCTTATTGAGATAGGGAAACCAAATGTAAAAGGCGGTATTCACTGCCTTTACGGTCTCGCTTTTGAAAAAAATTTCATAATTTTGGGAGTGGATTTTGTGATATTTTTAGTACGCCTTTCGTCATATTTATAGGGTTTCACCCCTTAATCAACTATGGCTATGTCGGTAGGAAACGTTTGCAGCAGCTCCATTGACAAGGAACCGCGAGAGGGCAAAATTGAAAACGAGAAAGTAAAAAAAGCTAATCTGGCAACTGTGAAAGAGGAACCTACGCTAATGAAAAAAATGTATTCCATGATTGCTGCAAAATTAACGTGGAAATGAGGACACAAAAGAAGAGGAAAAAGCACAAAATAAAAATGTAAATAAAGATAAGTTTGCGGTGAACTGCCGCCTAGTGACGCATCTTGGATGATATTCCGATGTGGGGCGGAGCGAAGCGAGGTAGTTAGCCATAAACAATTAAATCCATTTAAGCAGGAAGGACCTTTAAAACATCAGGTGTGCCCGTTGTTCAAAATAAACATTAACAAATACTTGAAAGTTTTAATTATAAGAGCCAACTTGATGTTTGTGCTGGTCTTAATTCAAGAAGCAATGACCTCAATTGTGGCCATTTCCGGAAAAAAGGGCCCATAAAACAAGCCGTGTGCTCTTCCTAAGAATTCAACACTGTGATTGAATCGAGGCTTATGTCCGAAGAGCGTATTTGTTGTTTGATGGGCTCCTCATCTGGAAATGACCTCAATTTAAAACAACTTGCCGTGCTGAACAGACTGAGGACTAAGTATCAGAGCGAGTTGGCAAAAGCATTTCTTGTTCTTCCTCCAGCCCTTTCTAGCCTCTCATTATTCTTTTCAGCCCTTTTGAACATGAGCTCAAGAAAACGCCCGCTTTTGTGAACCGTTGAACTTTTGAGAACTAACGTCGTACAAGAGCTCATAACAAGGCTGCCATTTCATGAGTCTTGATTGGATTTATTTTTGCAATTCACTATTGGTTGACGGAAAGAAAAAACGGTGGCCAGACAGTTTGTCCATTCGTTTAAGTCCAAACTCAGAGTTGGTGCGGAATGTGATTTTTGGTCCACAAGGTCAGTTTGTGCACAGATCAAGTCTGTCTAGAAAAGTAATGTTCAGATATTAAAATGTCGTAATAGTAAGATGGGCCAACTTTTTCTTCGCGTATCTCTACCTCTTTCTATAACTACCCCTCCCCTAACTCTCTCCCTCCATCACTCTCTCGATCCAGCCTAAACTTCTGACGGGGTTTGCCCATTCATATAAGTTATAAGTATCCTTTTTTTTCTATGTTAATTAAATATAAAAAAAAAAAACAAAAAACAAAAAAAAACAAAAAAAACAAACGGTGGCCAGATACTTTGTCAATTCGTTTTGGTCCTAAGTCACAGCTGGTTCAATGTGACTTTTGGTCCAATAGGCCACTTTCTTCACAAATAAAGTTTGTCCAGATATATAGCCAAACGGTGGGCCAGTTATTTCTTTGGTCAAAGGCGCGCAGAATACATCCGCGAATCAAGGTACTTTTTTCATCAAGCGATGGATAAAATTTAGCATTTTACACTCATTGATATAAAGAACAAAGATATCACCTCTCCATGAAAACAATAATGAAGTCCATTGATGAGACAAAAATTCACCCTGGACTATTTTATTTGTCTAATTTTTCCTTACTGGTTATAGATTTTACTGAATTGCGGACAAAAGAATATGTTGCCAATATTATTTGCATGAGGACAAAACGCTATTACGGACAAAAACGTGTTTTAAACTAAGTTTACTTTGAACGTTTTTATATTGCGGACGATAAGCGCCTCTAGACTAGACGCATAGAACAAAAGCAAATTCGGACAAAATATTTTGGACGAAAGGTTTGGTTGACGGAATGCATCTGTCTTGCGATCAAAAAAACATTCGCGTTCAGCGGTGTGCGTGTCGATAAAAAATGAAAATACTTTGATCTGTAATATTTTTGTCCGCCGATGGAAACAAACACCCATGACTTTGTCATTTGATGGAATTTAACCTTGGCTAATCTTGTTCCCCCTTGACTCCATTTATTTTCAAGTAATTTAAAAAAAAGAAAAGAAAAAAGGAAAAAAGAAAAAAAAAAAACATATTCTGCGTATAATGTATATACACATGCGCACAGTAGCGTACGCAGGAATATGTCTCTCTTTCTCTTCTCCCGTTTGAATGTATGTGCTAGAAAAGGAAAGAAATAGGGGCTGAAGTCACGTTTTAGCCTCAGTTCTTGTCCTTTTCTAACACACGTGCTCTAATGGGGCAAGAGAGGGAAAAACAGATTCCTGCGTACGCTACTGCATGCGCACTTTATATTTATAATTAGTTCAACGCTTAGAAACGTGAAGGTTAATGTCGGCTCACAAATTTCTAAGAAATAATAATTTTCCCCGAAACTTATATTTTGAAAGCAGCCGTTGTAATTCGAAAATGTATTACGAAACCACCATTGTAAAAAAAACTCGCGCCAAATTGAACTTTTCTATACGTTGTATTATTCAAAGCTGAACAACACGTACGTTTGACTTGCTTGTTAGTGTTACACATTATAAAAAGAACGTTCTTTCAAGGAACTGAAGATGCAGGGATTTAATTTTTCATTTATTTTTTTTTATTATTTATTCATTCCCCCATCCCCCTCATCAAGAGTACTTTTCTTCAACGAATTAGGTTACATCGGGAGTTTCGGAGAATCAAGTTAGTGCCGCATTCGTTGAATTCAGTAGCGCACCGAGAGTTTCTTCATCTCTCTCTTTTCTCCATTAAGAAACGTATGTTAGACAAGGATGGACAAGGGGATAAAACCCCCTCCTTCTGTCCTTTTCCTACTCATACATTCAAATGGGAAATGAGAGAGATAGAAGATATCCTGGTTGCGCCAGTGCAACGAGAGTTTCTTCATCTCTCTCTTTTCTCCATTAAGAAACGTATGTTAGACAAGGATGGACAAGGGATAAAACCCCCTCCTTCTGTCCTTTTCCTACTCATACATTCAAATGGGAAATGAGAGAGATGGAAGATATCCTGGTTGCGCCAGTGCAACGAGAGTTTCTTCATCTCTCTCTTTTCTCCATTAAGAAACGTATGTTAGACAAGGATGGACAAGGGGATAAAACCCCCTCCTTCTGTCCTTTTCCTACTCATACATTCAAATGGGAAATGAGAGAGATAGAAGATATCCTGGTTGCGCCAGTGCAACGAGAGTTTCTTCATCTCTCTCTTTTATCCATTAAGAAACGTATGTTAGACAAGGATGGACAAGGGGATAAAACCCCCTCCTTCTGTCCTTTTCCTACTCATACATTCAAATGGGAAATGAGAGAGATGGAAGATATCCTGGTTGCGCCAGTGGTTGAATTCAATGCAGAGCTGCCGTTCGGTGAATATTTAATAACATATTTTTCAATTCTCCAAAGAATTCGACCGGTTGAAAAAAGATTACATAGTTTAGTTCAGTGTATGACTGTAATGCACGAAAATACTTCCACCTGTAATATTTTCTCAACCGATGGATTCGTCGATGACTTTGACTTAGATGTGAATATTTTAAATATTTAACGGCGATTGCACCGATTGCAGCGGCATGCTCGTGCAGTGTGGCAACAATGGATTTCCTCCATTTAAAACTGTGTAAAATAATCGATTACTTGGTGAGGCGCAGCGCCTCACCTAGTATCGATCTTTTTGCATACGTTTAAATGGCAAAAGTGCACGGTTGCCAGATTGCACGAGCCGCCACTGACCGATTGAGAAAATATTACGGATGCGAGTATTTTTAGCATTACAGTCATCCATCTAAATGCACTGTGTAACCTTTTCTCAGATGGTGGAATCATCGGTGGATCGAGAAAATGTCTTTAAATATATACGCGAACTGTTGAACCAATTCGATGACATTTCTTCCAAAGAGGTTTAATGCAGGGTATGCTGACATTACCTCAAGCTCCAATCGTAGACTTTGTAAACGGCCTTGAAAAAAAAAAAAAATGTACCCGACTTAATAAAGATGTCATTTAAAAATTTCTCGGGATTCTATAAAATATGTCAAGCGCAAAATTTATACGAGCCGACTTAATTGAAAACTGTTACTTCTCGTAAATAAAAATGAACTGGTGCTTAATTTATTTGCAAAAAGAAGCAGTTGATGTGATAATGTTTGACGAAAATTTCACACTCTTTCAGCAAGTAGAAAATTTACAGAATTCGTATTTTATTTCGTTAGCTTGCACATTTGAAATTGTACAGTCTTTAGCCCCAATTATTGTGATACAGTCGTAGTCGAGGACAAAAAGAATGCCAGGCGACTCCTAGAAGTTGGCTTCCCGCAATACTTATGGCTCGAATAATTTAAGCATCGCAGAATGCAGAGGTGACTTTCCAAACATTAGTCGTCAAAAGCTGAGGACTCGTCTAACATGTTTCTGTCCCCGTCTGTGGAGTTGGCATATTAAATGTCAGTCAACTCCTTGGATTTTGGCTGAGATAGGCAACCTACAATTCTCAAATTCACTGTAATAAGTTTTGCAGAGGGTCTACCTGAGCTATAGATGTTAGACGTCAAAGGACATTTTTTTAGTCTCTATCTGTAGTAGTGAACAACTGTACAAGCAGCAGAGCTACTCTTTTTGTGTATAATTAATGACATTTTTCAATTTACCTATAAGTCTACCGGTTGAGAAAAGATTCCACCGGTGAGTTCAATTTATGACAGCAGTATAAATGAAAATATTTGCATCTGTAGTCAGTTTCAACCAGTGGAGTCGTCGATCACTTTAAAAAACGCGTGGGTATTTTAATAAATTAAAACTGCTTGCAAAGATTGAGAAAATATATACAATACAGATCAGAGTATTTTCGTGGAGTACAGTCGGACACTGAACTGAACTGTGTAATCATTTCTCAACCGGTGGAATAATCGGTGAATAAAACAAGTCTTTAATTATGCGCAAAACAGCAGCTTTAATAAGCGGTTAGCGACGGTTCAACGCAACTCGAACCTTTATTCTGCGAGTTTTTAGAAAATTAATTTTAGAGGTTGCGAAGTTAGAAGAAAAAAGAAACAAAGTAAGTTGTTTTCTTGTGAAATGAGGGTTGCGTCAATTCGGGGTATGAAGGACTCAAGCAACTTCTTATCCTTGTATACTAGACGCTCAAAACACTCTCGGGTGTTTTCTGGGTAAAGTTGATTGGTTGTCGGGGAATTCGACTCTATTTAATCCCCATCTCCTATACTCATTACAAAAGATAAATCATAATTAATTTCGGTCAATTTTTTTTAAAATCTAAATCAATTTTTAGGCATCTAGCCTATCAATGATGATAAGTCTTCAGTTTTTGATTCTATGCACATTTCACATTCTTCCCATCTGACGTACAGGCGCGTAAGTCAGAAATTTGACAATTAGACTTTTTAATCGATTCCTAGCTAACAAATTGCGTTTTGTTGACCTTCAATGCAAAAAATGCCAGAGTTTCAATAGTTTTCAACTTAGAACGTAAGACTATACGTCTTAAGAAATTTTAAAGCCAGTAAGGAGTCGAATAATTGTGTCTTCGCTCTCCTGAAAAGTTGCAAAAATCGACTTATGGCTGTACGTCAGATATAGACGACAGTATTTTGCATCAATAATATTTCCTTAATCAGTGAAACCACCCATCATCATCAAAATAACCGCATTTTTTTTTTTTTTTTTTCTTTAGTCGGGAACGGAAGAAAACTCCACCGATTGAGATAACATATTACTATGATCAGAAAATGTCCTTGCGTAATTGCATTACAGCCATACACTGAACTGATTTATGTGTAGTTGCAATGTATAGTTGTACTTGGAAGTTGCAAGCTGAAACACTCTACAATATAAAGCTGGAATTTAATAAATACAAACCTTTTATATACCTCAATGAGTGTGAGTGAGACAGATAGACATCACTTGCACTCACTCGCACTCACTATGCTTATGGCAAAGGGTACGGCGGACGTGACGTTATTGACTTTTGCGGTTTTATTTTGTGTGTGTTTTCAATTTAAAATGTCAAAAATACGACTTTTCTCCAAAAGTGACTAGTGGCGCTATCCATCGGATTGAAATCTGGGACATTTTTGCTTAAAATTGCTCTAATACGAAGGCAAAGGTGGAGGAGGAGTAAGACGGACAATAAAATAAACATGGGGGGGGGAGGTGAAATACGCGGAGAGCTGAAAAGAAGGAACACCGATGAAAAAATAGGAGTGAAATATTTTATTTTAATTATTTTGGTTGAGAAAAACCATGAGAGAGGACAAGAGAAGAAGTGAGAGAGACAAATAAATTTGAGAGAAAGTGGGAGAATAGGAAAGTGGGATTGTGGGAGAGTGTGCTAGAGTAAGAGAGAGGTGGAGAGAGAGAGGGAGAGGGAGAGAGAGGGAGAGGGAGAGAGAGGGAGAGAGAGGGAGAGAGAGAGAGCGAGAAAGAGAGAGATAGTTAGTGAATGAATGAGTGAGTGAGTGGTGTCAGCGAGAAAGAGAGTGCTCTTTGTGCAGCTTCGAAAAACAAGACTGGCGAATGGTGAATGTCGGGATGGAGAGGGAGAGAGAATGAAATGGGAAATGAGCTTTGGAGAATATGTTTGGGCTGAAGACTCAAGATCGAGAGAAAGAGAGAGAGAGAGAGAGAGAGAGAGAGAGAGAGAGAGAGAGAGAGAGAGAGAGGAGAGAGAGAGAGAGAGAGAGGAGAGGGAGAGAGAGAGAGAGAGGAGAGAGAGAGTGAGAGAGAGCCAGAGCAGAGCAGAGAGCAAGCCAGTGAACTTATGTTGACTTAAGTGCAACAATTGTCTCCTCCCCTTCACCGATTCCTCTTCACCCATAGCTAGAGTATTCTACCGCACTCGGATCGTGCCTTTCTCCCGCCACGGTGATAAAAACTTGAGGGGGTCACAGTCAAAATTACTTGTTATATCTTTAGGAGAGAGAGAGAGAGAGAGAGAGAGAGAGAGAGAGAGAGAGAGAGAGAGAGAGAGGGGGGGAGAGAGTTCTGAATTTTCATTGTTATATAATTTACTTTTTCGCACCCTTTGTTTCATTTGTTCAGTCTTGTCACATTGTTTGGTGCAGATTTGAGAACTTGAACGTATTTTATATCGCAAACGATTCGTTTTCTTCTTCGTTGACGAAATTGGTTTTTTATTCAATCGTTGACGGTCTGTTTGCAACAAAAATGGGCGTGATTTGAAGCTTCGAGACAGGCTTTAATCAGATTGGTATAATGGAATGGAAATATAAGTAAAGTACATGTTTGTTTTTGGAAGAAATTTGTTAGCCTTCGTCAGTTCACAGCCCAAATCAACTTATCTTCAGAGTTCAAACTATCAAAGCTAACCTAATGAGTTTGATGCAAACTTTTGCTATAGTGTTATAGAGGGACGCTTCCAGTATGAAATTGCGTGGAAATCACATGCAGTCTCTCGACAAGTCTCAAAATCCACTCACAATGGGTCTATTGCATACTTTTGCTACATCGCTATGGTGGATTGATTCTGGTGAAAAATTGTAGGAAAATCACATTAAAAGTATAAGATAGTCTCAAAACCCACTCATGAATCCGCAAATAGCGTTGTAAGGAAAGCCTAAGATGGTGGTTGAAAGGGTGAATCAGCCCTGCACGCATGCACCAAGAGCACCAAAATATGGCCGATGACAGCAATTTATAATGTTAGAAAAAATGTAAACAAACGTCTTACTTACTCATAGTACTTACATTTTGTGTCATTATCTGTATGTTTTTTCTAGTAAATTTTACTTTCTCGTGATTGTTTGTGATTGCTATGGTGAATATATGACGTTCTGTGTAGATTTTCCTAAAATTCTAAAAAGGAAACACCGGACAAGTGCCTGCTTTGTTGAATGCCGTCGTCTGCCATCTTTACTGACTGTGGTGCATGCATGCGGGGTTGATTTACCCCTTCAAACGCCATCTTGTGGTTTCTTTTGAACGCTTATTGTGGAATTATGAGTGGATTTTGAGACTCTTTGACGCTCTCAATGTGATTTTTACGCAATTTTACACCAGAATCAAACCTCCTTAACGCTATAGCAAATAAAGTATGCAACAGATCCATTACAAACAATGCGTTCAAAAACTTCGAAGACGGACGGTCGAATGAGTGAGTCCCAATGGATCTGCTCTCAACTTTCAATGCCGAGAAAAGTGATTCAATCCAAAGAAAGCTGCAATTAGATGGGACTCGCAGTGGCGAAGCGTGAAATTTGGCAACAATGTATTTTCTCCATTTAAATTCACCAAAAAAGTCGAACGCTTCATTCATCGGCAATGACCAGGCTTTTCGACCTTTCTAATGTGTTTGAATGGGAAAAAGTAACGTTGCCAAATTGCACGCCTCGCCACTGGTGGGACTCTAACTCCCCTATTGTACCCTGCTCATTCAAACGCCATTTTTGAATTCAGTGAAAACCATTTGCTGATGCTGATAGTGGACTTTGAGAGTTGCCAATGCTTGCTGGTAGGTACAGAATAATTGTTTTTATATATAATGAGAATCGACTCTCCATAACGCTGTAGCAAAAGTTTGCAACAGAGCTATTAGATTGGTACCACTGAAAATAAGTTAGTTTCATGTTAGTTTTTGGAGCGAGTTTGTTTCCTCACGTCAGTTCAAATTTCAGAGCAATATTCTTCCTCAGAGCTCTGACCGCAGTGGCCATCAAAGCTAACCGAATTTATAGAACTTATTTGGGTTTCGCTTCGATGGCCGAGCTAAAATTAAGTTGCAGATGAGTTTACTCTCATCGGCCAAGAATCATGACGACGTTGCGTGTTGTGATACATATCCTCATGAAGCAGGACATTTTTATTAAAAGAAGACCAAGTATGAGGCTCTTGCAAACTTTTGCTATGTGGGGGATTGAAGAGTTGATTCTTTCATATAAACCCATAAAAATGACGATTAGTACACTCAAAAATCATGAAATTCGCACTCTCAGAATCGGGCTTATTAATCGCGGTCCGACGCAGGTATCATGGTATATTCCTATCTAAATTGCTACATATCTGTGTGTTTCCGTAGAAAAAGTGACATAATAGACAGGAATCTGCCATGATACCTACCTGCGTCGAACCGCCATTACCATCTTGCCGTTATAGCAGTTTTATGAGTTTGTTGAATTTTAGACTTTCTTAGTGTGATTTTCGTGATTTTTGCTGGTCTTTTCACAATATTGGACTATACGTATATTTGCTTACAGCAAAAATTTGCAAGAGCCTCGTCGATTTCTTTCCCCAGTTTGCTATACTTTTAACCATTTAATGACCACATTAGTTCAAGAGAACACCATTTCCCGTTTATACAGGGAAGGTAGTTAACTGTTCGTACTCGGTGGAGTTGGAATTGCTTATCCAACGAATTGAAGGCGCCCTAAGAGACCTTATCTTGCAGTGTGTTTTCATCTCTACTTTTGTTTTCGGAATGAGGACTGAAACAATGCGTAATATACTATAGGAGAAAAACCAGTAAACTCGGGCTTGCGGCCGATAAGGGGTTAAACCCTGTAGTAAATATAGGTCCATAACAAAAACAAATAATGAGGAGGTTCTTGAACAATCAATTCAACTAACTGGCGCGGCGACTCGTGCAGTTTTGGAACAATCTTTGTCTTATATTTGAAATTTTGTTCAACAATCGATTGTTGGTGAAGTAACGCTTCTCTATGGAATCGAGTATTTTACATAGAATCAAATAGAGAAAAAATATCGTTGCTACATTGCGCGCGCCACCACTGTGCAATAGTCTACGATCGAAACAAGTGGCCAAAAACCAATGAAAAACATCTATAAAAAATCATCGTTTTTGACCTTTGGAGCTTCGTTTAAAACTTGTCAGTGGAATTGTTAGGTTTGAGGTCAAGGCAAGAGATTAAAGATGTATGCTCATCTGAATTCGCGCCACAAAGTCACTGGCGCGCAGTTCAAAATCACTGCAGGCAAGATAGCCGACAAAACCAGAAAACGTATACTCTTTGCAGAATACATTGGGCTGCCCTCTGCAGGAAAGCAGAAAAACAACCTAATTTTTTCTGCAGAGTATACGTTTTCTGCTTTTGTCGGCCATCTTGCCGGCAGTGATTTTAAACTGCGCGCCACTGAGTTTGTGACGCGAAGTCAGGTGAGCAAACCTCTTTCATCTATAACCTTGGTTTGAGGTACTTATTAAATGTGTTCTCTGTGATTAAAATTGGTCTTGAGAGTTTATAAATGATAAATTGATGAGGAATCTACCCTCTGAGTTTGGCCACTTTTTGACGACAGAAGTGCACTGATAACCACGATTTTTCTCTCGTTCTCTAACCGCTGGAAAAGTATCAATTATATAAGCAGTGGCGGCTCCTGCCACTGGCGCAACCAGGATATCTTCCATCTCTTTCATTTCCCATTTGAATGTATAAGTAGGAAAAGGACAGAAGGAGGGGGTTTTATCCCCTTGTCCATCCTTGTCTAACACACGTTTCTTAATGGAGAAAAGAGAAAGATGAAGAAACTCTCGGTGCGCTACTGGCTCCTGCAATGTGGCAACAATGGTTTACAGCCATTTAAAACTATGTGTTATAATCGAATATTTGGAGAGGCCCTGGTCCTCACTTTGTATCTATCTTTTTTATTAGCTTTAAATGACAAAAGTGCACGGTTTGCCATGCAGATTGAACGAGCCGACGCTGTATGTAAGGTCGTCAAATTGAACCCTTAACGGACACCCCCCCCCGACTCTTTCCCGACGGTTTAATAGCCGGATCAGACATCGATGAATTGTAATTCACAGACCATTTCAATAGATGAACTTCATATCAAAGAAATTTAATCGGTAATCCTTTTTTTTTCTCTCTCTCAGGCCCATTACTGAAATGCACGATAAACTCCATTCATTGATATCGAAATCTATTTATCCTTTATCTACATGCTGGATTACCTTTAAAATCATACGAGCATGAGTATCCTTTTTTGCCGCAAGGGGTCCATTCCAGTTGATTCGTCATAATCAAAGAACTTGCTTTGAGTGAGATGTATGCAGCAATTTCTATAACGATTAATGCAACTGCCTCTTTGAAACTAGATTCAGTTCTGCGTTACCCCTGATGGCTCCCTTTCCTCGCCTCTTTTATATACTATCGTTGCGTTCTAGAATTCGTCTCTTCATTATCTCGATGCAGAAAAGATTATGAATAGTAGCACTTTTCAATATACATAGATATACATCACAGGATAATGTAATCTTTTTTGCACGGATGCAGTAAAATGGTTGAATTCTAGAACGGTACCTGTGGTATTACGACTCGTCTATAGTTGATACTCTTCTGAAATACTAGAGTAGCGATTTGTGATTTTCACTGACCAATTAGTCCCAGACAATTGGTATGTTGCAAACTTTTGCAACAACGATTAAGAGTGTTCAATCTAATGTAAAATCGCCTGAAAAGCCCGTTGGTGGCATCAGAAAGTCATAAAATGCAAGAACAAACTCACACGAGGCGTTTTATGAAATCCAAGATGGCGGAGAAATATCGAGCAATTTGTATTCATTGCACCGTGAACATCCAAGGACGGCCAAATTTGACAACCTTACTGGAGGTAGAGGTTATGTGTTTGTTTACGTTGCGATTGGTTGTGAGCGATATTGTGAGGTTGGCTATCCTTGGATGTTTGTGGTGCATGCATACAAATTGCTCGATATTTCTCCGCCATCTTGGATTTCATTAAATGCCTCTTGTGAGTTTATTATTGCATTTTATGACTTTCTGATTCCACCAATGGGCTTTTTAGGCGATTTTACAATATATTGAACACTCTTAATCGTTGTAGCAAAAGTTTGCAACAGACCCATTGGAAACACGGATGAAAGAACGTCGTTTATCGAAGAATCGAGACTGACTCACGATTAGAATGTTTATTAAAACGCAGCTCATAAGCAATATTTCACTTCACCGTTTCGCAGAAATGCATCTAGTATACCATCACCTGTTAATAGTTCTGTGTTTAGAGTGACGTCACGAAAAAATTGGATCTAAACAAATGCTCCGTCTCATTTGCTCTCTTGGATTTTCCCATGAGACACACTATTTTTCACAAATTTTCAAATGTGAATTCGTGCTATTAAGCAATAAGTTCTCTCAGATTTTATCACGCCATTGACTTTCACGCACCTTGAAGTATAATCACGCTTCAATAACATTTTTGAAACATCAAGCATTAATTTACAACCACAATAGAATTGCATCGCGTAGAAAGTCCCATGTTTCGTCCTTGTCTCACTCACAGTCTCTTATGGACACATCATTCTAGGATATAGGCTCGTGGGCAACATCACCTATCACGTGCTTTACCTTGAGGAAGCATCGATACGAAGAGAGTTTAGGATGATTGAGTGTCATAACCGTGATTATAAATTCACTTGTGATCTTTCATGAATTATGTCGGAGTAAAAAGATACTTTAAAGTATGTGCATCGAATCTAACGGTGTATAGAAAAATGGTTGTTTACTAGCATGAATTTGCATTCGAAGATTTGGATCTGATTTCTTACGGGTAAATAAATCCACCAGAGCGAGCAAGGTAAAGTATTTGTTTGGGTCCCTTTTTCATCGTGACGTCATCAGTCATCACTAAACAGATCTGTTATGGTATAATTAATGGAAACCATTTTTGGGCATACATTTGGAAGTTATAATCACCCGTTAGAATCCCCCACCCATTCCACAACAACAATAACATGTGGGTGATTCTGACATGAATGCATAGTTAAATCTGTCGAGTCTGATGATTGATTTTGTTTATTTTGGCAGAGTTAGTCGCGGAACTAGACCAAACTAAGCGTTTCCGAGGACAAAATATTAATTTAATCGCAAAAAAGTCGCATCAATCTTTTGATTTAATATCTAAAGTGTCCGTTAAAAAATGCGCTAATGGAGAAATTACATTAAATCATAGTTTGTTTGAAACCAAAGGTCCTCAGATAGCAATCGATATGATATACCGCTGTATTAAAAACAGTCTATAGAAACAATGACTTCCATCAATTCGCGTATATGTTGGAGTGCAAACCCGGATACCGTTAGAACGCAAATAAAGGAATTAAAACTAGTTATGACTGAGTATGCGTTCGTAAAAACTCGAAATGACTTACACTTTGTTTCATTTCGGGTTTTTACGGCTAATTTCAGTCAGAACTAGTTTTATAACAACGGACCATCGGTAAAAACCCGAAAGTAGAAATAATTTACATCGGGTTTTACCGGAATGTTAGTCAAACAGAACCTGGATCAGATAGTGTTGTGTCTGAAAATGAGTCAACTGCTGCTGTACCTGAAAATTAATCAACTGATGCTGCTGTACCTGAAAACGAATCAATTGATGCTCCAGAACTCTCCCTTTGCTGCTCTCGTGGCGCAGAAATGACTAAAAGCACAGACACACGGAGAAAAATCCGTCAATTCGTTCAACCAAACCAGTCTGGCAAAAGACAGTCTCAAATATGCAATGGATCTTCTAGGAGTCTCTACCAAGTTGATTATAAAAATAAACAAGTTGGAAAAACATAGGAACAAGATGGGTTTAGTTCCTTTCCTTAGGCCTTAGTCGAGCCGCAAGTCTGAAACATTTAGGTGCGTTATTCAAACGGTTCATTCGCTCTGTTGAACGGGGCTAATCGAATCTACTAAACTCAGACGGTTGATATCGTGAAAGAGGTTGCAAAATTCAACCGGTCAGATCATGGGCGCTGCTGTCTATTCTCATGAAATGAAATAGATACTGATGGTTGAAAATATAGAGTGTGATTATAAATTTAGTCATCCATTCTCGTAGGGTTTTTAAAACGTTTATCCTTTCTCATTCATTCACTGAAAGGTTTCTTCGCGCGTTTTTTCTCATTTCCTTTGTAACTACCGACGAGGCTCCGGCTCCCATCAACGTATTTTTTCAAATGATGCGTGTCAAATCGAGAAAGGGACAAGACCGGGAGGAATGGCACTCAGGGCCAAGGCGTCAGTCTTGTGGTGCAGTCAGTTCGGTTTGTTGCCTGTTTGGCGTGTAATAGAAATGTGTCATCTTTTGATTTGTTTTAAATTATTTAGCTCTATTCGAATAAAATATGTGTTGTGAGTGGTTCGTATGAATTAGTGCGTGGATTTATCGGGTTTACTTTGATCTGAGGGGTTTACGCTACTGTTGCATTCGAACTATTTAACTCAGAATGATAGTATTTTTTGTTGTGCAATTTTCTAGCTCAAAAGTGTAGTGTCTTCGTTCAAAAATGTTTTGTTTTATTTATTTATTTATTTATTTATTTATTTATTTATATTTTTGTGTGACAGTTTTCATCGTTTTATGTTCGGATCATATAAGTACCTTTAAAAATACTCATCAATGATTGATTGAAGTTCTAATATAACAATTTTCGTTTCTGTTTTGAAAGTAGTTTACACATATTCCACGTTTATTACAATCAACAATTTTACCATAAAGCTTTTTCGAGAAGAGAAGTCTCTCATAATTTTGTGTTTGTGTATTTTCGTGACACATTTATTTGAATATTTGGTGATACTTTTGTACGGTTTCATTCATGGTGTGTGCATACGGGATTACGAGGTTGCTAAAAATATACATTTTGAAACTGCTTTTATGAAAATAACATTCTTATACCCAAAGCCTGTTATTTTTGAAATCAGTTTGAAATGACATCTACAATGTATTCATCTTGGTTCGGTGTACTGCATTCTGCGTTTATATTGAAAGGTATTTACTTTGACTTTTTATTTAATCTACTTTTATTATACAATAAGGACTAAATGGAGCGAAGCATGTCAGAATAAACATGAGTGAAAGTAAGTTTTTTCTCAGAAATGAAAGAACCGACTTCTGAAGTTGTGCGAAGTCCGAGCACTTTTAATTAACGGTTTTTTAGAACATTAGACTTCACGTTACAGAAAATTTTAGAAAACACATTTAACTTTAGACGGAGCAAATATACATATGGCATACGCCATTCGATTAGCCAGGTTCGAAGAGCGGACGAGTCTCATTTCACTTACCAAACTGCCGGTTACATATTTTTCTCATGTGTGAGAGGTGGCATGCTCACATGATATAGTCAGCACATTGCAACGAGGCGTCAAAACGATGCAGCTGAGCAGAGAGACAACGCAACGCGACAAGGGCGACTCTGCAACTCGGCGAGTGGTACCCCGCAGCCAAGCGGCGAAACGACGCAACTAGATGAGGATTCTAGAATTCAACTAGACTCGTCTGGCTGCTTTATACAGGAATTTATCTGTGCCGAAAATCAACTCAGCAGTTTGGTAAAAGAAGCTAGATTCTGGGCAGATGGCGCGAATCATTTTTCTCCGTGCACGGCGGAGTAAGGGGACCGCTCAACGGCCAAAAACATGGTAAACGGACTATTGGGCGAGGAGGGGTAAAAATCGACCCTGTTGGGCGAGGAACATGAGGTCTTTAAGGCGAGCTGAAAAATAGGGGTTTGAAGGGATCCAGCAAAAACAAGTGGCTTATTGGGGAAGTTAAAAATTCAGAAAAATACGATTTTCATATTTACTCATCATGATGCCAGATAGTCGCGAGTGTAAGAGGCAGGTCCAAAAATCGGAAGTCACTTAAACTTGTTATCACAGAAAAATGATAAAATATTGGAAAAAATCACTTAAACCTATTATCACAGCAAAAAATCACAGCTGATCGTAATTGAAGAAAAAATGGAGAAATTTTAAATTTTTTTCCCTGGTATAAATAACCAAGCTCTTTCACGTATTGAAGGCGACTTTCTGATGTTTTTGAACCTGCCTCGAACTGATTCCATGATGTTTCAGCCGCAGCCATCCGATCAGCAACTGCTTTCCGTTGTTCATTCTCATTGTTGCGCCGGATGGAGTAAATTTTTGTGAAAGATTCCGCCTGAATTTCTTTGAGGACCTGGACGACTGTGTAAATGCATGGATGATGATGATAAAATTCTTTGTTAAAATTGCTGTGAAATGACTCCGCACCGTTGGTACCTACCGTGTTTTTTGGCAGTTCGGCAGTTTGCCTTGTAATCCTCGATATTATGCGTCCGATAAAGATTGGAGTCGCATTGCGAAGAAATGCGAGGTTGCCAAGCCTACAAATTGACCTCGCCCAAAAGTCCCGTGGCATCTCACTTCTCCTGTATCCCCCCCCCCAACTGCCTCGCCCAATAGACCTCCATTTTTTTACCTGATCTTACCCCTTCGCCCAAAAGGGTTGCGCCCAAAAACATAGCAGCCACTCGGAAACGTGCAGCCGAAAATTTGAAAGCTCAAGCTAAGACGATGAAAACAGTTAGTGACGCCGCGCATTCGCAACTGCAACGTGACGGTGCCGATTCCGGACGTCGATAAAGCAAAAGGGTCACTGCGAAACGCAATTGCCGTATAGTTTTGGAAGTCAAAGATAGCCAGTAAAGGTTGGGAACTAAAGACGAAATTTTAACCAAAATGTACAGCAGATCAGAATTTGATGTGTTAAAAGAGCCTTTCATAAGTGCCGATGAAGTGAACCAGGAGAAAAAGATAACCCTGCAAACAGCTGCAACATTCACTGCAGGGGGCTCTGTGCAAGGATTTATCAGGTGCCAATGTAAAAAAAGTCGCTCCACAAAACCGGTGCCAGTGCAAGAAGAAAGGTATTTTATGTAACAAAGTGCCATGACAGCTCATCCTGTTGCAATAAATAAACACTTTCGTTCAATTTTGCGCGACGCGGGGGCGCTATATAGTATATACATCCCCTAAAGTTACTCAAGTTTTAACTTCACCTTCATTGCTACAAATCGAAAGTAGTCAACTGGTACCCCCATTTTGTCATCCAATCATCATCACTCACCAATCAGAATCCACCCCCATCAAGATGAACGTAAAGGTAATCTTTGCACTTCCTTTCATTCATAGTTTTCGACTTCCGCACTTTCGGGTTTTTACCAATGGTCCGATGTTGGAACTAGTTTTCACTAGAGTCCCTATATATGAAAGAGTCTCGCCATACGAGGTTCCATCTCTGATTGGCTGCTGAAAAGTGAAGAAGAAGAAGGGGTCTATGAAGCCTGGAGGCGCGCCTCTTGTTTACATCTTCATGGAACCATCTTCACTGCAGACCAGCTTTGAGAAAACTTTCGGCATTTTTAGCCATTACTAATGAAAGAGCCTTATTCAAAATGGGCAAAAATGGCTTCGGCCCAGTTTTGTTTGAGATTTCGGGAGGTGACAGAGCATGATTTGAGGCGTCCAAAACTGGCCTTGTTTTTTATCTAGCCCCAAGGGAACCGGGGGGGGCGGGGGTGCAAAGTCAAAACACAAAATCCGCCAGAACTTTTGAACGCGTTGTTCGATTTGAAAAAACTTTTTTTCAATCGATAGATCTTTTTAAGACCTTTCTTTTTATATACATGTTTTTGTATTTCTCATGGTTTTGAGTCAAGTTTTGACGACTTTTTGTTTTTTTCAGTTTCAAAAAATTTACATTCTCCCCCCTGTGCAAAATTGTTTTGCATGGGTAAAAATAAAAAACAGTCGTAAGAAAAGCTCTTTCAATTTCCTTTTCAACCGTTTAAATCCGATCGCGGGGCAACACTTCGTTACTGAGTTACGCGCGCTCAAAGTTGCCAAGGTCCGACCTGGCTGAATCTAGAGGCCTCCCGGTTTCCTGCCTCACACCTTTGACGCCGCGCTTTTTGCCTTATGCGACCAGCTGCTCAGCAGATATTTCGAAAGAAACATCTTTTCTATTATTCTAAGTAATTTTTACTCATATAAACCCCCACCCCCACCACCACCACCCTCACTTCATACCCTATCACGTTCAATACTTCCCCCTGAATAGACGCAAGTTTTTTAAGTTTCAAGTCTAAATTGAAGGAGATACGCATAAAATACAAGATAGAAATCTCACCTTGTTAGTTTTCGCTACTTGAGTCCTCGCCCTCACTCTCCGACTCGTAATTTCCAAAGCATTTTTTCGTTAGCGGGAAACGTGAATTCAAAAAGGCAGATGGTGACGAAAATCCTGGTGTGTAGCGGCCGTAGAACAGGAACCAAACGATTGAAACGACATGGGCACATGGTGAGACAGTTCTTGCTCCATTTTTGCAGGTACAAAACGCACTTATAATTGACTCCGTAGAAACCAGCTCCAAATCCAGAAGTATGAAAATATTATAAACTTTATTTGATAAAAATCCTTTTTTTTTTTTTTTTTTTTTTTTTATTTGATTAAAATCGATGCTGTGCGTTTCATGTACGTGAAAATGGTGACGTTTTTAATGAAGCAGTGATTTGGAATTAAAATTTTGAGCACTTTAGAGATTATCCGCTTTTTGTGGATACTTTAATGCAGGCAATTCATGATTTGCGTGAAGAGAGTGAAAGTTCTACTCCTGACCTGTGTTGTGAAAAATGATTTTTCGAAAATACCGCTAACCTGAGAGCGCGGCGTGATAAGAAAAGAAAATCCTTGGAGTAACACAAAATATGCTTACTTGAAAAATTGACCATTATTACGCACACTCTGTTCAGATACCCCTACTTATAAAGACTAAACTCATATCGAGACATTTTTCACATGAAGTTTATAATATTTTCATACTACTGGATTTGGAGTTGGTTTCCACGGAGTCAATCATAAGTGCGGGGTGGGGGTGGGGGTTTATATGAGTAGAAATTACTTAGAATAATAGAAAAGATGTTTCTTTCGAAATATCTGCTGAGCAGCTGGTCGCATAAGGCAAAAAGCGCGGCGTCAAAGGTGTGAGGCAGGAAACCGGGAGGCCTCTAGATTCAGCCAGGTCGGACCTTGGCAACTTTGAGCGCGCGTAACTCAGTAACGAAGCGTTGCCCCGCGATCGGATTTAAACGGTTGAAAAGGAAATTGAAAGAGCTTTTCTTACGACTGTTTTTTATTTTTACCCATGCAAAACAATTTTGCACAGGGGGGAGAATGTAAATTTTTTGAAACTGAAAAAAACAAAAAGTCGTCAAAACTTGACTCAAAACCATGAGAAATACAAAAACATGTATATAAAAAGAAAGGTCTTAAAAAGATCTATCGATTGAAAAAAAGTTTTTTCAAATCGAACAACGCGTTCAAAAGTTCTGGCGGATTTTGTGTTTTGACTTTGCACCCCCGCCCCCCCGGTTCCCTTGGGGCTAGATAAAAAACAAGGCCAGTTTTGGACGCCTCAAATCATGCTCTGTCACCTCCCGAAATCTCAAACAAAACTGGGCCGAAGCCATTTTTGCCCATTTTGAATAAGGCTCTTTGAATCAGAAATTGATGAAAATGTGTTCAGAACTGAATAAAATTCACGCATTACTTTTAAAACAGGTAATGAAACCAACGGGTATTGGAGGTTAGGTTGACCTAACAAAGATTACTAACACACGAATACATGTGTAAGTAATCTTTGGCGGGAAGATCGTTGGATAAAAATGTAAACAAGAGGCGCGCCTCCAGGCTCCTCAGACACCATCTTCTTCTTCACTTCTGTTCACGTGTCTTGACTCTTTCATACATAGGGACTCTAGTTTTCACTAAAATTATGCGTAAAAACCCGAGACGAAACATCATTTCGGATATTTACTGACTTTTCTCGACTAAACGGGTTTTTTATTTTAAATCGCGTTTTATCGGTTTCGGGTTTAGACGCTAACATATATATTCTTAATGGACACCCTGTGGTTTTTGCAAAAGCCTACCGACCGACAAAAGACTCCTGCTCGCTATATCTGGATCTGAAAGGAGCCAGAGAAATTGGGTTCGCTCAATCGTATATTTACACGCGCACCGACACATCACACACCGCACACACCCACCCATGGGGACCGGTGAACGGTGAAAGTTGAACGTTGAACACCGATAAAGTGCTCCTTAATGAGCAACAAAAGATCTGGAAATTAATGTTTCGTCTTTAAAATACTTGGAGCGCGCTCATTAACAGTGCGGCGCTTCGTAGCGTTCTTTCATCCTGAATCGGGGTTGCCGCTTGCCAGACTATTGGAGAAAAAACAAATTCGCTAATCATCTATCTGTTTCAGCATGTAAAAACAAGTGCGGCTGCCTGTTTTTTGTTGTTTTTTTGTTGTTTTTTTTTTGTTTCTTGTTTTTTTTTTGTTTTTTTTTTTTTTTTTTTTTGTTTTTTTTTTTGTTTTTTTTTTTTTGTTTTTTTTTTTTTTTTTTGGTTTTTGTTTTTTTTTGGTTTTTTTGTTTTTTTTGTTTTTTGTTTTTTTTTGTTTTTTATTGTTTTTTTTGTTTTTTTTTTTTTTTTTTTTTTTTTTTTGTTTTTTTTTTTTGTTTTTTTTTTTTTTTTGTTTTTTTTTTTGTTTTTTTTGTTTTTTTTTGTTTTTTTTTGTTTTTTTGTTTTTTTGTTTTTGTTTTTTTTGTTTTTTTGTTTTTTTTTTTTTTTTTTTTTTGGTTTTTTTTTTTTTTTTTTTTTTTTGTTTTTGTTTTTTTTTTTGTTTTTAAATTTTTCTCTACAGGGTGAGAAAAAAGTCCGGCAAATGTTGAATGTGCTAAAAACGAATAGAGTCATTTAGAGTCACTATGTATGTCGCAGGCGAATCGCAATCTAAGTCAAATTGCAATCGGCTTGAAATGTGCCTAAGCAAAGAGCAAACCGTTTATTCATGATCAGAAAAAAATCAGATTATGCCAGAGACAAATAGAGACCCAGCACAAAGCTTGCAACAGGTGTCCACTTTTCTGGCTCAATTTTGGTCGGCACTCATCGGAACAACAGTCAACTATTGCCTAATGGTTGACTGATGAGCGTGTGTTTTGCATTCGAAAAGCAAAACCTGTTTCCGTTTCCGGGGATGGCGAACCAATCGCAGCCTTTTGTTGAGCTTTACCATTCAACAGTAGGCAATGGTTATCGTTGCAGCCGGTGACTCCCGACCGAAACTGTGACCGCTAAACTTGCTTCAATTTTTTCTAACACGGGAAGCATACGGTGTGCTGGGTCTCTTTTCGTCTCTGGATTATGCATTGTGGTGACTTACAGAAAAAATGTATCGAGATTTACTTTAGCTTATTTGAAAGCTAACAAGCTGACAAGAACGGTGATTTTATCAGATTAGATTTATTTTGATTAGTTCTTTACCTACTTACGGTGTTTTAGATGAAATGTCTCGAACACATGTATCTAATCGCTTTAAAAGTTCACAAAAAGAGGACGAGTTGAGCTTAATCTATGGTTATCAATATGCTCGTTAGCTTATAAGCTTTAGAATGAGCTGAATCAAATCTCGATATAATTATTTTGTAAGTGACCATCACGCTTTATCTAATTTTTTGTCTGGTCATCAATAAGTGGCTTGCTCTTATTTGCCTGTGCAAATCGCAAGCCGATTGCGATTCGCCTGCGACATATATATGAGAGTCTCACCATGAGGTACGATCTCTGATTGGCTTTTGAAAATGGAGGAAGAAGAAGGGGTCTGTGGAGCTAGGAGGCGCGCCACTACCTTACATTTTCATAGAACCATCTTCTCCGCTGTTTTTGCCCAGCTTTGCGAAAGCTTTTTTTTTTACAATTTTTCTCTTTACAGGGTGAGCAGAAAGTCTGACATTTGTTGAATGAACCGAAATGAATAGAGTAACCCCTAGAGTCCCTGTAAATAAAAGCGTCCCACCATTAAGTTTAATCTCTGACTGGCTGCTTAAAAGTGAAGAAGAAGAATAAGGAGCCTGTGGAGCTAGGAGGTGCGCCTCTCGTTTACATTTTCATGGAACCATCTTCTCCCCTGTAATCAGCTTTGAGGAAACTTTCGGAATTGTTAGCTTTAGCTGATGATATTTTTTTTTTTTAACTAAAATATCTTTGTTCAAAATATAATTAAATTCAAGCATCACTCTTGTAGATTGGAACAGGTAAAGAAACTAACGGGAATTAGAGGTTAAGTTGACCCATAGCGAAGATTACTTATACACGCTTACATGTATAATAATTAATCTTTGGAGGGAAGAACGTTTGATGACAATGCTCGCCTGCTGGCAACTTCAGACCCTTTCTCCTTCTTCCTTTTCGTTCACGTGTCATGACTCTTTCATATACAGCTTGAAACTCTAAAGTAATCAAAGTTGCGGTTTGCGCATATCTTCATGATTTTATCTGAAGGTTTTTTTATTTTTTTCAGATACTCAACATGACCAGAGGTTAAGCAAAACCTCACCGATGGGTCAAGGTTGGCGAACGTCCCTGACACTTTTGCATCCTGTGGAGAAAACTGCACGTATTGAAATGAATGTTGACTGCGTAAATCATGGGTAGATATAGGAATTTGTGTGTCTCCCTCCTTATCCCATTTGAATGAGCGCGTTAGAAAGATACGGAGATGGGCGCTAAAATGAAGTGATAGTCCTCCTTGCAATCCTTCTCTAATACACGTCTCTAAATGGGAGAAGAGAGAGATAGATATACTCCTGTATCCGCCTCCGTCCATGACGTAAAGCTCCGCAATGTTGGCACCTGGAAGTTTGTTATTGCCTTCGAGAATGATATGCAAAAAGAGAAACAGTTGTATCAGTGTTTCCATTTTGTGGAGAGCCATCTGATTTGTCCCATTTGACTTTAACATAAAACTGGAATAGTTTTCGTCTTAAACGGCAACACTGAATTGTACCCATAGTAGAACTTTAGGATACAATAAAACTACAAAGCTGCCGCTTTGTGCATATTCGAAGACATTTTTTAAGCGTGCCATACGAAGTATATGGCAAGCTTCTTACTCTCGTTTTGCTGTATACAATGAATAATATAATACAGTGGAAGAGGTGCCCTCTGGTGGCCGTGTGTGTTTTGGAGATTTCGTTTTCAGGATATGAATCAAAACTTACATGATCGGGTTATATTGTGTATTTTCGAGAAATTTTTTAATACGTACAATCAAACACTCAGACACGTTTTAATTTTTCATTTGGAGTCATTTGATGCCTTCGTTGATTTTATTTTGCACAAAAACGGGGCCCCATTTCACAAGTCAAGTTCTCAGACTCTGTTGACTTCAGTTGTTTATTATATTATCAACCCGTTATCATGAACAATATTCATGACTTTTAAAATATTTTGAAAATATTTCCAAAATACTGTCGACAATTTGTCGGCAAGGTTTTCACAATATTTATTTAATATCTGATGGGGACATATTTTACTCTTGAATCCGACAACGTAGGGATCAAAGCTTTTCACCACTCGCATTTATATTCACAAGTCAAGTCGCGCCCTTTTTCTTACGTATAGCCCCGCCTCTCCGTCGCGTCGCACCGCGCGTCTTTCAAAGTTGCTGAGGTCGGCACGTTGCCTTCGCCTTGCCTTGATTTGCCTTACATTTGCCGCGCGGTGGCAATGGCAGCGCACAGTGGATCAAGTCAATGGGGAAAGTGGGACATGGAATATATATGTCTAAAAATGCAAATTTTAATGTTTTTACGGTTTAAAGACAAATTATAAAATGTGATTCTTGCAGACATTTTTACAACAAAACCGATAAATGGAGCTCTTGCACGATTTTGCCGTAGGCAAACGGAGTATCAATTCAAATGTAAAATGCTACGAAAATAACGATGAGACCATCAAAAACGTCTAAAACTTAACTTAAAATTTCGGGTGACCACCCTTGCATGTATGCACCAACCTCGGATTCGGACCCCAAACAAAAGAACATAACCTACGAATTTGAACAATGAGATTAATGAATTTGCTTTCAAAAAGTAAATTTGAAAGAATCAAAGGTCCTCTGATACACATTTTGTCACTAGGAGCACAGTGATAACTACAGAAAAGTTCTACGTTGTGTAATAAACGAGGAAGACGGCACTTAATTTCATGTCCTGTTATTTTGTTTGGTGGTCGCGAATCCGAGGTTGCGGTGCATACATGCAAGGGTGGTAACACCGCAACTTTCAAGTTAAGTTTACTCTGCGAGGAGTGAGTTTTAGCCTTTTCAATGGTCTCATCATTACTTTCGCAGCATTTTACATCGGAATTGATTGGCCATTTGTCTACACCAATCAGCTATAACTTTAGAGTGGCACATCAAGGAACGTTCCGCTGGTTCATTGTTGTCACCTAGGGCGCCGCCATCTTGCCGTAAAATCGATTTTGAGGTTAAGGTGGATCCTCAGCGTTTAGTTCCACATTCTGCCACCAGAAAAAAATCGTTCTTTGAATGGAAAAAAATAATGGTAAACGCAAAAAAATGAAAAAAAGGGCTTCCGAGGCTCCATCGAAGCCGTTTTTTTCATTTTTTTGCGTTTACCATTATTTTTTTTCCATTTAAAGATCATATCTTTCTCTGGTGGCAGAATATGGAACTAAACGCTGAGGATTCACCTTAAGTTTTGTAGGTTGTTTCCGGTCGTTTCGTAAACAAACTCGGGCATCGCCGGAAACGGCCTTCAAAATTTAACCTCAAACCTTGGAATCTGCCGTCCAAAGTCCGCTTTTTCCCGGGATTCCTTCTACCCTGTGTGGCACAAGGTGTACCAGCCCGCTGCCACTCTAAAGTTATAGCTCATTGGTATATACCAAAACCTTGCAAGAGCTCTATTTCTCCGTTGCGCATTTAAAGTCGTCAAGCCATGTCCAGCTTCTCCCAATGACTCGTTCCACTGTGTGACGGTGCTACCAGCTGAGCGCGTTTACGACGTTAATATATCACGTGTATTTATACTCTCTGATATAATTTAACGTCATTTCACCATGGAGAGTTACCGCTCCTCGACTTTTTTGAAAAGCGCCTTCGAATAGCACAGAAGCAAAATACATAACACATCAAACACACCGTTTTGAAAAGAGAGACTTGAGAAAGACGCATCGCGCGCGCCATTATAGATGAATAGAGTAATTTTATGCAGAGCTTAATGAAGTCGTGGGTGATTTCAGGCTGTTCAAAGAGCCGTTATTCGAAGCAAAGTATTTGCCAGTAGTTTATTATTTGTCGGGCGAAAACGTCAACTCGATGTTTAGGCTATGTTAATTGTTTGATTGTTGTACCAACGAGCTAAGGTAGGTGACCCAAAGGACAAAGGTGGCTCGGCTCTTAAGGTGGCCCACCCCAGCTTATTTCAGTTAATTAAACGAATTGACGATAGATGGTGTTAGTGCTGAGTAGCAGGGTGCTATCGCTTCCCCCACTCCAAAAATCAAGAGCATCGGGCGACTCAGTCGGCGCGGAACAGAGCAACATCCATTTTCGCAGGTCTTCAGCTAATTTTCACGGAAGTAAACAATCGTAAAAGCTAAGCCCTTAAATTGATTCCACCTTTGACTTTCAATTCATCATAATCATTATAATTCCTGGTGTAATTAGGGTCTAGATTCCGTTTTTGAACAATAAAATAGCATTTGAATACTTATTAATGAAATTTTAAAGGGAATGTCCACCTTTAGGTTCATCAAAAATATTAGGGGTGGCCACCTTGGGTGCATGTTAGCGCGATGTCAAAACTCTACTTTTTTCAAACTAAAAAAAAACCTCAAAAATAAGCAAATTTAAAAAAAATGAAATTAAAATATGATAGCCAACTGTCTGAATAGTAAATTGACATATTTAGTTTTTTTTATCTCTCATGACTTGTACGTGCATATTGGCCCCAAGCATAGGTATGGCCACCTTTGGATCACTTACCTTATAGCAACAGAAGCAGTGGCGTCGCGTGCAATTTGGCAACAATGCATTCTATCCATTTAAACTTATGTAAAAGATCGAATTCAGGGAGTGCACAGTGCACACGGAAAATTCGATATATTTAATGAGTTTAAATGGAGCAGTTGCATTGTTGCCAGATGGCACGCGACGCCACTGAACAGAAGGGGCCATACAATATACATGTCACAAGTCCTATTCAAAAGTGGAGCAGCATGGGTGATCCGATTCTGATGGTTTGTTTTCTTCATTTTTTGTTACCATAAATCAAAACTTTTAATTGATTAAGTGGAAATCAGAGACAAATATAGACCCAGCACACCATACACTGAAAAAAATGAAATTACTAAAAAAGCAATTAAGTTTTGTAAAATCAGTAAAATAAAGCACATGCTAATTTTACTTGTTATTTTCGGTAAATCCTACTAAACGTATGGATAATTTTACGATTTGAATTGTAAATTTTGCTTAAGTTGTAGTAATTTCTCTATTTGGATTGCAAATTTTTCGATCTAAATAGTACATTTTACAATCCAAATCATTGTGACTTTTGCGTATTACATGGCTGTCTTGGAGTGACAGCTATACGACTTGCAAAAATTACAATGCTTTGAATTGTTAAATTTACAATCCGATTGGTAAAGTTAATGATCCAAATTGTAAAATTAATCAAAATTAAGCAAAATTTACAATCCAAAACGTAAAATTAGCTATATGTGTACTCAATTTTACTGAAAATGGCTGGTCAAATTAGTCTTTGCTTCATTTTACTGATTTCACAAATCTATTTTTTTCAGTGTATGCTTCCCGTGTTTTAGAAAAGTGAAGCAAGTTTAGTGGGCACAGTTTGTTCGGGAGTCACCGGCCACAAAGATAAACAGTCGCCTACATGTTGAGTGCAACAAAAGGCTGTAATTGTCCCGCGGTCCGATTCCGCTTAGTCCCGGAAACGGAAATAGGTTTTGCTTAAAGGCGAATGCAAACCAAGAGCTCATCAGTCAACAGTAGGCGACTGTTGGCTGTTGTTTTGATGAGATCCGATCAAAATTGAACTTGAAAAGTGGACAGCTGTCGCAAACTTTGTGCTGGGTCTCTACTTGTATCCGGTGGAAATTGGTTTTAAAGGAAAGTGCAAAGTGTTATTGTAGAGTGGCGATCTGGACACAGCATTTTAATTCAACTATCCGGGTGAAAGAATTTTGCTTGCTTCTGTCATAAGTCAGTTAGTTCATCGGCAGGGACAAAGGCAGGCTTTGCAACATCACGTGGTTAAGAAGTTACTGCTATTTGAAAATAGTTTTGATGTGACGTCAATAAGAGTAATAAGACGCTACAATAGGACTATAGTGCATGATGGGTCAAAATGTTGATGTTTCTTTTTTTTTCTTTGCGAAAAGAAATGAAAGTTTTCGGTGAACTGAAAACAATGGAAATGCCTTTGGTTAGTTTCTAGGATTCTAAGATGGCTTGGTATACCTTAGACCCAAGTATACATAAATTCAATTCCTCTTATTCACTGCGGGTTTCTCTGTCATACTAATTCTTCTTGCACTGCGCTACCGATTGATTCACTCCTTAGGTTTTAAATTTCCTATCTCTGGGGGAGCTACACACGACACTTAGACGGGGCATAAGTTTCGTAGCATCGAGACTAAGCGTGATGTACTTACAGCAAATCAAACAACGTAGAAATCAAGTCGTTGTTGTCGCGTGCTGAGGGTAGACAAAAAACCGCTTATTTTACTCAGAAGTGAATGAGAGGTAGGAGAATTTGTCCTGGCAATTTGGCAATCCTCAATCGAAGTTGATAGGTATCCAGGTCTTGTTTTGTGTAAACTTTGTAAGTCTTTGGTCAGTGTAAACAAAAAGTTAAATTGCAACCAACCCGATCCGATCAAACTTTTTCTTTCTCCTTCCCTCCCTTTTCAGCCTGTTTGTTTTCAGTCTCTCTCTCTCTCTCTCTCTCTCTCTCTCTCTCTCTCTCTCTCTCTCTCTCTCTCTCTCTCTCTCCCTTTTCCCTGCCTCTTTCACTCTTTCTTCCGCCTTCCATCCATCCCTCCCACTCCCTTTCTCGCTCGCTCGCTCTCTCCCTCTCCCTCTCGTTCTCTTGCTCTATTTCCGTATCTCTCTTTCTCTTTCTCGCTCCCCTTCTCACCCCTTGTTATTGGTCGACGAGTTAAATCCATCACGGTTCGAAAACAAAAAGTTATCAATGATCTCCCAAGTTGCAGCGTTTATTTGACCAAATGCAAGAGGTCCCATAATTTAACTCGGTTGCAACTATTAATGTTTGCAGCCAGGTCCTTTTCGACGATTTCTCTACCGGGTTTCCACTCATCAGAAGAGTCATGTCAAAGATTTTGAGAATAACGGTGAATTTAAGATTTCGCCAAATTTGCGTGGATGACCTTTTCTCCTCACTTTGCTTGTTTACGTGCATATTTTACTCCCCTTTCCTTCCAAGCAATGCAACCCTTTCCCAGTGGCGTCGCGTGCACTTTGGCAACAATGTATTCTATCCATTTAAAATCACGTAAAATATCGAATTCAGGGGGTGCACAGTGCACAAGGAAAATTCGATATATTTAATGAGTTTAAATGGAGCAGTTGCATTGTTGCCAGATGGCACGCGACCCCACTGCCCTTTTCTAACTAACGGTAATTTTAATTCCCACAGATTCATAGAGTCATTACCTATACAAACCCTAATCATGGGTCTACAGATCTACAGAATGTACAGGTACCGCTACTAAGATTCAGAGAGAGACACTTTTTATTTCATAAGCTAGCAGCACTACTTCAATATTCAAATCAGTCTTTGGGAAAGTATTTATACAGGCTTAGTCGTGAATTTATCTTTCTCTCTGTTTCTCCATATTTAAACTCATGCGTTAGAAAATAATATGGATAGTGGCCAACTCTTGACTCCAGCCCGTGTTTCTATCCTTTTCTAACACATGCAGCCAAATAGAAGAAGAGAGAGAAAAATGAATTCCTGGTTACGGTTGGGGGCCGTGAAAGCAATCACGCGATTGGACACATGTTCACACAGAAGCCTCTCACTATAAAATTTGAAAACAATATGGCTGATATCCTATGCTGTACAATATCCTATACTATGCATTTGCGTATCATTTTAATGAATGTTTGTCCTTACCGGTAAGGTTTCCGCGCTCAAGAGTCTAACGGAACTTATAAGTACCAATGGGTCTGTTGCAAACTTTGGCTATACAGCGCTATGGAGTGTTCGATCTCATGTAAAATCGTGTGAAAAGTCCATTGGTGGCATCAGCAAGTCATAAAATGCAGTATAAAACTCACGAGAGACGTTTAATGAAATCCAATATGGTGGTAAAATATTGAGCTACCCAGCTGTATGCTTGCATCACAAACATCCAAGGATAGCCAATAACCTCAAAATATCGATCGTACCCAATCACAACGTAAATAAACGCATAACCTCTGAAGCTGTGAGGTTGTCAACGTTGGCAATCCTTGGATGTTAAAGGTGCATGCATGCAGATTGCTCGATATTTTACCGCCATCTTGGATTTCATTAAACGTCTCTTGTGAGTTTATTATTGCATTTCATGACTTTCTAATGCCACTAATGGATTTTTAGGGCAAGTTCACATATACGATTAAACACTCTTTATCGTTGTAGCAAAAGTTTGCAACGGACCAATTGTACGATCAATTTTGAAAAAAAAAGGAAAAAAGTTTTATCAATAATAGAAAAAGCTCTTGCGAAAACGTCCGCTGTCCACTTTTTTTATATTTGACTTTGTGAGCGTACATCGCTCTTAAGAAGTCGCTGCATCTGTTTAAGTCCAGACCAGACTTGTTCTTCGGACGCTTTTGCATCAGCCTGTTCAATTGTAAGAGCAATCTCTGTAAAAGAGTCACTCTTATAACCTCAGCCTATCACTGCTAAATTCAATATTACCCAAAGAGTAAACAAGAGTCCCAACAAAACGGTAGGAAAGCGTGGCAGGTTAGCTGTTAGGTTGGCGATATCGAAAAGTCGGCCTCTTGGCCCTGTGAGATCGCTCTTATGGAGATTTAACAAGGGGTTTTCGACTATGCCTCATTTAAAGTCAAATTCCAAGAAAAATATTGCTCTTTAACTTCGGGAAATTCAAATTATATTTTTTGAGGATATAAAGAAGATATTGATGGGTCATACATATCACTTCATCGAAAAATTGACAGAGCAATATGAATTTGAAAGTAAAATTACGGGCAATTCTTTCCGCCGCCACGTCCTATAGTGAGCCACTAAACTTCATATCGTCTTGTGTATTTGTGGTTAAATCTTCGGTTTTCTTCATGAAATTGACGTATTTCCTTCTAAGAATGAATTTTACATGCATTTAAGACTATCTGCACCAAATTAAAACAAGAAAAATGGAAAAGCAACTGCTACACCACACAATCGGCCCGACTTGTGCGAAGAGAGGAAAACACGGCCAAAAATAGCCCTTAATTTTACTTTCAAATTCATATTGTTCTGTTAATTTTTCGATGAAGTGATATGTGTGACCCATCAAATATCTTTGTTATATCTTCAAAAAAATATAATTTGAATTTCCCGAAGGTAAGGAGCAGGCGAATTAAACTTTAAATGAGGTAAAGTCGAAAACCCCATGTTAAATTTCCATAAGAGCTATTTCACAGGGCCCAGGCTTTCGCCAGCCAATCAGAGGCCGTACAATCAATAGTGACATTCTATAGTAATTCGACTATGCCACGCTCTCCTACTGTTTTGTTGGGACTCTTGTTTACTCTTTGATATTACCATTGTTTCAATGTTGACCCTTTTTTGTCTCCCTGTGTGGCCCAGAGCTGCCGTTTTGAGTATAATCAATCGCATTTTTCAATTCACCGATGATTTCACCGGTTGAGAAAAGATTATACAGCTCAGTTCAGAGCATGTCTGTAATGCATGAAAAAACACGCATCTGTAATCTTTTCTCAATCGGTGGAGTCGTAGATGAGTTCAAAGACTTGAGGATATTTTAATAATTAAACGGCAATAGCACCGATTGAGAAAGATTACAGGTCAGAGTATTTTCGTGCAGTACAGTCACACACAGAACTGAACTGTGTAATCTTTTCTCAACCGCGGTGGATTCGTCGGTGAATTGAAGAATGCGATTTATTATACGCAAAACGGCGGCTCTGGTGTGGCCAGGAGTCCAAATAAAAGACCCAGAACGAGGATAGAGGTATAGGAAAGGCGTGTGAAGAAGAGCGCAATGTAATCTCGGCAAAATAGAAAATGATGCGAGATTCGATTCTGACCTCTTTGTCAGGAGCCTCAGCGTCACGTCGCGGGGCGCAACAAGTATATTCTCTCATTACCAAATAAATGGGGACTTGAAGGTTGGACGCCAAGGCAACAAAAGAGCGAGCCGCCGCGCCACTATTGTAAGTTTTGCGAGGCGGAAATAGCTTTTCTGGTCCCTATCTTCACCTCCATGCATGGTCATTTTGATGCAGGTTGTCTGAAGGAACAGCTCTTGAAGCGAGTATTCTGTATTAAGTCGGTATATGAGATGAGCTCGACATGCGTTATTATTTAATTCAATTCCTCCGTCTCAAAGTGGTACTTGTACTATCAACGAATTAAAGATTGCCGCGAGATTTTCACACATTTTCAGTTATGTGTGTGAGTGTGGGACTGATCTGCAACGGCTTTCCCGCCCCATCCGCACTGGCCTCTCTCCTGGAAGGTGCGAGGAGTATAAAGAGTGGCCGAACCAGAACCTTGAAGGCGAAACTTAGCTCGTGAAAACCTCGTGACAATATTTAATTCGTCGATAGTACGTCATACATATTTCAAGAGTGTAGCCAAAGAGTCATTGCAATGGGGATCTTGCAAACTTTTGCTGTGAGTAAATGAATGGTCCAATATGATGAAAAAACAGCGAAAACCACGAAAA
This sequence comes from Trialeurodes vaporariorum, assembly GCA_011764245.1. NCBI lineage: Eukaryota > Metazoa > Arthropoda > Insecta > Hemiptera > Aleyrodidae > Trialeurodes > Trialeurodes vaporariorum. The sequence continues at coordinate 13,101,632 of VMOF01000320.1, forward strand.
ACACAATGGGAATATAGTGTAAAATTCGATAATAAACTCACTTAACTGCTTTAACGACAAGGTCGTGATGGCGGTTCAACGCAGGTATCATGAGAGATTCTTGTCTAATTTGTCACTTTCTCTAGAGAAACACAGAGGCATGTCGCAATTTAGATAGGAATCTCCCATGATACCTGCGTCTTTCCGCCATGAAGCCCAATTTTGAAAGTATATTTTGTGATTTCTTAGTTTACTCATCGTCATTTTTACAGGATTTTATGCAAGAATCAACTATTGAATTCCCTGTCGCAAAAGTTAGCAAGCCCCATTGAGAGGATTTGTGCGATGTGATTTTGAAACTTCAAGGAGGCAGCTCCATGATGGAAATCTCTTACGGACGTTTTTCACATAGGCTCGGTTTGTTTGATTCATATTTTTAACCCTTGAAGTTAAAAAAAAAAAAAACAAAAAACAAAAACAAAAAAAAATTGTGACAAATCCATTTGAAATGGGTTTTAAAGGAAAGTGCAAGTGTTTTGAGCGGCTATCTGGACACAGAAATCGATATTAAGAACTGAGTTTGTAAGAATTGAGATCCAGAATAAGTTTCGCGTTTTTATAAAATAAAGCGTTTGAAAAATGATTTAACCCTTAACTGCAGATGAGCCCAGATCTGGAACAATTACTTTGAAGCCTTTATCTAAAAGTAGGGGACTTGAGTTGTACTGTCGCTGCATGGTGGGTTACATGTGGATTGTGGAACAGATACTAAACGAGTAAGAATTGTCGATTTTGTCCTAGAGCGCGCAGCACAGGATAGGGAACGTGCAGAGTGGTTGAAAATAGCTCACTGAAAATCTGATCGAGATTTTCCGATTTTCATTGTTATGTTTGGGAGTAACGCAGGGGTACCATATACAAAAAAACAATTATTGAAACTTACTAACTTATTTTTACTACTTTAATTTTTTTTTTTTTTAGCCTGAAAACTTTATTTTCAGTTGCATGGATACCTAAATGCGGGTAAGGCCATATTTGAAAGAATTAATATTCAGGCTCTTTACCATTGAAATATAATGGAAAGAATTTTTTCACTATTTTTCCCTGTCTCAAGGATCAAAATTGTACTGAAAAAAAAATTATTTTATTGAAAAAAAATCATGCAGTAAAGGGTTAATTATATGCAAAACGGCAGCTCTGCTATGATAGCTTGGTTCGGGCCTCTGATTGTGAGACGAAGCACGGTTACCAGAGTAGAAAAAGCTGCAATTAGATTTCACTTCTCAATCATGTATACCTATGAAGTAAAATGTTGAAATTGAACACAAAGGGAACTACACTTGAAAGTCCTTTGAAAGAAAGACCCTTGAATAAATACATTATAGTTGAGATACTTACCCATCTACTAGTGGAACTTCGGAAAGGATCCTTTTAACTATTGCTAATCTATCTTCATAGGACATTCCTTCACTGGTAGGAGAACCGTTTGATTTTCTGAATGCAAAAGGCACGACAACTCCGACCATTATGGCAGTGACGAGAAGAAATATTATAGTGAGGATTGCCCAAGGGCGTAAGCGTAGCTCATAAATTGCTGCAACAGAGGGAGGGAGGGAAGAAAAAGGTGTAATATCGAGCTGCTATAAAAACGAAAACGTATTGCTAAAAAAAAGTGGGTCACGTAGTGAAAATTTAATACAATGCTATTTTTACTTTCTCACTCTAACGAAGTTAGAAAAATTGAGAAAGTATTGCGATGGCGCAGAGATTCTCAAGGCATTTTGTTTCGATACTTGGCCCACTATGACAAAGTAAATCATGATAATTATAAAATAATTAGCCCTTATTATGACTAATATTATCCTAAAGAGCATCTATCCCGTGACACTTTAATATTTTTTTAATTAAATGTGGTTTGGAGCGGGAAATGTATAAAATTTCCATGATCTATGAGTCCATGAGTCAGTGAGTCCGTCAGTATCCCAGCATAGCTTTTGCACAATAGCTAGGTTCAAACGTGTTTAAATTTTGCAGAAAGGTTGATTTTGAAATTCCCCCGAGGGATTTTTTTTAATTTTTTAAGGTTGGTGATGGATGAAAAATGGTTTCCATTAAAATCAATGGGAAAATGGGACAAAAAAAGGAACAATTTAAATATCTTAATTTTGGATCTTTCGATCTGGATAAAAATATCAAAAGGGGGTCTCGGGGTCTCCCCCAGAATGTCAAAGTGGGGTCCGGGGGTCTCCCCCAGAATGTCAAAGGGGTTTGCTTGCTCAAGTGTTTTGACTCAGAGATAGAGTCCGAGTCGTATGTAGAGAGTTACTAAAAAAAAAATTAACTCTTTCACAGTGAAAAGTATGAACACCTGCACTTAAAAACTGTTGGTTTGACTGTTTAAATTAGTTAAACGAAGCCCGTGCCATGTTAATTTAACTAATCTAAACAGTCAAACCAACAGTTTTTTTAAGTGCGGTGTCCATACTTTTAACTATAAAAGAGTTAAATTTACCACTTTTTTTTTTTTTTTTTTTTTTTTTTTTTTTTTTTTTTTTTTTTTTAGTGCAAGACAAATATAGTTGACCTCTGATTGGTCATAAGTTTTAAGCTCTCTACGGGCGCCGCCATTGGATGCATCTTTGTACATTTGTTTAAAGAACATACAGGAACAGTGGTTTAGACAGTTTCAGTGCGAAGTCATCGGTTTAGCCAACAACCACAAAAATGCTCTCATTGGTCGCAATCGGTTGTGAAAAAACTCGCGTAGCGTTCCAAACTATCTCACTCACTCTTCCGGTACCCTTTATGTATACCCATCTCTTTCTAGTTTCAAAATTTGTAGTCTCGAGTGACGAAACAATAAGCATAGTTTAGCATTCAGTTCAGGTGAAGATTAGAGGCTTGGAACTTTTTAAAGGACACACAATGGGTCTGTTGCATACTTTTGCTACGACATTATAGAACCTTGATTCTTATGTAAAATTCGGCGAAAATAACGATGCGCACATTAAAAACGTTAAAAATCCACTAATTAACTCAGGAAATCACTTCAATTTCAAACAGAGCGCGCTACACTAGACACTATTTGCACCGGTATACTACTACATAGACGGAACCAACGAGCATAAACAACATCGTAACTACAAAATGATGGAATTTCTTTTTTAATACGTGAACAATAAGCTGCATTTGCTGTCTGGTCTTTTCGGTTTATCAAAGATTACAAAATAATATAAGAAATGTACGCATCTAAACGAAACATTATAATGTTTGTAAGTTCTGTTCATGTTTACATAAACGAGATGGTTCCATCTATGTAGTTATAAGTCGGTGATATAGTGTCTAGTGTAGCGCGGTCTGTTTAAAATGGAAGGTATTTTCTGAGTTAATGAGTGGATTTTGAACGTTTTTAATGTGCGCATCGTTATTTTCGCTGAATTTTACATAAGAATCAAGGTTATATAATGTCGTAGCAAAAGTATGCAACAGACCCATTTCGGTAAGTCAACAAAACTACCGCCAATCAGGATCACAGAATCGATGGAATCTTACCTTTTGGTCCGTCTGAACTAGAATCACTTGATACAGAATCAACAGCTGCGATCAGAGAGCGGGCCTGACCATTACACCTTCCACCACCATTCACCAGGCACGTCGTCTGAAACAAAAACCCATCAATATATTTATATTCCAAACGAATCAAAGTTCTGCATGAAATTCAAGCAACGCAAATACAATACCGCAAATAGAAGAACTCAATGAAAGAATTTCTCAAAGACAAAGGTGGCTCATATAATGTGGCAACACTGTTTTCCCTCGATTTGAATCTATGTACAAACATCGATTGCTGGTGAACCGCTGCTTTACTATCAAATCGATTGTTTCACATTGAATGAAATAGAGAAAAACCATTGTTGTCAAAATGCAGCAGCTACACAGAAAAAAAACTACGGTGAAAATAACCATACGGATACCTGATTTTGGAACCTGCTAGATGTTATGGTAATGTTAACCAGAAGTATACTATGTTTTGACTAGGTACTAGGTGATTTTACCTGGTTGCATGTCGAATTTACTCAAAGTATCGGTAAATGTACCATAATTCTGGTCAAGTTGACCATAACATCTAGCAGGTGCCAAAATCAGGTATCCGTATGGTTATTTTCACTAATCTTTTTTTCCGTGTAACACTGAAGTGAGAATGGTTTACATAGAAGTGAAGGACTGAATTATTTAAAGTCGAACAAGTCAATTAAAACACACTCATTACGCCATACCCTCTTTGTTTCAATTTTCTCTCTCTCTCTCTCTCTCTCTCTCTCTCTCTCTCTCTCTCTCTCTCTTTTAATAGCGATATTAATTGGTGATCATAACGGTTCTGTTCCGCACTTAAAAAAAGCGACCCCGAGCAACCGACGGGAGTTTTCATACAACACCCTTCTTCTTGCATTCGACTCTACCCTGCCTTAATCTCTCCAATAGAGATCCAGAATTGTCATTTCTACGATTATCAGTCCCCGAGACTACGAATTATTAAAAGTTAATCCCTCAATTGCCGCGGCAAGTCTGGCCCTGTTGCCGCACTGGTATTTAAAGCAGAGCTATACGCCTTACAAATAATTAGTGACATTTTTCACCGATGATTCCACGGGTTGAGAAAATATTACACAGCTCAGTTCAGTGTCTGACAGTAATACACGCGTCTCCCGAGGCGCGGGAGGGGGGGGGGGGAGTTAAAGCCCTCTGTTAATACATGCACTGAAAGAAATCATTTTTTTTTTGTAAAAACATGGAAACACGTTTACTTGAGACAGTTTTCCTTGCGCGAAGCAAAATTCTGATTGCATGAAGAAGAACTATCACAACAATGGAATTTTTTACTTGGAGCAGTAGACATTATTCCTGGGTTAAAGCCCCCTTAGTCAGTATTTCACTGTGCAGTTTCTTTAACACAAACGAAATACACCTTATTGGATTAAAAAGAAATAATTCCCTCAGAATGTATTTGACAAAATATAACATTCGAAAGAATATAAAGATAGGAGGAGGCGAAAAAAAATCACGTAATCTTGAAGTTAAAAGAACAGGTTTGTTGCTCCGTTAGATTTGGTAAATGATCTCAAGTAGAGAGATTTTCAAGGAAAAATCAAGGAGCTCATGTTAAAATTTCGGCGCTTTGCATCCATATGACATCTCTGCCAGAAATACACAAACGAATATCTGTTTGTCTAAGCTCGAATCCCTGGTAAAACTGAGCACCAAAGAGCAACTAACATTGTTCCAATTGTCACCTAAATTAGGTGATATCACCAGGTATACTTTTCTATGGCCACACAGCACACCAATGGGGCTCTTGCAAACTTTTGCCATAAGCAAATAAATAGTCCAATCTGATTTAAAGACCAGCGGAAATCACGAAAATCACACTATGAAAGTCTAAAATTCAGTAATAAACTCACTTAACTGCTATAACGAAAAGTTCGTAATGGCGGTTCGACGCAGATATCATGGGAGTTGTCTAATATTTCACTTTCTCTATAGAAACCAAGAGATGCGTCTCAATTTAGATAGGAATCTCCCATGATACCTGCGTCTCTCCGCCATTAAGCCCAATTCTGAGAGTGAATTTCGTGATTTTTTTAGTGTACTCATATCGTCATTTTTACAGGTTTTTATGCAAGAATCAACTCTTCAATCCCCTATATCAAAAGTTTGCAAGAGCCCCATTACCTTCAAACGCGGCTAAAAGTTATTTAGTTCGTACAAGCAAACACACACACACAAAGGAAATAAATCAAGCAATAAAAAGTGCATCACATTTCGTTCAATGAGCCGAAGCCACATACAAATGCCGCACTTAAGGTAACGAATGGCGTAACTTTAATTTTTTTCTGACCTCCTCCCCCGATGCAGCTCCTCGCCCGGAACCTCACGCCGCACAGTGGAGCGATATTCAATAAGAAAGACTATTTATGGCGTGGCGACTGTAAATGCGTGTATCTTTGTTAATACGCAACGTAGAGGTCTGAAAGCAATGGCGGCTCGTGCGATTTGGCAACAGTGTTTTTATCTCATTTAAATACATGGAAAACAATCGAAACTCGAGGAGGCTGCCAGCCTCCGCTTGAATCGATTTTTTACCTAACTTTAAGTGGGAAAGATGCATGGTTGCCAAATCTCACGGGCCGCCACTGTCTGAAAGTCAACGATAAATATAGCCATAGAGAGGCTGATACGTGATACGTTGTACAAGTACCATTCTATCTCAAAGCGAAGCGAGCATCGGAAATCTGATTCCGTTTTGTTTGTCTTCTATTATTTAACCTTCAGTCAAAAATTGCAATGAAGAAAGTTACCTGATCTTGCAAGGTTTTGCTGTAGACAAATGGCCTGTCAATTCTGATGTAAAATGACGCGAAAATAACGATGAGACCATTCAAAAAAACTAAAAGCCTAAAACTCACTCCTCGCTGAGGAAACTTAACTTGAAATTTACGGTGTTACCACCCTTGCATGTATGCGCCGTCCACCGATTCGCCACCCCCAAACAAAAGAACAGGACATGAAATTAAGTGCCGCCTTCCGCGTTTATTACGCAATGTAGAACTTTTCTGTTGTTATCACCGTCCTCCTAGAGTCAAAATGTGTATAAATGGACCCTTAATTCCTTCAAATTTACTTTTTGAAAGCAAATTCATTAATATCATTGTTCAAATTCGTAGGTTATGTTCTTTTGTTTGCGGTTCGAATCCGAGGTTGGTGCATACATGCAAGGGCGGTCACCCGAAATTTCAAGGTAAGTTTTCTCTGCGAGAAGTGAATTTTATAATTTTTTAATGGTATCATCGTTATTTTAGTAGAATTTCACATTGGAACTGATACTCCATTTGCCTACAGCAAAACCGTGCAAGATCTCCATTGTTGTGTTTTGAAGTCAGTTAACTATTCGTACCTGTGAGTTTTGTTACTGCATATAAGTTGCGGAATGAAGGCACTTTTTTCCCCCGTGCGTCACATTATTTCGAACCAGTTTCAAATTTCCGACCTATATTTCAAATGGATCTGCTCCAAGTTTTGTTTTAAGGTTGAAAAATAAAAGTCGAACAAATCGGACTCATGTAAAATGTCCATATGGGATCTGCATCCAACGAAGTATAGCGATAAAGAGGCTAGTACATGTTTATAAGTCCTATCCTAAAGTGAAGCAACGTTGGCGATGTGAGTTCTGGTTTGTTTGACTCATATTTTTTAACCTGAAATCAAAAACTGTTACTAACGTATACTCCAAATTGGTTTTAAAGGCAAGTGCAAGAAGGCTATGCGGACACAGACTTTTAAAACATATATAACGATCCAGGTGAGAAAAGGCTTGTTTCTGTCATGTGTCAGTTTATTTATCGTGCAAATCTTTCCAAAAGAACCAGTTTTATCGATGTCCGTGTCCATGTATAGCCACCCTCAAAAACTTGCAATTTCGTTTAAAACCAATAGCAAACTGGATTTGTCACAAACTTTCTTTTTAAGTTAAAAAATGAGGCAAAAGAACTAAGTTTGTGTAAAATGTCCATCAGAGATTCCCATCATGGCTGCAGTGGCGTCGCGTGCCAACTGGCAACGTTGCAATTTGACCATTTAAAACCATGTAAAATATCGATTCGAGGGAGTGCACTGTGCACCTCCAACAGTTCGACCTTTTATATGGATTTAAATGGCCTAATTGTAAAGTTGCCGGATGGCACGCGACGCCACTGCATGGCTGCCTTCTTGAAGTCCCAAAATCACGTCCCATAAATCCTTTCTATTACGAAGGTTCGTTGCTTAAAATGTTCATGCACGCATTTTGGGATTTGACTTATTTTGAGATTTGACTTATTTTGAGATTTTTTTAGACCGCTCAAAAGAGGACAATTTCATTATTTTCTAAGAATTTTGATGGGTCAAAAATTTTTTTGCATAGTGCCCATTTAAATTCCATTGAATCTTATATGTTACATAAAATGGTACATAATTACACACGTGTACTACACTCTGTGAAAGGGTTAAAGTAGTTTCATTGGTTTTATCGTAAAATTCCTGCAAGAATCACCCTTCATAATTTGTGTTTTGACCGTACAAACATTCAAACTTGCAATTTCAGTCACACATCTTATGTCCGACTTTTCTCATTGACTTGCTTCACTGTGTTCCAACCCCACGAGAGAAGATAATTATTTGTATCTGGTTTAACTCAGAAGATTTCCTAATACACTTTTTCTCTCACGCGACAAACTTTTTGAAAACTTCGCTCTGTACTTCTTGCCTTTTTTCCCCCGTCTTTTCTTTTTGACCGCCCATTATTTCATATCTTTTCGTGTTTTCTCTCGCTCCCGCGTGAAATTGGACTTTGACTCGTTACAACAGTTTTTACAAAACGTTATGGTTTCATAAAACCGGCTGGCGAAGAAACGTTGCCGGTATTCAAAAGAATATTTGTAATATTGGATCATTTTGAAGTTCCTCGTTCCTTTTTTTGCGTAAAACCCTTGATAATTTTATTTTAATGCACTGATCAGACTAATGTACTTTATAAATCGTCATATTCCTAAGGGGGGGGGGGGGGTCCGCGCCGACCCCAGCCCTGTTTTTTTTTTTTGCGATAAAAGGTTGTATTTTACCCTGATTCTCTTACCCTCTTAGATTCACGTTTGTGTCAATGAGGGTATGTTTTATATAGTCACCAATTTTCAGACTTTTTTGCTTCAATTCATTTTAAAATAAGGCTGTGAATTCGTGGGGTGTTGCTAATATTCTATTACATCACATGAGATTTTGTGAGCAGTTCATTAGATTACGAAAGATTATCCATGTCATTTCATGAAATTCCATTTAAGACCCTTGGAAATTTGGTCACGGAATTTCATGGAATATTTTCACCAGGACACCTCTCTTTGTCTTCCAAAGTGATGCCAGGTTTGCCTAAAAAAAAAAAAAAAAAAAAAAAAAAAATCACACTTTTACATAAAATCATATGAGAAATTAGACTAATTTTCGTACAATCTGTAATCACTGCTCTCTATTCAGTTGTAAAGTAGGAAGAGTTTCATTAATTTATTTAATCGATCGACAATCAGCATGCATGGCGGCCCAGGGGCGGGTGGTTTTCACAAATGATGCATTGTTTTATAAATACACATCAAAATTTATAACTTTGCCGCTGCCCAACATCATCCCCCCCCCCCCAACTGAACCTTCAAAGCGTGCTTGAATGAAAAGGATAAGTTTAAAGCGTAGGCAGTTGTATAAATCTGCAGCCAAATCGGCACCCCTCTGACAACATAGTGTTGCCAAATTTAAGGTTAAAATCTTCCTTAAACTTTACATTGAGTCTTATGAGATAAACGCTGTAAAAATATAGATTACTGGTATTTAGGGGGGTTCGCATATTTTAAAGTACTATAAATGATGGAATACATCTTATAGATTATTTTTTTTCATCTCTTATTTTACAGAATTTTTGCTCTTGAAACTGATTTTTCTAATTTTGTCTGCATGCCATTCTTTTTGCTCTCCTGATGGACACTTTAGTTTTCATGTTTTTTGGGCCACGCATGTCGCATAATATCTCGAGAACCTTTCAACATGAAATACTATTTTTTTTAATTTCTCGTTAGAGGCAGATCTACAGTGGTACAGAGTTGGGCAAAAAATTATTTGGAAATTACTCGGTGTGTCCGGCAACGCCGAGTCAATCGAATTATTCGACGAATAATTCTACAATTGACTTGTACCTTCCGTGTGTTTCCCTTTCCTCAACTCAGGTAGGAAACCCAGTTTTCAGTGTTGCCGGAGTCATATTCATTATTTCTGATTATTCGGTTGCCCAACTCTGCGAGTGGTATCTCTTTTATATTGCTGTGATGCATGTAGAATATTTTAAAAATCCTCAATTAGAACGAAAAAAAAAAACATGACATTTTTAGACACTTTTAAAGACAAATTGGCAACCATGTAAAAAAAAATTGAATTTTTTTTTAAAGTGGTTAATATTTCTCTTGAAGGCACAAAGCACATAGCTGCAAAGTTTCTCCCTAACTTTTAAACCGTAGGTGGAAATGGTACCGGAAAATGAGCAATTAAACATAGGTTAGGTAGGTACTGTGAATTTCAAAAGAAAGTATCCTAGCAGAAATTTTCATTATTTCATTCCTCGACGAGTTTTAAACATGTTTGCAGTTTTCAGGTACTTCAGATTATAACAGCATTGCGACTTGGAAGTATGCCTTGAAAAATCTAAAAATATTTGAAAAATAATGGACAGAATAATCAAGACCGTTTCGATGAGAGGACTTTCTTTTGAGAAGTAAGCATAAAAAACGATATAATGTGTCCGCGACATTCACCATCCATCAGTGTTACTTTTACTAATTTTTAGTGTTTTAGAATAATTATTCGCCTACAATTTCACTTCATTATCGTCATCATATGTATTTTGAGACGCTGATTTCAAAAATGCTATCAGTTTTCATTAAACTGGCCTAGATTTTACGTAAATTCGAAATTACGGCTTAATTCTAAGCACAAGATTCGATTTTCTGGAAAAAGTATGAGTTTTGAGTAAATAATATAAGGCCGAATTTAAAATCAGCGGGTCGAAATACATGATGAATCTTGCGGGAGGGGTGAGAAAGAGGTACCTTATGATAAGAAAACCTGGTTTTACGTTCGTAGCAGCCGGACACACTATATGTCGTTAATGCGTGAAAATCTCTCATGAGTGTCATAGTACCAGTGTTAACGTCTCTTTAACCCTTTACTGCATGATTTTTTTTCAATAATTTTTTTTTTTTTTTTTTTCAGTACAATTTTGATCCTTGAGACAGGGAAAAATAGTGAAAAAATTCTTTCCATTATATTTCAATGGTAAAGAGCCTGAATATTAATTCTTTCAAATATGGCCTTACCCGCATTTAGGTATCCATGCAACTGAAAATAAAGTTTTCAGGCTAAAAAAAAAAAAATTAAAGTAGTAAAAATAAGTTAGTAAGTTTCAATAATTGTTTTTTTGTATATGGTACCCCTGCGTTACTCCCAAACATAACAATGAAAATCGGAAAATCTCGATCAGATTTTCAGTGAGCTATTTTCAACCACTCTGCACGTTCTCTATCCTGTGCTGCGCGCTCTAGGACAAAATCGACAATTCTTACTCGTTTAGTATCTGTTCCACAATCCACATGTGACCCACCATGCAGCGACAGTACAACTCAAGTCCCCTACTTTTAGATAAGGCTTCAAAGTAATTGTTCCAGATCTGGGCTCATCTGCAGTTAAGGGTTAAAGTAAAACCTCCACCTCTGTCATACACATGACAACATTGAAACCCCAGACAACTCAAAGAGTTTCACACAGTGGGACAGTTCTCTATTAGGGGGCGCTAACAATCACTTACGAGCCAAAGGGTCTGGACCTAACCCAGAGCTCCTATACTTTTCTCGATCGCCGTCCCCTTCCCGGCTTCGGCTAGCACGCGGATGCGAAAGAACTCGAACAAAAGTTTTCATCATTAACGAAAACAAATTTGTTTTTGGGCGGGGAGGGAGAGGGGGTGGGGGTGAAGAGTGAGGGGGGTGGAACAAACGGTGCTGAATGCGAGGCTGCGGAATGGGGGGGGGGGTTAGAGGTCTGAACTTTTCTAGGGTACTATAATGAACGTACACAATGCTCTCTCCTTTCCTCAGTCATCCCTCCCACCCCCACTTACCCTTCACCTTTCCTATATATACGTAAGCTTCCAATTGAAAAATGATTTCCTCATGAACGAACTATGCTTCCCGTAAGGAAGAGATAGCGGCGCATTGCTCATCACATCTGAGCGTAGCGCGCTGCGCGCCCCCGCACCGACCGATTGCACAGTCGACGCCATGCCATGCCAGGGGCTCGGGACGGAAGGGGTGTGAGAAGGGTAGGGGGTGGGTTTAGGGGATGGGTAAAAGAGGGAGGATGGCAGGGGAGATCCTCCCTCTTGTTGATAAAAAAAAAAAAAGGAGCTAGTTGTTGTTAATGACGTCTTCACTCTTCACCTGTGTGCCTGTGCCGAAACCAGTCGCGAGAAATCTCCGACCAGACAGACACAGAATTTTTTTTAAAAGGATCCCCCCTCTTTTTAAAGAATTTCTCTCTCTTTCTCTTTTCTCTCTCCCTCTCTCTTTCTATCTCTCTCTCTCTCTCCCTCTCCCTCTTTCTCACTCTCTAATAACTTTTTCTCTCGCTCTCTCCCCATCGTCCCTTTTTTTTATAGACCCGATTTTCTTCCCCCATTCCCTCGAGGTCTTTTGTGCTTTTTCTTCTTCTGGCACGGGATTTGCTGTAAATGATATTTTTGATGCTGCACCTTAGAGGTCTGAGATGGTGTTTCTTGGAGTATGTTTGTTGGTTTTGATGTCACAGCCCTGCTATTAATTTTCCTTGCATGTTCCTCTATTGACATTTTACCTCGAGGTTGTAAATCGGCGCGGCAAGATCATCGGTTTGGATCGGTCTGCAGTTGGAAATCGCGAAAAAAAAAAACCAGTTCGCGACACGGTCTATGTGCATAGACACAATGAGTTAGGTTCAAAAAATCCATAAAACATCTGAGACATTTATAAAATGAAAAGAAATTAATGAAATTTTACAAAATTTTTACTTTGTATTGCTGTTGCACTGAGCTGTTTTCAATATAATTCTCAGGCGAATTCTCGCGGCGAATATATCAAACAGAATTATTCAAAATCATTGCTAACCTATACGCAAAACAACAGTGGATGACACGAGACTGGAAACACGGATCGTCTTTTTCGAACTTTTCGGTGTTTTCAGACATTGATGGCATCAATCCAATTTTGAATTCAAGTCTGGCGGTGAATTCAAAATTGAATCGATGCCATCGATGCCCCGAAAACACCTAAAAAACACGATTGAGTGTCTTCGAATAGGTTAGGTTGGTATTATTCACAGTGGCGGCTCGTGCAATCTGGCAACCGTGCACTTTTGCCATTTAAAGGTATGCAAAAAGATCGATACTAGGTAAGGCGCTGCGCCTCACCAAGTAATCGATTATTTTACACAGTTTTAAATGGAGGAAATCCATTGTTACCACATTGCACGAGCCGCCGCTGATTATTCATCATATTCGATCGCAAAATTTTGCTTCTCGTATCTTATCTTGGTTCATAGAAACAGTATTCTTCAAAATCGTTGGCCATAGTACTCGTATTTTGAACTGTTTCCGAGAAATTGTCGAACCACTTCACAACTGGTTAAGCTTGTCTTGTTCGGCTCGGTTTGTGGTTCATAGTATTTTCATCTGCAAAATGATTTTGCGGTTCAGTTTGTGGCTCAGAAGCGGTTTGGAGTGATTTTCAGTTCATGATTCGGTTCGGTTCAAAGCGTTGTTTTGTCTTGACTTATGTGGCACAGGAAAATGGGAAGTGGATTTCCCTTGCATGAGACTGAAATATTTTCTTGCTTGTCATAGTGAAATGTCATTTCAGTCGTAGTTTGCTTTGTCATCGTGATGGCGATTTTGATTATTTTTTTACGTTATTATTTTCGTCGCATTTTAATTTTGTTTGCACACTCAGGAGATTGTCAACCGCGATGGCCACCAAACCCCAAAATTCGCCATCGAAGAAAGTCGGCAATTGCCATTAAAATGACTAAAAAGCTCATAGTGGTCCTTAAACACAATCAAAATGAGCACATTTTCAGAGTGCAAACAGAATGGGTCTGTTGCACACTGCGGCTACAGTGTTTTAAAGTATCAGTTCCTGTATAAAAAGCTGAGAAAATAACAATGGCACACTCATATATAGGATGGGGTGCATCAGAAAACACTAAAATTCAGTATTAAACTCACAAATTGTGAAAAAAACTAGACACTATTCACCCTTTTATCTTTCCACCACGTGCACGATATTTCGCGAAATTAGCGCAGATCATTCAAAAAATCAGGGCTGACTGTCATCACAGCTGACTTCATAAACAAGTAAACAGTAAACATTGACGGCGTCTGTTCGAATTCTTACGTTTCAATATCCTCAATTCCTCACAAAAGGTTGTGAAAGGTACGGAAACCGATTTGTGTCGAAAACTTATCAAAATGAAACAACAACACACACGAGTTCCAAGCATGATGATCGAAGTTGGAATCATCCTTGTGGATCTCCTGTGACTTATTGTTTCATTTTGATAAGTTTTCGGCACAAATATCGGTTTCCGTACCTTTCACAACCTTTTGTGAGGAATTGAGGATATTGAAACGTACGAATTCGAACAGACGCCGTCAGTGTTTACTGTTTATTTGTTTATGAAGTCAGCTGTGATGACAGTCGGCCCCTGATTATTTGAATGTGCCGCGCTAATTTCGCGAAATATCGTGCACGTGGTGGAAAGATAAAGGGGTGAATAGAGTCTAGTGTTTTTCGCAATTTGTGACTTTAATACTGAATTTTAGTGTTTTCTGATGCTGCCATTGTTATTTTCTCGGCTTTTTATATAGGAATTGATACATTAAAACGCTGTAGCCGAAGAGTGCAACAGACCCATTAAATTGCGATATTTACTTAAAAAAATTATCAAAATTGCCATCTCGATGGCAAAGCAAAATACGGCTGATATAAACGAGTAAACAAAATGAATACTTTATTTGCGTGACTTTTTTTGCACTTTGGCTAGAAGTGATACAATTACCTGAATTTTCGGTGATGGAAAGTCGTGAATTTTTTACAATTGCATCCGCGAGTGAGTGATTTATTCGTCGACTCATTAACGAGAAGTTTTTGCATCGATCCCGGAGGGTCAATACACGGTCGGTTCGATGTAAATATTTGAATTGTTTGGGATGAAAAAATTATTTTCACGGACCGTCGAATGAACACGTATCGGGGAGAAGAAAAAATCCCTAGGTCGGTCTCTCCGGAGGCAACTTGAATACAGAGCTGCCGTATCGTGTATATTAACTGGCGCAACCAGGATCTCTTCCATCTCTTTTATTTTCCATTTGAATGTATTAGTAGGACAGAAAGGACAGAAAGGACAGAAAGGACAGAAAGAGGTGGTTTTATCCCGTTGTCCACCCTTGTCTAACATACATTTTTTAATAAAGAAAAGAGAGGGATGAAGAAACTCTCGGTGCGCTACTTTGTGTATTTAATGCAATTTTTCAATTCACCGATTATTATTCCACCGGCCGGCCGGGAAAAGATTACTCAGTTCAGTTAAGTTTATGACTGTACAGCATGGAAATACTATGATCCATGTTTTTTTTTTTTTTTTTTTTTTTTTTTTTTTTTTTTTTTTTTTTTTTATCAATCAGTCCAATATTATTAAAAGCAAGTTTATGAAAATCAGTGACAGTTCCACCGGTTGACAAAAGATTGCAGATCAGAGTATTTTTGAGCATAAAAAAGGCCATTTTGTGTTTTTTTGAAAAATGCCATTAAATGGACTCGAAACGGGAAATTAAATGCACATTAAATTGACGTTAAATAGACATTAAAGTGACAATAAATTGACAATACACGAAAAAAAAATAACTGGTAGAATTTACCATCTGCATAGCTGATTTCGGAGTCAGCTATTAAATAAATGGACCAACAAACTAACTTAATTTACCATAATGTACGTTGCATTTACCACCCACTTGACAGCTGACACCAATATGGTAAATTTTACTAGTCATTGTTTCTTCCTGTAAAATTGAAATTCAATGGACATTGAATTGACCTCGTGGAAATACTCTGATCCGTGATTTTTTCTCAATTGGTGGAATCAACCGGTCCAATATTATTCAAATATCCCCAAGTTTATAAAAGGCAGTGATAGTTCCACCGGTTGAGAAAAGATTGCAGATCAGAGTAATTTCGAGCATTGAAGTCATAAATCACAGTCATTAACTTAACTGAACTAAGTAATATGTTTTCGGCCGGTGGAATCATCGTTGAATTGAAAAATGCCATTAAATGAACACGGAAAGGTAGCTCCGCTTGAAAAGTGTAAAAGGGTTAAGCACTACGTTGCTACATTTCATGGAAACGAAATTTACGAATTTAGGGAGAACGGAATGGGAGTATAGAAATTAGTTTATTAAGCCTCACTAGTTCATAAAATAAGTGAGTGGGAGAGTGGTTCGATGCTTTTCAGCGGCGGCTCGTGCAATGTGGCAACAATGGATTTCCTCCATTTAAAACTGTGTAAAATAATCGATTACTAGGTGAGGCGTAGCGCCTCACCTAGAATCGATCTTTTTGCATACGTTTAAATGGCAAAAGTGTACGGTTTCCAGATTGCACGAGCCGCCGCTGATGCTTTTATAGCTCGTTGTGACTGCGCAAAATATAGATGACAAACCGGACATGCTTTGATCATTTCAATTATGGAGTGTTGTTAAAGCTCCCTTCAAATTTTACAAGGTTTTATTTCTATTTTTATTTATTTTTTTTTAATTTATTTATCGAGTTTTATTTTCCATTGTTTTTATTGAATGGAGGATGGCAAAGGAGTTGGTCAGAAAGAGAAAAAAATCCTTTCCTCATCCTCCTAACCTAGAAACCTTTTTGTATAGTATAATGAGGATATTTGAAACCCCTACACTGAAAAAAATAGATCTGTGAAATCAGTAAAATGAAGCAAAGGCTAATTTTACCAGCCATTTTCAGTAAAATTGACTACGCATATAGCTAATTTTACGTTTCGGATTGTAAATTTTGCTTAATTTTGATTAATTTTACAATTTGGATCATAAACTTTACCAATCGGATTGTAAATTTAACAATTCAAAGCATTGTAATTTTTGCAAATCGTATAGCTGTCACGCCAAGACAGCCATGTAATATGCAAAAGTCACAATGATTTGGATCGTAAAATGTACTGTTTCGATTGAAAAATTTGCAATCCAAATAGAAAAATTACTAAAACTTAGGCAAAATTTACAATTCAAATCGTAAAATTAGCCATAAGTTTAGTAGGGTTTACCGAAAATAACAAGTACAATTAGCATGTGCTTTATCTTACTGATTTTACAAAACTTAATTGCTTTTTTAGTAATTTCATTTTTTTCAGTGTATCTGAAAATTCAAGTTTCTTTTTCTTTTTTTTGCTTTCTGTCCATGTTTTACTTCGATTTTATGCACATAAACTACCTGCAGATTGATTCTGCTCATTTGGACTAGGCGAGACGAGATAGGAAGAAAGAAACGATCAACCTAATTGTTTTAAATGGCGTCACGTGACAGATTTGAAGTCATTCAAGCTCCGTGGCGACGATCTTGCGAGTCATGAATTTGAAATGAATGACTCGCGGATCGTCACCGCGGAGCTTGAATGACTTCAAATCTGTCACGTGACGCCATTTAAACCAATGGGATTGGTCGTTTCTTCCTATCTCGTCTCGCCTCGTCCAAATGAGCAGAATCAGCCTGCTGGAATAGGAACGAGGCCATCGAAAATATATAACCTCTAAAATACCATTTTAGTGTCATTTTAAGTGCGCAGTTTCGCGGGTTTTTTTTTCTCTTTTTTTCTACATTTTCTACATTTTCTCTATTTATTTCTATATGTATTTTACTGCAAACACGCACTGAATAGAAACATGTTCCAACCTCTGTCCGCAGCATAAAAATACATGGGAATGAACGGACAAAATTACCCCTGAAACCCAACCTAAAATCCTTCACGATGGCTACGCTGGTTACCCATTATACTACACCATTTTAGATAAATGTATAGCTAGTTGTTACTAGTTACTGCCCGGTCTCGGGCCTAATGTTTTCACCGTAAGAGCGGAATTTTATTCGAGAGGTATGTGGCAACATCGACATGGTTTTGACGCCAGCTTTAGCTAGGCGTATAATTGAGATCGTGTTTTCAGCACAGATGAAAAATAAATAAATATTCGAGGGTATTCACGGGTTGCGAGGGGAGGGGGGGGGGGGGGGGGGTTCGCTCATTGCAGATTGGAGCGGGTGATGGGTGATTGGGTTATTTGCACTCTAGTGCGCCGATCCACTGACCAAATGGAAATTTATGATTAATATCTATGCGTGCAATGGGTTCATTTACTTAATTAATTTCCAATATTTTTGCGGTCGAATAACAGAGATCCGGGTGATCGAGGGGATGTCTCGGCTTGCTTTAAATTAAGGCTACCGTTCAGTCCTCCGTTGGACTGCGAACTATTGTGGATTCCGAAATTTTTGAACTCTCAGGAAATGGATCGGTAGTTATCAAAATTTAGACTTGCAAAATACTTTTATCCACCCAAAATTATGCGGGCCGTGGATATAGATCGGTTTGAAGTACGAGAGTAAAGTAACTGAATTGTTTAGTATCGGAATGAATCTACGAAGTCCACACCCGCAATATAACGTTTTAAAATTGTCTTTATTTCTTTTTTTTTTTTATTAATTTATTAATTGAAAGCAAAGTAGTAAAGGTAGGTGACCCCAAGGTGGCCCGGCTCTTAAGGTGGTCCACCCAAGCTTATTTCATTTAGTTACACGAATTGACGATAGATGGCGTTAGTGCCGAGTAGCAGGATGCTATCGCTTCCCCCACTCCAAAAATGAAGATCATCGGGTGATTCAGTCGGCGCGGAAGAGTGCAACGTCCATTTTCGCAGGTCTTCAACTAATTTTCACGGATGTAAACAACTGTGAAAGCTAAGCCCTTAAATTGATTCCACCTTTGACTTTCAATTCATCATAATCATTTTAATTTCTGGTGTAACTCGGGTCTAGATTCCGCTTCTGAACGATACAATAGCATTTGAATACGTATTAATAAAATTTAAAAGGGGGGGTGTCCACTTTAAGTGCATCAAAAATGTGAGGGGTGGCCCAACCTTAGGTGCATGTTTTGCGCGATGTCAAAACTCTACTTTTTTCAAACGCAAAAAAAACTTCAAAAACAAGCAAATTTTAAAAAAATGAAATTAACATATGATAGCCAACTGTCTGAATAGTTAATTGACATATTTAGTTTTTTTTTATCTTTCATGATTTATACGTGCATATTGGCTCCAAGCAATTGGTATGGCCACCTTTGGGTCACCTACCTTAGATGACATTTTTTTTTGTCAAATACGGCTCTGTTGCAATTGAACTTTCGCTACAACAGCATGGAAGGTAGGTTTTCATGTGAAGTCGCGTGAAAATCACATTGGAAGCATCAAACAGTCTCAAAATCCACTCTCAATCTCAACGAACGCGTTTATCAAAATTCAAGTATGGCCGTTGAATAAGTGGGTCAGATTAAGAGAGTTCTTTCTAATCGCAGATTTCTATGCAGAAAAAAACGATTCATTATCGAGAAATTGCGTTTAAATTGGACTCCTCCATAATCATCCGCTCATTTAATTGAATTTTGGAAAACAAATTTCTTGAGTTTGTAATTGGATTTGGAGACTCTTTTGATGCTATTAATGTGATTTGAATGAGATTTACGTAAGGATCGACCCTTTAGGTAAGGCTGTAGCAAAAGTTTGCAACACATTGTGCTCAGAAACAATTTTCTAGACAAAATGTGCCCCAAAAAATAAAAAAGCGACGAATTTCAATTTTTTTCGCTCATTATACCGTCCAAAGTAATCCACCAGACTCCATGTAAAAATTCCATCACGAGCCATGACTGGATAAAAAAAGACAACTTATCTTAAAAAAAAAAAAAAAAATGTGAAGAACGCTCAACGCTATCGATTGACAGCAGCCTATATTTAATAATCAAGGAAAAGTGCGCATCCCTTGGTTTTGTCATCACGGTTGAACCACTGGCCGAGTGACCCCGTCGCCTCGGGTCATCGATCGGGTTATCTCATCAGCCTTTAAACGTGTATCGAACGCATTCTAGTCATCCCATTCCAGGTATCGAACATCATAACGGAATAAATCCCGAATGACCTCTTCAGATGTCAATCGTTCGAGAGGAACTGTAGTGCTTTGATGGTATCCGTCCGCGCGTGTCTCCTTCGGTGCACAGTGGGCCAAAATTCCCATTTTGACGGTCGAAAATCAGAAAAATAAAATAAAACTGCCTAAACTTTTCGTTTCAAAGCATACATAACTAAATTTTACTCATTCGAACCACTTCTGACTCACAGTACTATTATGAAACACACAGAAAGTCAAAACTTACTTTAATTTTAAAAATCGTGGCTTTTATTTGAAGGGGATTTCAACTTGATATTTTTTGGCTGCAAATTTGGAAATGTATACCTTCTGAATGGCGCGTGTTTTACAAATACGACGGAACGCTTTTATATTCAGAGAAGACGGTGCGGATCTCGGGCGTGGAACGGCGAGTGATGGAAGGGGGGGGGGAGGCTAAAATCTGAAGAGTGCATGGGATCTGCCGCGCCCTTTTGTAAAAATTGAAAGGGGTTTTCTAGAGTCCCTGTTTATGAAAGAGTCAAGACACGTGAATAGAAGTGAGGAAGAAGAAGGTGTCTGAGGAGCCTGGAGGCGCGCCTCTTGTTTACATTTTTATCCAACGATCTTCCCGCCAGAGATTGCATATGTATGTATTCGTAATGTAATCTTTGTTAGGTCAACCTAACCTCCAATACCCGATAGCCTCACTACCTAGCTGTTTTAAAAGTATTGCGTGAATTTTATTCTATTCTGAACACATTTTCATCAATATCTAATTCAAATTTCAGAAGTACAAGCTAAAAATGCCGAAAGTTTCCTCAAAGCTAGGCAGCAGTGAAGGTGGTACCATGAAGATGTAAACAAGAGGCGCGCTTCCAGGCTTCATAGACGCCTTCTTCTTCTTCACTTTTCAGCAGCCAATCAGAGATGGAACCTCGTATGGCGAGACTCTTTCATTTATAGGGATTCTAGGGTTTTCAATCCACCATTGATTCCACCGGTTGGTCTAAATATTACAAGCACAGTTAAGTTCAGCGTGTGGTGTGACTTTTACAATAGAGGGTTCAAACATGCTGTAAAGTGTAAGTCCTATCCCACGTAGCATGAACAGAAGGTTTGTTTGC
>VMOF01000320.1:13127617-13138799 GCA_011764245.1 Trialeurodes vaporariorum
AAATAGAATATGCGCATCGATTTAAATAAGGAAACAACGCTGAGATCAACAATGTTGGTCAAAAATCCGTTCCTGGAAAAAAGGATTTTTAAGTCTGAAAGGGTTAAACAATAGATCAATCGACAAGTTTACTCTATCACAAAATCGGATGGTGGGATATTATAGTGAAGCAGTGCGGTAAATCGGGAAACAAATAGAACATGCAAAAAAACAAAAAAACTCAATTTTCTCGAGACCAAATTCTATAACAGATTTAAATAGAAGTAGCTCAAGTAAATTCAATTGGCGATTTGGAAAAGTTAATTTTCAAAAATCTCCGGAGGAGATTCCCCCTCTCCTTCTGGATATGCTACCATATGTATTTCCTCTGAACTCAAATCCTGGCTACGCGCATGCGTCTCGCTCATTTTTTTCTGGGTTGGCCCATTTAAAGTCATGGAGATAAAAAACGCAAGCTATATCATCATCTACAGTTTTGCACAAAGCGCCGAGAATTATTTGACCCCAGGTCGACCGCAGCACATATTTAATGATGTCAAAGTCTATTAATTCGGATATACAGAGGAGATGCAGTGTTTGTTGTTAAGAATTTCAAGATGTCTGTTTTGTTTTATTTCAAAACTTGACTTTAACGTCTTGACAAAATGTGTGTAACCTGCATATTTGATTTCCACTTAAAAAAATCCCCCCCCCCCCCCTTCAAAGCCCGAAAATGAGAGTCTTTATTTTAAACATGTTACGGAGGATCTCAATAGTAAGAGTAGAAAGTTTGCTTTTGAACTTCTGGACCTTAAAAAAGTGAGAATCGATTTTTCAAGATTCGGAGCATTCGGTATAAGATTTGATAGTGTTGGCTTAGTGTTCAATACTTCAAAAATCATTTCTTCTCTCTACTTTTTGATATATAATCGCGGTTTCGTCTCGCCAAAAAAAAAAAAAAAAAAAAAAAAAAAAAACAAAACGAAACGTATATCAGGCAAAAATATGTGCTGTGTATGAAATCAATGGAACCGAATCGTTCAGAATTCAAGAGCAGAGCCCCTAAACTGAATGTTCCCGTTCCTGAATATTGAACCTCTCGGATAGGGGACCTATGCCCTCCTCCTAGTATAAGCAATATGAGGGTTTCTAGGTGTTTTCGTCATCAGACCATCAAAATCGTGAAATGACCCCTTTTATAGATCAAAGCGAAACGAGATCGAACCAATCAAATCTATACGCGAATCGAGAGCACATACAAAAATATTCAACGCTGTTCGGCTTCTTTTTTTTTTTTTTGCTCAGTCTCAAATATTGTGATACGTAATGTTCATACGTAATTGTTATTTGAAAGAACTTAATGGGTCTGTTGCAAACTTTCGGTGCACCGTTATAGAGGTAAAGTCTCAGAGGTAAAATCCCAGGTAAAGTCGCTTGAAAGTAACGTTGAGAGCATCAGGAAGTTCCAAAATCCATCCACATCCTCAATAAATGCGTACAACAAAACACAAGACTGAGATCGCATGAGTATGGTTGGCAATGGGGAGAGTTCCTTCTAAGTGCAGATTTCTATGCTCAGAAAAGTGATTCAATCATAGAGAAAGCTACAATTAGATGGGACTCGAGTCCCCTTTTTCACCCACTTCGACCGCCATTGTAATTATTTTGTTAACGAATTCGATGAGTTTGTGAGTGGATTAATTTGGAACTTTCGGATGCCCTCAATGTTATTAAAATCAGTCTTCATGTCACTCGATTAAAGAGTAAAAAATTTTGAATTTTTTGAACAAACATTGTGGCGGCTGGGAACATTTTTAGCTGTTCGATCTGTTTTATCTCGTTTGGGTGGGGGGAGGGGGTCCTCCGAATATAGGGAGGGGGGGGGGTCCTTCCGCAGTTTTCTTTTCTTTTCTTTTTTGTGTCTCCTTTCATTTTTTTTTTTTTTATTTCTTTTTCCAATGTGGCCTCTCTGAAACGCAATGGAGCTGTTGCAAACTTTTGCTACAGGCTTATTAATAGTTGATTATGGGGAAATACCCTGTAAAAATAACGATTAGCGCACTAAAAAATCACGAAATCCACTCCTAAACTCACAAATGTTTTTAAAACGCGAGACCGTAATGGGGGCCCGGGGGCCGCGGTTGCATTGGGTTTCCTTATCTTCAAACAGCGCCATCTACAGGAGGTAGTCTCGCAACACCACACAAGGAAGAAGAAGCACACAATTGCCATAAGAAAACCGCGGCCTCGGCCGCCATTACGGTCTCACGTTTAAAAGCATTTTGTGAGTTTAGGAGTGGATTTCGTGTTTTTAGTGCGCTAATCGTTATTTTTACAGGGTAATACCTCATAATCAACTATTAATAAGCCTGTAGCAAAAGTTTGCAACAGCTCCATTTTACGCTGTGGTGAAGAGTAATTCCTAGAGAAAAAAATCGGATGAATTACTAGACTTTAATTTTTACTTTTATAGTAGGTATTTCTAAAGTTGTAAAGTAACGCGCATAGTAACAAAGGAGATTCATCAGACATAGATGTACTATAATAATGAGGCTGTGGGACACTTTTTTACAGGCGATCTAAGGGTCGATGAAGTTATAAAAACCTCCAAAAATGACGATGGTTACCTACACTAAACTTTTCCGTTTTTTTTCCCGTGAATTTTTTTAAAGGGAAGTTTTTAGTCCTGCCCTCCTTATTTATGGAGGTTTTTTCATCTGAATAGACCCTTAACTTGCCCAGCAAAAGTGTACAACAGCCCCTTTGTAAGACATCGAGAGCTGGATAGCGAAGCTTATCGATAGACTCACTGCCACCAACTTGTCGACAACAGAGTAGTTGAAAGTATACCACAGTACACTTATCTTACACAATAGCTAAACTCAATGTTATAGAAAAACGGAAAATGCCCCCTGGTGGTCGGAGGATAGAACTATCATCTTCCATTTGATTTGCATTAGTCGCGACGGTGGCGCCCCCAAGTAGTAAGTCACTAATTTAAGTAAGTTCCGTGAGGCGTATCCCGAGATGGCTAGACGTTCCTGGTCGAGTATACGGGACTATTTCAAATATCGGCTGCGGGAAATTCAAACATTAGCTGCTCCGGGCTCGTCAAAGTAATGTGCAACTAAACACATTCGATAATCAACATGGACCTGTTATATCATATAATTTGTAAATATGCTTTTTAAAGGAGTTGTTTATGGAGCATCTGTCAAAATAAAGTAATATTTTTTTACACGTGTACTTATAGTTTTGAAGCACCTCTACTAGTAACACTTTCGCTCCAAGTATGGCACCGACAGTGTTTTGTTCTAAATCGTAAATGGTAAAATTAAAGTTAGAGAGTCGTTTTTGTATTAAAAAAAAGAGACAAAAATCGCATTATCTTTCATGATCGGTAAAAATGTAACCGGTTGATTGTTGAAGATCAATGATAGCACATCAAAATTCCAGGTTTTAAATGAAGCCACTGTTTCACTGTTTAACCGATATAGTATGTAATCTTTGTTTCAAGAAAGAATCGGTTTGCGAAAATTAAGTCACAGGCTGCAACTTTTTGAAATGGCCAAAATAGGTCCTTGGCTTCGTAAGTTGTAATTTATGCGTCTCTTATTTATTACCGTTCTTTTTTTTTTGACTATTATTTGTTATGTATAAACAAGCTTATGTGGTTTGGTGGTGGAAAAAAGTTCCCTACCAGGGATACTAAACAACATAGCTATCCGGGAGATAATGAATGAAGCAAGACAGGTTTGAGTGAAGAAATGAAATAAAAGTTTTAAAAAATAACGACTGATTTTTTTATTTTCGTCACTCCTCATTTTGGGCTGTTATGAATTTTCCCAGACTTTTGGAGCCACCAAGGAAGATGAAAGAAAAAATTAACTAGCCTCTTTTCTTCAGTTGAGCGCACTCTCCGGAGGGACTATTATTATAATCATAATTTTTTCTGTCTATATAGCTAGCTAAGTAATGCACTTTTTACAACTCAATTATGAAGAAAAATTAGAGCAACATTGATCGAAAATTTTGTGCGTGTTCAATAATCGAATGGGGTTCATGAGAATATTTAGGATTAGCTCACTGCATTGAAAAGCATTGGAGAAATGGGATTTGAAAAAAAAAATTAGTGCTTTAGATTCCAATGAACAAAAATAAATAACAAAAATAAAAAAAATAAAAAAAAAAAAAAAAAAAAAAAAAAAAAAAAAAAAAAAAAAAAGTTCAAATAAAAAGTAATTGGCAATGCATATGATTTATTCACGGTGGGTAAATAGATCGATAAACTACCCCTTTAAAATTTCGGTGAATTGATGAAAATTAAAATTGCCAACTAAATCGAATGTCCTAGAAAGAGAACATTTTCAAAGTAATAGGAAAATCCTATTCCGCCTTGAGCGATTAACCAAAGAATGACTCGCACATCGCCATAGTTTCCACATCTTCACGGGGCGACTCAGTTCACGCCAACCACGGGTTTTATGTAGGAGCGAAAGCAGCTGATTTTTTGGATTTAAAATACATTATCAGGCAACGTTGTAATTAATTCCGGTTTACTCCACAGAGGGCGCGTTTATCATAGGATTTTAAGGTCCCCACTATGATTACAGGGCAGGTAAGAGAGACGGCAGTCTTGACACCATCACTGTGGGGCAAACTTTAAACAAGTAATTACAGCGTAATGAGACTCGTCAAAAACTACCTTAAGGTTTCAAAAAAAAAAATACTGGTACAGCGCACGATGCAAATTTAAAGTATGTAAGAAATTTGGGGTTTTTTCCATGTTATAGCCAATTGACATCGTGGGGACCGCGGTTAGGTCCACACAACGCGGTCTTTCCCACAACGCGGTCTGTAGACTGCGGTAGGTCCCCACTGTGATACCTACTCCGTCTCTCTCTCTCTCTCTCTCTTTTCTCTCTCTCTCCTCTCTCTCTCTCTCTCTCTCTCTCTCTCTCTCTCTCTCTCAGACATTACTCCCCTATTCGCGTAATCCACACAGGTAGTCCACAGATTTATTCGAGTGAATTTTGCTCTCTTGGGAGGATACGGTACGCTTGTTGAGGAAAGTCTGTTTAAGTACTATGACCTTCAAAGGAAAGTCCTCTCATCGAAATGGTCCTTGGTTATGCATTCCATTATATTTCAAAGAGGTTTAGATTTTTTAAGGCACACTTCCAATTGGCAATGCTGTTATAGATTCTATAACCTGGAATCTGCCAAAATGTTGAAAACTGGTCGAAGAATGCAAAAAATGAAAATTTTTACCCGGATACTTTATTTTGAAAGTCATAGTACTATTGACGAATTGAAGATTGTCATGAGATTTTCACGAGCTAAAATGCGCCTTCAAGGTTTCGATTCGGCCCCTCTTCATACTGCTCACACCTTGCAGGCGAGAGGCCCGTGCGGTTGGGGCGGGAACGCCGTAGCAGATCAGTCCCACACTCCCACCCATAACTGACTATGTGTGATAATCTCGCGACAATCTTTTAAATTTGTCGATTGTACATTGAGGTGAAAGGGATTAGTAAAAATAGAGTTTGCTTACAGGACCAGAGCTTGGTGCCTGAAGAAAGGGCTAAATATCTTCAAAGGTATTTGTACACTATACAGCACACGAACAGATATAATAATTGATAAGATTTGCCTCTTATATCTTTACACGGAAAAAAAAAATCAGTGAAAATAACCATACGGATACCTGATTTTGGCACCTGCTAGATGTTATGGTAAACTTGGCCGGAAGTATACTATGTTTTTACTAGGTACTAGGTGATGTTACCTGATTGCATGTCGAATTTACTCAAAGTATCGGTAAATGTACCATGCTTCTGGCCAATTTTACCATAACGTCTAGCAGGTGCCAAAATCAGGTATCCGTATGATTATTTTCACTGATCTTTTTTTTCCGTGTATTAACCCTTCACGGCATATAGTGTGACACCGGTGTTACATGATGTTAAAAGCTTTATATCAGACATTGTAATGTATATTTCGACTTATTTCAAATTGTGTCCCCAGTGTCACACTATAGGAAAACATAAAAATATGCTCAAACTTTTTTCAAAAAGGGTACCAGCACTCATTTTTAAAGCATTAAATAATGGAAATCATGGTGGAGAATAAAATTTTTCCCGTATCCAAATTTAACCCCAATTTCATTATTTTTACCAAGCTTTGGGCTTTTTAAAAATCCAATCAAAGTAATTTTTTTTTTTTTTTTTCAAAATTTGAAAAAAATGTTGTTTTTTTTCCAGCCATTTCTTAACCCTTGTGAGCCTAAGGGGGGTAGATTTGTACCCCAGGCCAGTTTTTTTGACGCCATTTTGTCAAAACTGCTCAAAATTTTTTTGGGGCTTCATGACATTTAAGTTAAGATACTTAGAACACATCCACTAAATTTCATTAATTTTTATGAATTTTTGTCGATATTATAGAAATTTAAAGAGTTTGGGGGACAAATATACCCCCCCCTTTATCCTGCCAGTTTTTAAACTTGGAACCATCTATTACAGTGAATTTTACGGAAATTTTATGTAGATTAAGAACACTAAGTCAGATCATTGAAAAAAAAATTTGGGAAATTTTTCAAAAAAGGAAAAAAAAGATGGTACCCCATTTCATTTTTTCCATTTTTAAACGTGCCGTATATATACGGTACGCTTTTTGTTTTTTTTATCTAATATATAGGTTGCATGCTTTGCTTATGGCAAAACCTTGGCGGGGAAAAGGGTTTTAAAAATTAAAAACGTGTTTTCATAAAATGGTTTCATTAATTGTTAATTATTGCTGCAATCCAAGAGGTCTCGGCGTCTATTTTTTAAAATTGTAAAAGTTTTGGTATTCCTGTTAATTTCAATAAGTTATTAAGCGTCAAAGTCGAATTCCTTTGAACGAGAATTCCATACAGGTCCAGCAACCTAAGTTTTTTGCCAACCTATGAGTCAAAATTCAAAGGCAGGAGGGGGTGGAAACATCTCCCGCAGGAACCCTCTTTTCCCCCCGCCTTTGGGCTCCACCGGTCACAAGATTTCTTCACGGTGCATTAAGCGGTCGTAAATGTGTCAAAATCTGTTTTACGAGGGTTTCGGAAAGAAGTGACGGCGAGGTATTGATAAAGAGCGGGGGGGAATAGAAAAGAGAGGGACTCGTTCATATCCCTTTAAGTAGACCTGTTTAGTGATGACGTCACGATCAGAATCGGTTCCAAACAAATGCTCTATCTCTCACTCTCGTTGATTTACCTATAAGAAATCAGATCCAAATTTTCGAACGCAAATTCATGCTAGTTAAAGAACAGTTTTCTCAAATTTTATTGCACCATTAGATTCCACGTATTTTAAAGTATCTTTTCACTCTAACATAATTCCTAAAAGATCACAAGCGAATTTACAATCAAGCGAATTTACAATCACAGTTATACCGAAAGATGTTCTACGTTTTGTCCTTGTCTTACTCACGGTCTCTTATGGGAGTATCACCGCCATGACACTCAATCATTCTAACTTCTCTTCGTATCGAAGCTATTGTTCGAGGTATAACACATGTCGTGATGGTGCTGATGAGCCTATATCCTAGAATTTTGTGCTCATAAGAAACTGTGAGTGTGACAAGGACAAAACATAGGACTTTCTTCGATATAACTGTGATTGTGCATTGATGTGCGATGTTTCAAAAAGTTTGTAATATAGCGGGCTCATATTTTATCACTGAGAAAAAAGTGGCTGTTAAAACTGTAAGAATAGAGCCATAGATGATTTCGCCTTATTTCAATCATGAAACCTATCGTTGCTATAGTCAGCGCGCTTGAATCTACACGAATTCCGATTGTCTCTATGGAATTTCGATTATTTCTATGGGAAAAAAAGCGCGGGAATATATTTCCTATGGGAAAAATTTCATTGAAACAATCGGAAATTTTTATAAGGGACGTGGAACCCAATGGTGTGATAAACACAACTGGTGCAAAGAACATGTTGTTTACTAGCACTTGTATTTGAAAATTTGGATCGTGTTTCATACGGGAAAACCCACGAGAGCGCGAGTGAGGCGGAGCCTTTTTTTGGAACCAATTTTTTTCATGACGTCTCACTAAACAGGTCTTGGTCATTGGAAACATTTGAAATTCTGGGGGATCGGCAAATTGAAAGCCCCTCAATGAGCGTCTATGCAATCAAGGGATTTTTGAGGAAATTTTGGGCGTTTTGTTGCGAAAAAAAGGTTTTTAAAATCCAGAACAAAGGGACGGGGGTAAAATTCGCATTAATAGCTCTAAAAAGTGAGAGGGGCTGTCACGTGTCTTCCACCCCTGGACAGCCTCCTTGCTGCGGCTATGGAATTGACTCTGGAATAACTTATTTACCTATCCTAAAAAGTTTCTCGCGTGTACAGTATTTTTTACTGGAAGCTTCTTAAAATTTTTGGGAAATTATAGGTCCATATGGAACTTTATTGCTTCTCCAACACGAAAAATGATATCGACCGATGGCAACAGAAAAAAAAATAATATTACAATGAGTTGTAATGAATAATGGCTTAGTTTTGACTGTAAACTTTCGATACTTTTCAACAAAATAAATGGGGGAGGGGGAATGGGTCTGTTGCAGACTTTTGCTCCAGCGCTATAGAGTGTTCTGTATCATGTAAAATCGCGTGAAAAGTCCATTGGTGGCATCAGAAAGTCATGAAATGCGATAATAAACTAACAAGAGACGTTTAATGAACTCAGAGTTTGGGGGTAAAATATCGAGCAACCTGTATGTATGCACCAGGAACATCCAAGGATAGCCAACCTCACAATATCGATCACACCCAATCACAATGTAAATAAAACACATAACCTCTGACGCTTTGAGGTTGTCAACGTTGGCAATTCTTGGATGTTAAAGGTGCATGCATACGGACTGCTCGATACTTTACCGCCATCTTGCATTTCATTAAACATCTCTTGTGAGTTTATTATCGCATTTCATGACTTTCTGATGCCACCCATGGACTTTTCACGCGATTTTACCTACGATGAAACACTATTTATCGTTGTAGCAAAAGTTTGTAACAGACCCATTAAAATCCACAAACGCCTTAAACCTCCACACCTACTAATCTATACCCCTAGAATGCTTGACGTGTAAAGGGCACCTGAAATGGTTAGTTCTGTATATTAAAGGATTATTTTTTCATGAATTCGCAAGTGTTCCATTTATGTATCTTACATATCTACATCGTGACAATCGCAATAAGTGCTGACAGCACCTAAAATGGAAAAAAAGAAGAAAAAAAAACTGTTTATTATTTAGAATCACGGCTGTTCCGAAAATGACGCTTTTTGACTTCAATAGAACGCAACCTCATTTTTTATCCCTGAACAAGCCGTTTTAAAAAGGGGGAGGGATTTAGAAATATCTATTGTCTATACTTTATGTGGGTAAAAAAGATCGAGCCTTATCAAATAATTTTCTTTTTCAGCTTTCAATAGGTTTGTTGCAAACTTTTGCTACAGCGCTATAGAGTTTTGATTTTTATGTAAAATCGCCTGAAAATTACATTGGCGGCATCAAATAGTCATAAAAGCCATTCATAAACCCACAAAAAAGCATTATAAAGAAAGCCAAAATGGCAGTCGTAAAGCCGAACAAT
This sequence comes from Trialeurodes vaporariorum, assembly GCA_011764245.1. Lineage (NCBI taxonomy): Eukaryota > Metazoa > Arthropoda > Insecta > Hemiptera > Aleyrodidae > Trialeurodes > Trialeurodes vaporariorum. Next base: position 13,137,239 of record VMOF01000320.1, read on the forward strand.
CTGTGCACGCGCATACGACGAACATCAAAGACAGGCGATCCATTTTCCCTTTTTCGTTAGAGGGGGGGGGGGGAAGGAAATATCTCTACAGTCAAACTGTGATTTTAAAAATTTGCATGGTCAAGATGTTGTGTTCTGTGAAGGGTGGCGGGGAGCAAAATATCAAGAATATAGGGTGTTGCAAAACTTAAGTGCCAAACTTATGGAGTGTATTTTTGGGGTGAACATGTACCTATATAAGGCTTTATTTGTCTACATGAATATGTGCTACAGATGTTTCTCTTCTGAGCTAAAGCCCTCCAAAGTTTTGAAAACAAAAAACAAAAAACAAACACAAAAAAACAACGCCTTTGACTCATCTCCTTATAGATACATCTGATCTAAATTTATTTTTTTTATAATTTCTCACCAAACAAGCTCAATTGGACAGCACTTCTCACAAAAGAACTGAGTGACATTTTTTATAAAATTGAGTTATTGATTGATAGACCTAGCAATACTGAATCTCGAAGCAACAAGTGCTTCTTCTAATAACAACTATTTCCCGTCAAAATTCCAGGTAAAAGTGAGCTGGTGAGCCTCATTGAAGTCATTGTCCATATGATGAAATTAAATGAGAACTTGGTTCCTTTTTCTTAAACCTTAATCCGAGTCACGTAAGGAACCAACTCCGACTTGGTTCCTTTTATAGAATTGGGAACGGACTTAAGTCCGGATTAACGGATTTTAAAATATTAACAGTGTAAACCAACTCTGCCGTTTGGTTTCTCTTAGAGATTCGGTTTTCGTGATTATGCCAAACAAAAAGAAGAAAGGAACCAAGTCACTTTAAACGCTAAAAATTAAGTAGGTACCTTTCCTGCATAGGAAATTCCTTTTTTCCGGTGTTGAAATGCAAAAACATAACACGGTAGTTGAATGAAATCAAAACGTAAGTAATTCCGAGTTTTTTGTTTAAATGCTAGCTCTTCAACTTTGGACTCAATTTTCTCGAGATCAGCTCCATGTCAAGTGGTTCCTCTTTGATGAATTATCATTGCTAGCAAAAGCATTAAAGCTGTTCAGACTTTAGTGGCACGCTTTTCCAACACCTGCGTGTTGGAATTTTCCCTGCTTTTTTTTTTTATTTTTACATTTTTTTTTAAAAGTAGGTGTAAAATTTTGGGAACATAGCAAAAATTTACTCAAATTCACATAAATTACTCTCTTAGGGTACTAAGTACATAATCCATCCATTAAAGTTTCAAAATTATTGATTCTGACTGTGCTGCATGAAAATATCCCTTTGGGGGACAAAAACACCCCCCCCCCCTTAGTCCTTTGTGTTACCGAAATACCTTAGGCTCACAAGGGTTAAGCACGAGTAAAAATCGAGTAAACAATAGTAAAATTATATTTTTTACCGAAAAAGTGTCCAATTATTCTTTGTTGCTATTTTTCAAAATGTTCCCACCCAGTGATTTTAATAATCCAAATTTGATTGAAAAAAAAAAACAAAAGTATCATGCTGTGAAGGGTTTAAAAAAAGAGTATCTGTTTAAAAAAAAAAGCAATCAAATTT
>VMOF01000320.1:13139299-13228468 GCA_011764245.1 Trialeurodes vaporariorum
TCCCTTTCGGCTTTTTTTTTTTTTTTTTGCTCAGTCTCAATATTGTGATACGTAATGTTCATACGTAATTGTTATTTGAAAGAACTTAATGGGTCTGTTGCAAACTTTCGGTGCACCGTTATAGAGGTAAAGTCTCAGAGGTAAAATCCCAGGTAAAGTCGCTTGAAAGTAACGTTGAGAGCATCAGGAAGTTCCAAAATCCATCCACATCCTCAATAAATGCGTACAACAAAACGACAAGACTGAGATCGCATGAGTATGGTTGGCAATGGGGAGAGTTCCTTCTAAGTGCAGATTTCTATGCTCAGAAAAGTGATTCAATCATAGAGAAAGCTACAATTAGATGGGACTCGAGTCCCCATTTTCACCCACTTCGACCGCCACCTTGTAATTATTTTGTTAACGAATTCGATGAGTTTGTGAGTGGATTAATTTGGAACTTTCGGATGCCCTCAATGTTATTAAAATCAGTCTTCATGTCACTCGATTAAGAGAGTAAAAACACCTTTTGAATTTTTTGAACAAACATTGTGGCGGCTGGGAACACTTTTAGCTGTTCGATCTGTGTTATCTCGTTTGGGTGGGGGGAGGGGGTCCTCCGAATATAGGGAGGTGTGGGGGTCCTTCCGCAGTTTTCTTTTCTTTTCTTTCTTTGTGTCTCCTTTCATTTTATTTTCTTTTTTATTTCTTTTTCCAATGTGGCCTCTCTGAAACGCAATGGAGCTGTTGCAAACTTTTGCTACAGGCTTATTAATAGTTGATTATGGGGTAATACCCTGTAAAAATAACGATTAGCGCACTAAAAAATCACGAAATCCACTCCTAAACTCACAAAATGCTTTTAAACGCGAGACCGTAATGGCGGCCGGGGCCGCGGTTTGCATTGGGTTTCCTTATCTTCAAACAGCGCCATCTACAGGAGGTAGTCTCGCAACACCACACAAGAAGAAGAAGAAGCACACAATTGCCATAAGAAAACCGCGGCCTCGGCCGCCATTACGGTCTCACGTTTAAAAGCATTTTGTGAGTTTAGGAGTGGATTTCGTGATTTTTTAGTGCGCTAATCGTTATTTTTACAGGGTAATACCTCATAATCAACTATTAATAAGCCTGTAGCAAAAGTTTGCAACAGCTCCATTTTACGCTGTGGTGAAGAGTAATTCCTAGAGAAAAAAATCGGATGAATTACTAGACTTTAATTTTTACTTTTATAGTAGGTATTTCTAAAGTTGTAAAGTAACGCGCATAGTAACAAAGGAGATTCATCAGACATAGATGTACTATAATAATGAGGCTGTGGTACACTTTTTTACAGGCGATCTAAGGGTCGATGAAGTTATAAAACCTCCAAAAAAGACGATGGTTACCTACACTAAACTTTTCCGTTTTTTTCCTGTGAATTTTTTAAGGTAAGTTTTTAGTCCTGCCCTCCTTATTTATGGAGGTTTTTACATCTGAATAGACCCTTAACTTGCCCAGCAAAAGTGTACAACAGCCCCTTTGTAAGACATCGAGAGCTGGATAGCGAAGCTTATCGATAGACTCACTGCCACCAACTTGTCGACAACAGAGTAGTTGAAAGTATACCACAGTACACTTATCTTACACAATAGCTAAACTCAATGTTATAGAAAAACGGAAAATGCCCCCTGGTGGTCGGAGGATAGAACTATCATCTTCCATTTGATTTGCATTAGTCGCGACGGTGGCGCCCCCAAGTAGTAAGTCACTAATTTAAGTAAGTTCCGTGAGGCGTATCCCGAGATGGCTAGACGTTCCTGGTCGAGTATACGGGACTATTTCAAATATCGGCTGCGGGAAATTCAAACATTAGCTGCTCCGGGCTCGTCAAAGTAATGTGCAACTAAACACATTCGATAATCAACATGGACCTGTTATATCATATAATTTGTAAATATGCTTTTTAAAGGAGTTGTTGATGGAGCATCTGTCAAAATAAAGTAATATTTTTTTACACGTGTACTTATAGTTTTGAAGCACCTCTACTAGTAACACTTTCGCTCCAAGTATGGCACCGACAGTGTTTTGTTCTAAATCGTAAATGGTAAAATTAAAGTTAGAGAGTCGTTTTTTGTATTAAAAAAAAGAGACAAAAAACGCATTATCTTTCATGATCGGTAAAAATGTAACCGGTTGATTGTTGAAGATCAATGATAGCACATCAAAATTCCAGGTTTTAAATGAAGCCACTGTTTCACTGTTTAACCGATATAGTATGTAATCTTTGTTTCAAGAAAGAATCGGTTTGCGAAAATTAAGTCACAGGCTGCAACTTTGTGAAATGGCCAAAATAGGTCCTTGGCTTCGTAAGTTGTAATTTATGCGTCTCTTATTTATTACCGTTCTTATTTTATTTTGACTATTATTTGTTATGTATAAACAAGCTTATGTGGTTTGGTGGTGGAAAAAAGTTCCCTACCAGGGATACTAAACAACATAGCTATCCGGGAGATAATGAATGAAGCAAGACAGGTTTGAGTGAAGAAATGAAATAAAAGTTTTAAAAAATAACGACTGATTTTTTTATTTTCGTCACTCCTCATTTTGGGCTGTTATGAATCTTCCGAGACTTTTGGAGCCACCAAGGAAGATGAAAGAAAAAATTAACTAGCCTCTTTTCTTCAGTTGAGCGCACTCTCCGGAGGGACTATTATTATAATCATAATTTTTGCTGTCTATATAGCTAGCTAAGTAATGCACTTGTTACAACTCAATTATGAAGAAATATTAGAGCAACATTGATCGAAATTTCGTGCGTGTTCAATAATCGAATGGGGTTCATGAGAATATTTAGGATTAGCTCACTGCATTGAAAAGCATTGGAGAAATGGGATTTGAAAAAAGAAATTAGTGCTTTAGATTCCAATGAACAAAAATAAATAACAATAATAAGAAAAAAAAAAAAAAAAAAAAAAAAAAAAAAAAAAAAAAAAAAAAAAAAAAAAAACTTAGTTCAAATAAAAAGTAATTGGCAATGCATATGATTTATTCACGGTGGGTAAATAGATCGATAAACTACCCTTGAAAATTTCGGTGAATTGATGAAAATTAAAATTGCCAACTAAATCGAATGTCCTAGAAAGAGAACATTTTCAAAGTAATAGGAAAATCCTATTCCGCCTTGAGCGATTAACCAAAGAATGACTCGCACATCGCCATAGTTTCCACATCTTCACGGGGCGACTCAGTTCACGCCAACCACGGGTTTTATGTAGGAGCGAAAGCAGCTGATTTTTTGGATTTAAAATACATTATCAGGCAACGTTGTAATTAATTCCGGTTTACTCCACAGAGGGCGCGTTTATCATAGGATTTTAAGGTCCCCACTATGATTACAGGGCAGGTAAGAGAGACGGCAGTCTTGACACCATCACTGTGGGGCAAACTTTAAACAAGTAATTACAGCGTAATGAGACTCGTCAAAAACTACCTTAAGGTTTCAAAAAAAAGATACTGGTACAGCGCACGATGCAAATTTAAAGTATGTAAGAAATTTGGGGTTTTCTCCATGTTATAGCCAATTGACATCGTGGGGACCGCGGTTAGGTCCACACAACGCGGTCTTTCCCCACAACGCGGTCTGTAGACTGCGGTAGGTCCCCACTGTGATCCCTACTCCGTCTCTCTCTCTCTCTCTCTCTCTCTCTCTCTCTCTCTCTCTCTCTCTCTCTCTCTCTCTCTCTCTCTCTCTCTCCCCCCCAGACATTACTCCCATATTCGCGTAATCCACACAGGTAGTCCACAGATTTATTCGAGTGAATTTTGCTCTCTTGGGAGGATACGGTACGCTTTTTGAGGAAAGTCTGTTTAAGTACTATGACCTTCAAAGGAAAGTCCTCTCATCGAAATGGTCCTTGGTTATGCATTCCATTATATTTCAAAGAGGTTTAGTTTTTGTAAGGCACACTTCCAATTGGCAATGCTGTTATAGATTCTATAACCTGGAATCTGCCAAAATGTTGAAAACTGGTCGAAGAATGCAAAAAATAAAAATTTTCCCCCGGATACTTTATTTTGAAAGTCATAGTACTATTGACGAATTGAAGATTGTCATGAGATTTTCACGAGCTAAAATGCGCCTTCAAGGTTTCGATTCGGCCACTCTTCATACTGCTCACACCTTGCAGGCGAGAGGCCCGTGCGGTTGGGGGGGGAACGCCGTAGCAGATCAGTCCCACACTCCCACCCATAACTGACTATGTGTGATAATCTCGCGACAATCTTTAATTCGTCGATTGTACATTGAGGTGAAAGGGATTAGTAAAAATAGAGTTTGCTTACAGGACCAGAGCTTGGTGCCTGAAGAAAGGGCTAAATATCTTCAAAGGTATTTGTACACTATACAGCACACGAACAGATATAATAATTGATAAGATTTGCCTCTTATATCTTTACACGGAAAAAAAAGATCAGTGAAAATAACCATACGGATACCTGATTTTTGGGACCTGCTAGATGTTATGGTAAACTTGGCCGGAAGTATACTATGTTTTGACTAGGTACTAGGTGATGTTACCTGATTGCATGTCGAATTTACTCAAAGTATCGGTAAATGTACCATGCTTCTGGCCAATTTTACCATAACGTCTAGCAGGTGCCAAAATCAGGGATCCGTATGATTATTTTCACTGATCTTTTTTTTCCGTGTATTAACCCTTCACGGCATATAGTGTGACACCGGTGTTACATGATGTTAAAAGCTTTATATCAGACATTGTAATGTATATTTCGACTTATTTCAAATTGTGTCCCCAGTGTCACACTATAGGAAAAAATAAAAAAATGCTCAAACTTTTTTCAAAAGGATACCAGCACTCATTTTTAAAGCATTAAATAATGGAAATCATGGTGGAGAATAAATTTGTCCCCCTATCCAATTCAACCCCCAAATTTTATTATTTTTACCAAGCTTTTGGCATTTGCTTTTTGAAAAATCCAATCAAAGTAATTTTTTTTTTTTTTTTTTTAAAATTTGAAAAAAATGTTGTTTTTTTTTTAGCCATTTTTTAACCCTTGTGAGCCTAAGGGGGGTAGATTTGTACCCCAGGCCAGTTTTTCTGACGCCATTTTTTCAAAACTGCTCAAAATTTTTTTGGGGCTTCATGACATTTTAAATTAAGATACTTAGAACACATCCACTAAATTTCATTAAATTTTTTTGAATTTTTGTCGATATTATAGAAATTTAAAGAGTTGGGGTACAAATATACCCCCCTTCATCCTGCCAGTTTTTAAACTTGGAACCATCTATTACAGTGAATTTTTCGGAAATTTTTTGTAGATTAAGAAACTAAGTCAGATCATTGAAAAAAAATTGGAAATTTTCAAAAATGGAAAAATAAGATGGTACCTCATTTCATTTTTTCCATTTTAAGCGTGCCGTATATATACGGTACGCTTTTTGTTTTCATTTTAATATCTAATATATAGGTTGCATGCTTTGCTTATGGCAAAACCTTGGCGGGAAAGGTTTGAAAAATTAAAAACGTGTTTTCATAAAACTGGTTTCATTAATTGTTAATTTATTGCTGCAATCCAAGAGGTCTCGGCGTCTATTTTCTTAAAATTGTAAAAGTTTTGGTATTCCTGTTAATTTCAATAAGTTATTAAGCGTCAAAGTCGAATTCCTTTGAACGAGAATTCCATACAGGTCCAGCAACCTAAGTCATTTGTGCCAAACCCATGAGTCAAAATTCAAAGGCAGGGGGGGGGTGGAAACATCTCCCGCAGGAACCCTCTTTGCCCCTCGCCTTTGGGCTCCACCGGTCACAAGATTTCTTCACGGTGCATTAAGCGGTCGTAAATGTGTCAAAATCTGTTTGACGAGGGTTTCGGAAAGAAGTGACGGCGAGGTATTGATAAAGAGCGGGGGGGGGAATAGAAAAGAGAGGGACTCGTTCATATCCTTAAGTAGACCTGTTTAGTGATGACGTCACGATCAGAATCGGTTCCAAACAAATGCTCTATCTCTCACTCTCTTTGATTTACCTATAAGAAATCAGACCCAAAATTTTCGAACGCAAATTCATGCTAGTTAAAGAACAGTTTTCTCAAATTTTATTGCACCATTAGATTCCACGTATTTTAAAGTATCTTTTCACTCTAACATAATTCCTAAAAGATCACAAGCGAATTTACAATCAAGCGAATTTACAATCACAGTTATACCGAAAGATGTTCTAGTTTTGTCCTTGTCTTACTCACGGTCTCTTATGGGATTTCACCGCCATGACACTCAATCATTCTAACTTCTCTTCGTATCGAAGCTATTGTTCGAGGTATAACACATGTCGTGATGGTGCTGATGAGCCTATATCCTAGAATTTTGTGCTCATAAGAAACTGTGAGTGTGACAAGGACAAAACATAGGACTTTCTTCGATATAACTGTGATTGTGCATTGATGTGCGATGTTTCAAAAAGTTTGTAATATAGCGGGCTCATATTTTATCACTGAGAAAAAAGTGGCTGTTAAAACTGTAAGAATAGAGCCATAGATGATTTCGCCTTATTTCAATCATGAAACCTATCGTTGCTATAGTCAGCGCGCTTGAATCTACACGAATTCCGATTGTCTCTATGGAATTTCGATTATTTCTATGGGAAAAAAAGCGCGGGAATATATTTCCTATCGGAAATTCATTGAAACAATCGGAAATTTTTATAAGGGACGTGGAACCCAATGGTGTGATAAACACAACTGGTGCAAAGAACATGTTGTTTACTAGCACTTGTATTTGAAAATTTGGATCGTGTTTCATACGGGAAAACCCACGAGAGCGCGAGTGAGGCGGACCCTTTTTTTTGGAACCAATTTTTTTCATGACGTCTCACTAAAAGGTCTTGGTCATTGGAAACATTTGAAATTCTGGGGGATCGGCAAATTGAAAGCCCCTCAATGAGCGTCTATGCAATCAAGGGTTTTTTGAGGAAATTTTGGGCGTTTTGTTACGAAAAAAAGGTTTTTAAAATCCAGAACAAAGGGACGGGGGTAAAATTCGCATTAATAGCTCAAAAAAGTGAGAGGGGCTGTCACGTGTCTTCCACCCCTGGACAGCCTCCTTGCTGCGGCTATGGAATTGACTCTGGAAAAACTTATTTACCTATCCTAAAAAGTTTCTCGCGTGTACAGTTTTTTTTACTGGAAGCTTCTTCAAATTTTGGAAATTATAGGTCCATATGGAACTTTATTGCTTCTCCAACACGAAAAATGATATCGACCGATGGCAACAGAAAAAAAAAAATATTACAATGAGTTGTAATGAATAATGGCTTAGTTTTGACTGTAAACTTTCGATACTTTTCAACAAATAAATGGGGGAGGGGGAATGGGTCTGTTGCAGATTTTTGCTCCAGCGCTATAGAGTGTTCTGTATCATGTAAAATCGCGTGAAAAGTCCATTGGTGGCATCAAAAAGTCATGAAATGCGATAATAAACTAACAAGAGACGTTTAATGAACTCAGAGTTGGCGGTAAAATATCGAGCAACCTGTATGTATGCACCAGGAACATCCAAGGATAGCCAACCTCACAATATCGATCACACCCAATCACAATGTAAATAAAACACATAACCCCTGACGCTTTGAGGTTGTCAACGTTGGCAATTCTTGGATGTTAAAGGTGCATGCATACGGACTGCTCGATACTTTACCGCCATCTTCCATTTCATTAAACATCTCTTGTGAGTTTATTATCGCATTTCATGACTTTCTGATGCCACCCATGGACTTTTCACGCGATTTTACCTACGATGAAACACTATTTATCGTTGTAGCAAAAGTTTGTAACAGACCCATTAAAATCCACAAACGCCTTAAACCTCCACACCTACTAATCTATACCCCTAGAATGCTTGACGTGTAAAGGGCACCTGAAATGGTTAGTTCTGTATATTAAAGGATTATTTTTTCATGAATTCGCAAGTGTTCCATTTATGTATCTTACATATCTACATCGTGACAATCGCAATAAGTGCTGACAGCACCTAAAATGGAAAAAAAGAAGAAAAAAAAACTGTTTATTATTTAGAATCACGGCTGTTCCGAAAATGACGCTTTTTGACTTCAATAGAACGCAACCTCATTTTTGATCCCTGAACAAGCCGTTTAAAAGGTGGAGGGATTTAGAAATATTATTTTCTATACTTTTTGTGGGTAAAAAGATCGAGCCTTATCAAATAATTTTTTTTTTCAGCTTTCAATAGGTTTGTTGCAAACTTTTGCTACAGCGCTATAGAGTTTTGATTTTTATGTAAAATCGCCTGAAAATTACATTGGCGGCATCAAATAGTCATAAAAGCCATTCATAAACCCACAAAACGCATTATAAGAAAGCCAAAATGGCAGTCGTAAAGCCGAACAATCTGTGCACGCGCATACGACGAACATCAAAGACAGGCGATCCATTTTCCCCCTTTTTTGTTAGAAGGGGGGGGGGGGAAGGAAATATCTCTACAGTCAAACTGTGATTTTAAAAAATTTTCATGGTCAAGATGTTGTGTTCTGTGAAGGGTGGCGGGGAGCAAAATATCAAGAATATAGGGTGTTGCAAAACTTAAGTGCCAAACTTATGGAGTGTATTTTTGGGGTGAACATGTACCTATATAAGGCTTTATTTGTCTACATGAATATGTGCTACAGATGTTTCTCTTCTGAGCTAAAGCCCTCCAAAGTTTTGAAAACAAAAAAAAAAAAACAAACACAAAAAAACAACGCCTTTGACTCATCTCCTTATAGATACATCTGATCTAAATTTATTTTTTTCATAATTTCTCACCAAACAAGCTCAATTGGACAGCACTTCTCACAAAAGAACTGAGTGACATTTTTTATAAAATTGAGTTATTGATTGATAGACCTAGCAATACTGAATCTCGAAGCAACAAGTGCTTCTTCTAATAACAACTATTTCCCGTCAAAATTCCAGGTAAAAGTGAGCTGGTGAGCCTCATTGAAGTCATTGTCCATATGATGAAATTAAATGAGAACTTGGTTCCTTTTTCTTAAACCTTAATCCGAGTCACGTAAGGAACCAACTCCGACTTGGTTCCTTTTATAGAATTGGGAACGGACTTAAGTCCGGATTAACGGATTTTAAAATATTAACAGTGTAAACCAAATCTGCCGTTTGGTTTCTCTTTGAGATTCGGTTTTCGTGATTATGCCAAACAAAAAGAAGAAAGGAACCAAGTCACTTTAAACGCTAAAAATTAAGTAGGTACCTTTCCTGCATAGGAAATTCCTTTTTTCCGGTGTTGAAATGCAAAAACATAACACGGTAGTTGAATGAAATCAAAACGTAAGTAATTCCGAGTTTTTTTGTTAAATGCTAGCTCTTCAACTTTGGACTCAATTTTCTCGAGATCAGCTCCATGTCAAGTGGTTCCTCTTTGATGAATTATCATTGCTAGCAAAAGCATTAAAGCTGTTCAGACTTTAGTGGCACGCTTTTCCAACACCTGCGTGTTGGAATTTTCCCTGCTTGTTTTTTTTATTTTGACATTTTTTTTAAAAGTAGGTGTAAATTTGGCAACATAGCAAAAATTTACTCAAATTTCACATAAATTACTCTCTTAGGGTACTAAGTACATAATCCATCCATTAAAGTTTCAAAATTATTGATTCTGACTGTGCTGCATGAAAATATCCTTGGGGTACAAAAACACCCCCCCCCCCTTAGTCCTTTGTGTTACCGAAATACCTTAGGCTCACAAGGGTTAAGCACGAGTAAAAATCGAGTAAACAATAGTAAAATTATATTTTTTACCGAAAAAGTGTCCAATTATTCTTTGTTGCTATTTTTCATATATGTTCCCACCTAGTGATTTGAATAATCCAATTTTGATTGAATAAAAAAAAACAAAAGTATCATGCTGTGAAGGGTTAAAAATAGAGTCATCTGTTAAATAAAAAATGCAATCAAATTTCTATGTCAATGGCCTTTCCAATCGGTGGCCACAAAGATTTCAACGAAGAGTTTTTCCGTTGGTTGTAGTCATTCTGCTGAGCTAACCTTTATGTTATCTTTTTTTTAAACCGGTGAAGGCATCAGTGTATTATAAAATTCCTCAGAAAACCAGAAAAATGGCAGGCATTAAACGCGGACTGGCACCTTTACGCGAAGATGGTAAGTAAACTTGACTCTGACAAAAAGATGACTGTATAGTGTACTCACTATGCATCTACTTCCGAAATGAACTCTGGCCGAAACCATTTTGAAAATGGGACAGTTGCAAGGGTCTGAAATGTTGTGTTTTTTATGAAGAAAATAAAAGTACTTAATGAGCTGAGACCGAAAATGCCTTTTTTTTCTAATTTAGTACCATTGTTCCGGAAAAGAGATTTTGGCCCAAAATACATTGTTTTAAATGGCGATGGGTCTGTTGCAAACTTTTGCTTCAGCGATATAGAGTGTGAAATCTAAAGTAAAATCACGTGAAAAGTCCATTGGTGGTATCAGAAAGTCATAAAATGCAGTATTAAACTCACAAGATGCGTTTAAGTGAAACCCAAGATGGCGGTAAAATAGCGAGCAAACTGTGTTCACGCACCGTGAACACCCATGATGGCCAACGAGAACAACTGCACAGCATCGGAGGTTATGAGTTTGTTTGCGTTATGTGATTGGTTGTGATCGATGTTGTGAGGTTGGCCATCTTATTGGATGTTCATGGTGCTTGCATATGGGTTGCTCGATATTTTACAGCCATTTTGGATTTCAGATAAATGCCTCTTGTGAGTTTGTTATTGCATTTTATGACTTTCTGCTGCGTCCAATGGACTTTTTACGCGATTTTACATGAGATGGATCACTCCGTAGTGCAGTAGCAAAAGTTTGCAACAGACCCATTCCGCGTGCGTAGTGACGTCTTTACGCACACTTTTATTCACAACTTTACTCGTGTGTATCTCCAAAACTGGAACATTTGGGAAAAAGCAAAACCACCATTGTCCTCAGCTCATCAAGTAATATTATTTCCTTTATAAAAGACACAACATTTCAGACCCTTTTTTTCAACTGCCCCATTCTCTGGTGGAGAGTGAAATCCGTTAATCCAGTTTTCTTTGGGAACCGATGGACAGAATGCAGATGGTACCTAATGATATGCTTTTTGAAAAGGTTTTTGTAGCAAATGGACATTGATAAGATACACCATCGTGTTACAGATACATAGTTCTGGTGCAGAAGCGTTATGACGGTTAGCTCGACTATCGCGACGGTTTTAGTACAAAGTCATAATGGTTATAATCTTACCAATATTGTTTCCCGCCTTTAACCTTTTCAATACCTCGCACCCGAGTCATTTGATTAAGTGTCTCAATCTCTCATTGACAATAAACGTTATTCAGAATTGTAAACATTTGCAAAATGATGTTTCATCGAGTGCCTTCAATTACCAGAATAGGCAAACTCAACGCCGTAAAGTACGAACATTTAACTATTCACTGAATTTGAAGGAGATATAACTCCGATTCTTTCTTTTAACCAAACCCGGTAGAAAGGGTGAACTGTTCTAGATCGATATTGTTTATTTCAGGAGCGTGGGCGCTAGCAGCGGGGGGCAAGAAGGGACCCCCCCCCCCCCATGGAATTCAAAAAGTCAACATTTCAGGGTAAGAAATAAAAGGAAGAAAGGAATTGCAATGTTAATCAAAGGAGTAATAGTTAACAAACTTCATTATTTGTTCGTTTTGTAATTTTCAATAATTTTTCGCAAGAAATAGTAGAATTACCCATTTTTTTTTATGTCGCATTTTCGTATGCTGTCCCTTTATCTATTCTATCAAACACGTCAACATTATTACTATTATTTGATACAGTTATCATGGCTTAATAATTGTACACCATTTGGATGAAAAAAGTCTTCCCTTTTTCCCCTGGGGGGGGGGGGTCTCCTAGACCTTCCACTGAGGTTCAACGATTTTGCCCCCCTCCCCCCTCTTGGAAATTTTTCTGCGGGCGCCCATGTTCAGGAGTATAATCGTAATGAAATTATGTTCAAACAGTGATGTGTTAACTCTAACGTTAAAAAAAATGAGGAGAAAGAGCTGGAGAAAAAAAAAACGATGATGAAAGAAGTGCAAGAAAGCAAAAAAAGCGTTGATTATGTGCATAAATACCGTGAGGAGAGAAAAAAATGAATCAATGTAAGTATGTGGACTAAGGAAATGCTCGTCTTGAATTCGTATGGTTCTGGCAATAAATTATTTTTTTCCCCTTTTTTTTACGGCGCATCAAATGGAACTAGAGAGGAAGTTATTTTCTCTCTCCAAACTCGCAATAGATGAAAAATGGACTTTGAATAAATTGGCCCCATTGCGCGCTCCTTGTCATTATACAGGGCGCGCGAGTCTTTCGGAGCTCCGGAAATATTTTTTGACCAAGAAAAGTATACATAAGAAAAAGGAAAAAAAATATGCCCACAACTCACAAAAAATGGCCCGTCCAGAGACAGGTCTATAGAATAGTGAAAAGAATTCTAAAGGAGTAGCATATATCATTCGGGTGTGAAGAAATAACAATTTCGAGAGGGCCCGAGCCGGGCGTCGGAGATGGGAAATTAATTTAAATCGCCGCCCGCCCGGTCACAGTCCCTCCCAAGCAACCCTTTCGCTCTAGTTTTCATCCCGTCTTTATTTATACACACACAATTTTCTCCCCATCTTGTTCGCTTATCGATCAAATATTGTCCGGCGGTAGAACTCGACCCTCTTCCGTCTAATAAGAAGGTATGCAATACTTATCTCTTATGTATTTTATCTTTTTTTTTCGAACGGAGATCAGAGTCAAGAAAACAATCGTCGTTGGAACTATCGAATACTCTTCAAAGGTGCAAAACAATGAGGGCGTTGCACCACCGAAAATTACAGGCGTCCCAACCGGAGTGTATCTCCCATAATATTTTCGGATAGTGAATTTTGTGATATTATTTTAGTTTATTTATGTCTCCATTGTCACAGGTTTTTGGTTTTTATGCAAGGATAAACTCTTCAATCACATGCAGCAAAAGTTTGCAAGAGCCTCATTGATAGGTCTGTTATGTACTTTTGCTATTTTTGTGATTTTTGCTGGTTTTTTACATCAAATTTGACTATTCATTTGCTTATAGCAACAGTTAGCAAGAGCCCCATTATGTACATACACTAACCAGTCCAAAAATTTAAACATCTGGACCACTATCTTTTATTTCATGTTCACAAACATTCACAGACTTGTCATTTGTCACCTCGAATTCGACCAATGGGTCTGTTGCGTACTTTTGCTACATCAATATAGCTCATTGTTTCTAACATAAAATTCGGCGAAAATAACGATGCGCACATTAAAAACTTTCAAAATCTACTCATTAACTCAGAAAATACCTTCCATTTCAAACATCCCGCGCTACACTAGACACTATATCACCGACTTATAACTACATAGATGGAACCATCTCGTTTATGTAAACATGAACAGAACTTACGAACATAATTGGAATGTTTCGTTTAGATGCGTACATTTCTTATATTATTTTGTAATCTTTGATAATCCGAAAAGATCTGACAGCAAATGCAGCTTCTATTTTAAGTATTAGAAAAGAAAGTCCATCATTTTGTAGTTACGATGTTGTTTACTTATGCACGGTGCATGGTTCCGTCTATGTAGTAGTATACCGGTGCAAATAGTGTCTAGTGTAGCGCGTGCTGTTTGAAATTGAAGTGATTTCCTGAGTTAATGAGTTGATTTTGAACGTTTTTAATTTGCGCATCGTTATTTTCGCCGAATTTTACTTAAGAATCAAGGTTCTATATTGCTGTAGCAAAAGTATGCAACAGACCCATTGTAAATGGATTCAAATAGACAAAATTGTACGTGATTAAAAAAGTGGCGTTGCGTGCAATTTGGTAACGGTGCAGTTCGTCCATTGAATCCCATGAAAAATATCGAAATATTGGGTGTTCACAACCTTCACATTTAACCTTTTACAGGGGTTTAAATAGACATAATGAAACGATGCCAACTTGCAAGCTATATACGCCACTGGCTAGAAAGCATGCTTCGCCTGCGCCATTGCATCGAATTTTTTTTGACATTTATTCAATAATTTTAATCGAAAATTATTGGCGAGGAGGCAGGGAAGGGGGAAAGGGTACCTAGACCCGTTACTTGATGAATATGGCTAATGGACAAACTTCGTTTTTATTCTATGACGTCAGTGACGCAAATGGAGTTCTGGTTCGTGAAAATACGACAAATAAACATGAAAGGAAGCATTTTAAGATTCGCTCATCGCCTATTCAGCGCAGAAGTTACTAGATTCGTATGCGGCAACGGCGGTGGCTGTGGAAAAAAGCAGCGTGCTTCAGGTCAAAATAAGAGGACGTCTTTAAAATGGTTTTGTTTGCGTCAGAATGTAAATATTGATAGTGAAATCACTGCTGCCAGATTTGGCAAACAAGGAACACATTTTGTATGAAGTCGTATGGGAAGTTTGTCTATTTTTTCTAAAATTTGGCAGCAGTGAGTGGAACCCCGAGAAAACAACTCATAGTGGTCTCCTAGCTGGTGCATGGCTGCGGCACACTGGAACGGAAAATGGATTTTTCTGGACATATTTTTTTTTTTTTTTTTTTTTTTTTTTTTTTGCATTGAAAATATTTTAGTATATAAGTAGTTTTAAGCGTGCCGTATATATACGGTACGCTTCTTGTTTTCATTTTCATATCTAATATATAGGTTCAATGCCTTGCTTATGGCAAAACCTTTGGCGGGAAGGTTTGAAAAATTAAAAACGTATTTTCTTAAAACTGGTTTCATTAATCGTTAATTTATTGCTGCAATCCAGGAGGCCTCGGCGTCTATTTTCTTAAAATTGTAAAAGTTTCGGTATTCCTGTTAATTTCAATAAGTTATTAAGCGTCAAAGTCGAATTCCTTTAAACGAGAATTCCATACAGGTCCAGCAACCAAAGTCATTTGTGCCAACATATGAGTCGAAATTCCAAGGCAGGAGGGGGGTGGAAACATCCTTCACAGAAACCCTCTTTGCCCCTCGCCTTTGGGCTCCACCGTCTCAAGATTTCTTCACGGTGCATTAAGCGTTCGGGGTTTCGCATCGTAAAAGTGTCAAAATCTGTTTGACGAGGGTACATCGAAAAGAAGCGACGAGGTATTGATGAAGAGCGGGAGGGGTATAGAAAAGAGAGAGGCTCATTCATATCCTTAAGTAGACCTGTTTAGTGATGACGTCACGATCAGAATTGGTTCCAAACAAATGCTCTATCTCGCTCACTCTCGTGGATTTACCAGATCCAAATTTTCGAACGCAAATTCATGCTAGTTAACCAACAGTTTTCTCAAATTTTATTGCACCATTAGATTCCACTTGCCTTAAAGTATCTTTTCACTGTAACATAATTCCTAAAAGATCACAAGCGAATTTACAATCACAGTTATACCGAAAGATGTTCTACGTTTTGTCCTTGTCTTACTCACGGTCTCTTATGGGTGAATAACCGCCATGACACTCAATCATTCTAACTTCTCTTCGTATCGGAGCTATTGTTCGAGGTATAACACATGCCGTGATGGTGCTGATGAGCCTATATCCTAGAATTTTGTGCTCTTAAGAAACTGTGAGTGTGACAAGGACAAAACATAGGACTTTCTTCGATATAACTGTGATTGTGCATTGATGCGCGATGTTTCAGAAAGTTTGTGTAGCGTTCTCATATTTTATCACTGAGAAAAAAGTGAGTGTTAAAACTGTAAGAATAGAATCATAGATGTATTTCGCCTTATTTCAATCATAAGACCTATCGTTGCTATAATCAGCGCGCTTGAACCGAATTTCGATTGTCTCTATGGAATTTCGATTATTTCTATGGGAAATAAAGCGCGGGAATATATGTCCAATCGGAAATTTTTTTGAAACAATCGGAAATTTTTATAAGGGACGTGGAACCCAATGGTGTGATAAACACAACTGGTGTAAAGAACGTGTTGTTTACTAGCACTTGTATTTGAAAATTTGGACCGTGTTTCTTATGGGAAAACCCACGAGAGCGAGTGAGACGGAGCCTTTGTTTGGAACCAATTTTTTTCATGACGTCACACTAAACAGGTCTTTGCATCGGAAACATTTGAAATTCTGGGGGATCGGCAAATTGAAAGCCCCTCAATGACGTCGATGGAATCAAGGGATTTTTGAGGACATTTTGGGCGTTTTGTTGAAAAATAGGTGTTTAAAATCCAGAACACAGGGAGCCAGGGGGGTAAAATTCGCATTAATTGCTCTAAAAAGTGAGAGGGCTGTCACGTGTCTTCCACCCCTGGACAGCTTCCTCGCGGGGGCTATGGAATTGACTCTGGAATAACTTATTTACCTATCCTAAAAAGTTCGTTGCGTGTACAAAATTTTTCACTGGAACAGTGCCATAGAGTTTTGATTCTGATGAAAAATTGTCTGAAAATTACATTGGCGGCATCAAATAGTCATAAAATCCACTAATAAACCCAAAAAACGCATTATAAAGAGCCAAAATGGCAGTCGTAAAGCCGAACAATATGTGCACGCGCACGACGAACATCAGAGATAGGTTACCCATTTTTCCCTTTTTCGTTAGGGGGGGGGGGGGAGAAAATATCTCTACAGTCAAACTGTGATTTTAAAAATGTGCATGGTCAATAAGTTGTCTTTTGTGAAGGGGGCGGGGGGGGGGAGCAAAAAATCAAGAACAGGGTTTTCAAAACTTAAGTGCCAAACTTATGGAGTGTATTTTTGGGTCAACATACATATATATAAGACTTTATTTTCCTACATGAGTATGTGCTGCAAATGTTTCTCTTCTGAGCTAGAGCCCTCCAAAGTTTTGCAAACAAAAACAAAAAAAGAAAAACAAAAAAAAAACGCCTTTGACTCATCTCCTTATAGACACATCTGATCTAAATTTAGTTTTTCATAATTTCTCACCAAAAAACTCAATTGGACAGCACTTGTCACAAAAGAACCGAGTGACATTTTTGATGAAATTGAGTTATTGATTGATAGAGCTAGCAATACTGAATCTCGAAGCAACAAGTGCTTCTTCTATAATAACAACTATTTCCCGTCAAAATTCCAGGTAAAAGTGAGCTGGTGAGCCCATTGATGTCATTGTCCATATGATGAAATAAAATGAGAACTTGGTTCCTTTTTCTGATTAGGTTAAACCTTAATCCGAGTCACGTAAGGAACTAACTCCGACTTGGTTCCTTTTATAGAATTGGGAACGGACTTAAGTCCGGATTAACGGATTTTAAAATAATCAACAGTGTAAACCAACTCTGCCGTTTGGTTTCTCTTAGAGTTTCGTTTTTCGTGATTATGCCAAAAAAAAAGAAAGGAACCAAGCCACTTTAAACGCTAAAAATTAAGTACCTTTCCTACATAGTAAATTCCACTTTTCCGGTGTTGAAATGCAAAAACACAACACGGTAGTTGAATGAAATCAAAACGTAAGTAATTCCAAGTTTTTTGTTTAAATGCTAGCACTTCAACTTTGGACTCAATTTTCTCGAGATCAGCTCCATGTTGAATGCTGTCTAATTATTATCATTGCTAGCAAAAGCATTAAAGCTGTTCAGACTTTAGTGGCACGCTTTTCCGACACCTGCGTGTTGGAATTTTCCCTGCTTGTTTTTTTTTTTTTTTTTTTTTTTTTTTTGCAATTTATAAATTATTCGACTCATTTTCAGCTCTTAGATATAAATAATGTACCTATACGATTGTCCCAGATGTTTTCTAGGTATTTGTTGTTTGTTATCTTGGTTTTTTGTTTTTTGTTTTTTGTTTTTTTTTTCAGGAAAATTGGGTCCCGGAAAAATTATTTCATTTGAATCACTGTGCTGCGTGGTGGCTTGGGTGAGGAGAACAGAAAGCAGGACGGAACATTCCACTCATAAAGGCTCGATTCAGTTCTCAAAACTGACCTAATCATCCAAATCTACCTAGGTTACGTTCTTTTGAAGAAACGTAATCTTTCATTCCATTCAAGTTCATTTGCATTTGCAAAGAATTGAATGAACACATTCATTTGAACAGACCAGCTATCTGTCAAAATGTCATCTGAGAAATATTTCCGATCAACATAACGTGTATTCTGTTAGATACTTTCCGAACCGGATTTCTGGTAGATGTGACCGAAATTCTTGTAATAACCGGTGTCGCTAGAAATGTAACGCATTCTTGGCAACAATTCTATACACTTGCAATGACCGCTCAGTGACGACTCGTGTTGTGCCGCAACAATGAATTCTCTCCATTTAATCAAAAGAGAGACGAAAATTAGGCCTCAATGGCACGGATCCTTAAAGAAAATAAATATAAAGATTTGGTCATTTTACGTTTCGTAAGCCCTCACCGCCCTCGGGCCTGTGCCTACCATGGCCTACTGGTTGAGAAGGGAGGCCGGAGGGGTCGCATTCGCATGTCTGATTACACCACTGGTCAGTGGCGTCGCGTGCAATTTGGCAACAATGTATTCTATCCATTTAAACTCATGTAAAAGATCGAATTCAGGGGGTGCACAGTGCACAAGGAAAATTCGATATATTTAATGAGTTTAAATGGAGCAGTTGCGTTGTTGCCAGATGGCACGCGACGCCACTGCCACTGGTTAAAACCTCCAGAAAAGTAAATCATACCGCTACAAATATTACGTTTAAGAGAATCGACGTTAAAAGAATCAGGCAACAACGCATTGAACTCAGCCAAACTATTCGCATCGTTCACGATAAATCAGTCGGAATAAAAGGAAAAAGCGCGCTCTCAGTGCACATAATTTTAGCTCCAAATTTTCTCTCGAATGCATCTCACTTTCCAATGACCCTAAATTTTAGCTCTAAAGTGTCCTTCATGGCGTGGTTGTCAAAATGACCACCGTCAAATAACCAATGTAAACTGATAAATGAATAGAGTTCTTGCCCGGTTCATCTGTAAGCAAATTAAGAATCAATAGTGGGGCTCTAGCAAACTTTTAATGAAGCAAATGAATAGTCGCCGCAGATCTGCAATGGAAAAATGCCTCCCGGCAGGCCGGTAAGACGAAGTAGATTCCATGCTTGGTTAAATCATTTTTTTACAAATTTAAATATAGGTTATAATTTTCGTTAAATTCTTTTTTATTTTATCAGCTGCTCAAAATCCAAATACTATTGTGAAAAAGAATATATTACCAATAGAGAATTGTGTAATCTTTTCAATGGAAGTGAGAAATAAAAGCTAGGTTATAAAAGTTTTTCACAAATTTTAATAAATATTTTTCACTCGTCTTGTCGCTCGGTCTCCTTAAAAGTGGGTCCACGGCAAAGATTACAGTGGAAATCTGAGTGCTTTGAGCATGGATGTTTCAAGTCCCCTGTTGTCTTCAAACACACACAAACAAACATTAAACAAACATTCACACACTGACATTAGTCTATAGTTGGCTGTAGGCTCCTTGACTGGAGTATAAGCCATAAAACAAGCAAAAAAAAAAAATAAAATAAAATAAATAAATAAATAGGTTATGTTATGATTTTCTTTGAATTATTCAATTTTTTTTTTTATCAGCTGTTCAACATTTAAATGAAAATGCACCTAAGAAAAAGATTATAGTACCAAGATAGAAAAATGTGTAATCTTTGTAACGCTATAATGAGAAATAAATCTGAATAAGAGCAGCTGATCAAACAAGAAAATAAATAAATAACGTACCTAAGCAACAGTGCGCGTGTAAAACAAAGAACGAGCAATTATACCAATACTTTATCCTTGTCTTTCACATGTAAAATCCCATAAGAAACTAAATAGCTCGTAAAACACGTAAAACACAAGGAAAATTCAAGGAATGGAGCATATGAACTAAAAATATCCTCCACGATATATACTAAAATTTTTGAACCAAAAAAACAATTTCTTCATATGAAAACACTGCCAAAAAACCCGAAAAACACATCACTATAACTCTCTTACAACGCAAAACACGAAAAAATGACTCGAGTAAAAAAGTTGCGTAACAAAACGGCTAACATAAATTTTCCCAAAAAAAATACTCAAAACAAACACTCCTAAAAATAAACCTCAAAAACACATTTTACGACTCAAACACGGCCCATAACGCGAAAACTAACTGTCAGATTTACACCATCTTCGAACTCATCCAAGAATTAAACCCAACGAATAGTTGAGACAAATTTCAAAAATAAAAACCAAAAATTACGAACAGGATCGTGGGACATAAAAACGGTAAAACTGGCTGAAACATACATATAAAGATAATATATATATATATATATATATATATATATATATATATATATATATATATATATATATATATATATATATATATATATATATATATATAAAAGATATATATAATATATATATATATATATATATATATATATATATATATATACAATTTTCAACGAGTGGTATTTTCTCACTCAGGGGACCATGAAACGTGCTCATTTGATAAAATTTCCCGAAAAATCCAACATCGCACCCTCCGCAATAAGTAGATTCATGGAATCTACTTAAAATCACATAAAGTCACGATAATCGCACTAAGAAAGTCTAAAATTCAGTGATAAACTCAGAAAACAGCAGCGGCGTAGCGTGCGCGATTTGGCAACGTTGTAATTTGTCCATTTAAACCCATTGAAAAGATCGAACTATTGGGTGTTCGGTGAGCACCTGCGCATTCGACCTTTTACATGGGTTTAAATGGACGAATGCAACGTTGACCAAAGTGCGCGCTACGCCACTGGAAAACAGCTATAACGGCAAGATTGGAATGGCGGAGCTGAATAGCTAGGTATCGTGGGAGATTCCTGTCTAATCTGTCTCTTTCTTTACAGAAACACATGTAGAGATAAGTCTTAAATAAGATAAGAATCTCCTTTATAGCTGCGTAGATTCGATGAAAATACGATGCGTAGACATCGAGCTCGATTCTGTTAGTGAACTTTGTCATTTTTTAGTGTGCTCATCGTTATTTTTACTGGTGTTATGCAACAATCAACTTTTCAATCACGTGTAGTAATAGTTTGTAAGAGCACCATTCTGGTGATAAATTGTCCAGAAATTAAGTTGAAACCATTGTAGAGGTCTAAAACTCTCTCCTTGAATTAAGAGAAAACTCTATCCAAAAGAATAATAACATCCAAAAATCCATTTCAAAGTTAATATGGATCACCCGTGTATACATATGTTTATGTATGGACTTTGTCCGCCGTTTCCCAGCCAAACAAAAAAAAAAAATACAACCAACCAGTAGCGCACCGAGAGTTTCTTCTTCATCTCTCTCTTTCCTCCATTAAAAAAACGTATGTTAGACAAGGATGGACAACGGGAGAAAACCCCCTCTTTCTGTCCTTTTCCTGCTTATACATTCAATTGGAAAATGAGAGAGATGGAAAGAGATCCTGGTTGAGCCAGTGCAACCAACGAATTGGAACAGCAAGATTCTTTGTGGCATTCGGTTTTGGAACAGTTAATTTGAAGGTAGACTCATTATATACAAATTTTGTTGCAAGGAATATGGTAATACGAACAGAAAAATTCACGTTGCGTTGTAAGCAAGAAAGACATTGGCATTAAGGGCAAAGGGAGAGAAACACAAATATACCTGGCTACAGATATGAAACCTTCTACTGAGAACTTCATTGATCTCCAGCTTGAAGGATTCCTATCCCTTCTCTTGCTTTCTGATAACTTTAACCTAGGAAGAAATTTCTCGAGTGGTTAGTTATGACTTGCTACAAAGGGATTTGGTTTGTCTCCAAGTATTGATCATTTGTCGTTCTCAAATAAACCTCTCGTTCAGGAGCAGAGGATCCTTATAAAATACACTTGAATAATTTCGATCAAGTTGAATTTCTGAGAACTTGTTAGAAAGCTCCACCGCGATTGGAAAGCTTTGCGGACATAGTGTTCTTTTGAGGAAATTAACGGTTGGTTAAAAAGGAGGCTTACGAACGCTTGCTCAAAAATTTCCAGCGAATTTCAATTTAATTTTAATCAACCCCTGATGATGTATTAATTTATTAGAGGCTGAAAATAATTATTCATAATTGTTTGTTTTCTGATTTTCCGGGCCCTGAAGTTTCGCTCTCTCAACTCTTCTCAAGGGCTGCATAAATTAAATAGGGCCCCGTAAACAAGAAGGGTTAGAGAGACGGCTATGAATATTGAATTCGACCAAATTGCATCGCTACTTTCATTATTTCGTTCCGGCGAGCTCTTGTGGCGACTCGGAACAATCTATATTTCCGTTTCTCTCTGCATTGAACCTATGCAAAAGTATCGATTTTTTTTTTTGGAGGCTCAATTGAACAACTAGAAAAACGATTCTTTTCCATGGGTTTGAATGAATCAAGCAAACAATTCATTGCGATTTAGGAGCATCCACTGGCGCAACCAGGATATCTTCCATCTCTCTCATTTCCCATTTGAATGTATATAAGTAGGAAAAGGACAGAAGGAGGCGGTTTCATCCCCTTGTCCATCCTTGTCTAACATACGTTTCTTAATGGAGAAAAGAGAGTGATGAAGAAACTCTCGGTGCGCTACTGGGAGAATCTATTATTTATACCCTTCCCCTTTTTTCTTTCTAACTGCTATGAGCCGCTGCGAAAGTATCGAATATATGTTTGGAGGTTTAGTTGGGAAACTTCAGTATGTAACGATGGGGTTCTTGCAAACTTTTGCTAAAAGTGATTGAAGAGTTGGTTCTTGCATAAAAACCTGTAAAAATGACGATGAATACCCTAAAGAATCAATAGATTCACTCTCAGAAATCGGGCTTAATGGCGGAGAGACGATCATGAGAGATTCCTATCTAAATTGAGACATATCTCTGTCTTTCCGTAAAGAGAAAGTGAAATAATAGGGAGGAATCTCTCATGATACCTGCGTCGAAGTCCAACTGCCATTACCATATTGCCGTTATAGCAGTTACGTGAGTTTATTACTAAATTTTAGACTTTTTTAGTGTGGTTTTCATGATTTCCACTGGTCTCCCCATCAGGTTAGACTATTTATTTGCTGACAGAAAAAGTTTGCAACAGCCCTATTCTTTTCCATAGGTTTATAAGATGAAATGACATCGATACAACCACGTTTCACGAGGAGTCATTGCCAACCCCTCCCTTTTCGTCTAAAGTAGGAGTTTTGGAAACGAACTATGCAACTATCGAGAGGTGACTTTAAGGCATGTAAGTCCTATCTCAAAGCGATGCAGCACGGGTTGTCTGTGTACCTTTTACATATTTTTTCAATCTTAGATCAAAAATGTAAAGTGTTTTAGAGAATAAGTTATCCGGACACGGAATGTTGGAATAGCTGCCCTGGTGAGTCACCTTGTGATTTTATCTGTCTTCTCTTAGTTTCTTTTTCATTCAAACACTTCCAAAAGAAACAGTTCCATCAGTCCCTGTGTCCAGATAGCCACTCCAAAAAACGTGCCCTTTCATTTTGAATGAATTTTGAATGAACCAATTTCCACTAAATTAATTACAAGTTTTGATTCAAGGTTAAAACGAAGCGAGGCAAACAAACCAGATTCGGATCGTCCATGCTTGCTGTCACCTTTAAAAATAGGACTCAGAACACAGCATATACCATGGTCACAATCCTCATCAAAATTCATCAAATGAATCTCAGCATAAGATTTGGAGCCTGATATCACGTTGATCTCATGATGATCTCATGACACGGAAAAAATATTAGTGAAAATAACCATACGGAAACCTGATTTTGGCACCTGCTAGATGTTATGGTAAACTTGTCCAGAAGTATGGTATATTTCCCGATACTTTGAGTAAATTCGACATGCAATCAGGTAACATCACCTAGTGCCTAGTCAAAACATAGTATACTTCTGGTTAACATTACCATAACATCTAGCAGGTGCCAAAATCAGGTATCTGTATGGTTATTTTCGGCGTAGTTTTTTTCCGTGGATGAATAGAAATTATCTTGAGCTCAGCAAGAGATCATTATGAAATCATAATCTCATGCTGAGATTTTTTTCATGATTTTTGATGAGGATTTTTACTGGGGTAGCCCCTATATCAGTACATTTTGTTGGGTTTACTGCTCCACAGTGCAGCCAAATCTTATGTATATTCCCCCGCAATTTCGGTCTGAGAAAGCCCGTGCAATATGGCAACGCTGCCGGTTGCGTCATGTAATGAACTGGGCATTGTGTTCCATGAATTATAAATCCAATAGCGATAGCTTCTCACCAAACTACTACATCTACCATGCCCCTCCAACGACCCCCCCCGCCCCCCATCATTCCCACCCCACTCTCACTCAAGAGTAAACTGACCGCTGCGTCCCATCCGTCGCGTCGGGCTGCATCGTTTTGCCAGCAGTCGCACAAAACTGCGATTATTCATTAGGATTAGTTTAGCAGTAATTTGGGACTCGGTCAAAAGAGCACGGCTAGGCGCTTGATTGAATTAAACGGGGGAAAAGATTAGCCCCCGGAATGAATTACGATGCCTGCAGAAATGCGAGTGCTCGGAATTGGATCCAAATCTACTCTGAGATACCGGGATGAGCAGAGAAAGGGCAACGGGTATGCATGCATCGGTACGTATTCAGGGGACTGGACAGAAGCCTATATCTATCTATTCTTCCCTGTCACGAAAGTCTGATAAAGTCAGAGGAAAACAACACAAAAATCAAAAGATATGAGTTATAACCATAGAGGGGCTTTTTAGGACGCAGTGTTGGTCAACATTTTACTCTTTTAAATCTCGACAACCTTTAAACAATTTTGCGGTTTTCATGTGTTTAAGGTAAACATCGTATGTATCTAATGAAAACTGTCAAATTCAGTAAAATCCATTGATTGGTCTTAACCAAGCCTGAAGCTAATGGCTGGTATAAATGCATGAATGATGAAAGTTTCATTTCCAACTAACAGAATATATTTCTTGTCAATTATTATTATTTCTCTGGGTAGAAATATCATCTTATTGGCATATTGCCATTGGAATTGATTTTCTTGTGCCAGTGCTTTTGCATCCCATAAAAAAATACATAAAAATGAAATATTGCAAAGTTTTGCAACCCATGACTATATTTTTTATTCATTGAAAGTAGGTGTTTTTAGTTTGTTCTGACTCACCGTTCTTTAAATTTTTCACCGATGGTTCGCGCAATTTTGCAATCAAGCTTTTTGCCATAATATAAAGTCCCATTTACCTCATCTTCTTCCAGTAGCGCAACGAGGGTTTCTTCATCTCTCTCTTTTCTCCAATAAGAAAAGTATGTTAGACAAGGATGGACAAGAAGAAAAAATCCCCTCTTTCTGTCCTTTTCCTACTTAGACATTCAAATGGGAAATGAGAGAGATTGAAGAGATCCAGTAGCGCAACCAGAGTATCTTCATGTCTTTCTTTTCTCCATTAAGAAACGTATGTTAGACAAGGATGGACAAAAAGAAGAAACCCCCTCTTTCTGTCCTTTTCCTCCTTATACATAACAAATGGGAAATGAGAGCGATGGAAGATATCCTGGTAGCACCGGTGTCTTCCTCAAATCCTTCTCCTCTTGATCCTTATATACTCTTTTCATATCCCTGTTTTTTTCAAATGCAATGGCGTTGCGTGCCAGCAACGTTGTAGTTCGTCAATTTACACCAATGAAAAATATCCAACTATTGGGTTTCTGGACAGTTTTTGTTGACGTCTTCAGAATGTGGTCTTTTTACAGGGTATACATTTTTTCGTTGACATTTTCACGTATATATTTTGTCAGTGGACCAAAATATAGGTAGACTTTTTGTCCGTAGTCCATATTCTGACTTGGCCTAGGCGGCTACCGCCACTTATGATTGCTGTAGAGTGTAGACCTTCTGACCTGAAACCTTTAAATAGATACCGCACGGAAAAAAAAGATTAGTGAAAATAACCATACGGATACCTGATTTTGGCACCTGCTAGATGTTATGTAAACTTGACCAGCAGTATGGTACATTTACCAATACTTTGAGTAAATTCGACATGCAATCAAGTAACATCACCTAGTACCTAGTCAAAACATAGTATACTTCTGGTTAACATTACCATAACATCTAGCAGGTGCCAAAATCAGGTATCCGTATGGTTATTTTCACCGTAGTTTTTTTCCGTGCGAAAAATACCGGAAAAAATATATTCCTATTGGCTCTTTTGAGAGTTTTCATCCTAACTGTCAATTATTCCGTGTTCTAATGCTTGATCTGCCAGCAAGCATCTATTTAATGAAAATGATTCGTCGGGTGGGAGAAAAAAGAAACAAAATCACACCAATTGGAGCGTTTTTTTTTTTTTTTTTTTTTACTTTTTTTTTATGTCGTCCGCTCCTTATCACCATCTGTATTTATCTTTTAGCACGAGGTGTGAAACTGTGAGCAAGCTTTGAGAAATGGATTAAAGTACCCACGGCAAATTAGACCCTTCCCCCAAACACCCTCAATGGGCCTCGTTAAAATTATTTGAATAAAAGGTTGAAGGTGGGAGCGCAGTTAACGAAATCATTTGGGCTGCAGCATTCATTTCAAGCGAGAAAAATTATCTCGCATTAGGGTAATGCCAGCTGGTATTAGTCTTTCGAAAGCTTCACCAACCATTTCTTCTATCGAGGCTATTACTTTTATGCTCCTTCTTCTTTCCAAGTCCCCCCTCTCTCTCCGAGCTGTGTCATGCTCTTCTCTAATCTTACCTCCTATTTGCATTCTCAGCCCTTAAATCCGAGTCTCAGTTCCTCTCTCTCGCGATCTTTCTTTTTGAGCCAGGACGCGACGCGTCCCTTGAAATACAACAAGTTTCAGAAGTCCTCGATCATATTTCGAACATAAATTGTAGGAAACACCCCACGAATTCTTTTTATTTATTTATTTATTTATTTATTTATTTATTTATGTATTTATTTATTTATTTATTTATTTATCTATTTATCTATTTATTTATTTATTTATTTATTCATTTATTTATTTATCTATTCATTTATCTATTTATCTATTTATTTCTTTATTTATTAATTTTTTGTAGATATAGAGCCTATGCGGCTATGATAGCCGTCGAAAGATACAAAACAGATGACTTATAAGATTTGCGAAAAATAATAACTAATTTTTAATAAAGGAAGGTTCAAATATTTTAGAAATGACTCTAAATTATAATAAGCCCTTGTCATCATAATAATACTTTCTCACATCAAAATTATTCTAGAGGGGACCCCCCAGGACCCCCTTCAATATTTTAGGGGAGGCCATCTAGCCCTCTCTTAAGGGTTAATTTTACAGAGGGCTGATTGCAGAATGTATTTTCAAATTGTCATCAAAATTCAAACAGCTACATTTGAAGCATTTCAAACTTTCCTGAAGTTCACCCATTTTCCCTTTGATTTTAATGAAAATCTTTTATCATCCATAACTTGCTTACAATTTAAAATTTTGAAAAAACAAAAAACGTACCCTCTGCAATTAAGGAATGATGAAAGCAACTTGTCTGCAAAAGTTTCATGAATATAGACGATTGGCTCAGAAGTTGTGCTAGGATACAGACGGACAGACATCTCTGCCGCAAAGCTGCCGATTTGCGTAGATTCAATGGCATTTTGAAATTCACCGAAGATTCCACCGGTTGAGAAAAGACTACTGAGTTTAGTTCAGTGTATGACTGTAATACTCGAAAATACTAGCGTCTTTCATCTTTTCTCAAACGGTAGATTCGTCGATAACTTTGAAAACTTGCGGATATAATTCAATCAATTTACGGCATTTTCACCGATTGAGAAAAAATTACAGATCAGAGTATTTTCGTGCATTACAGTCATACACTGAATTGAACTATGTAATCTTTGCTCAACCGGTGGAATCATTGGAGAATTTAAAAATTTCATTAAATCTACGCAAATTGGCAGCTCTGCTCTATGCCGCATCGCAATTTTGTTTCAATTTCTAACCTTGTTAGTTGTAAGAAAGTAAAACAAAGTAGGAATGTGAAACTAGCGTTATTAGTGCTCGTTAATTTTACATCTTATTAGACAGTTTTAGGCTTTTTATAAAAATATATACATTGGTTCTACGAGCATTATGCTTGCTTGATAGAAATACATTTTAATATAGTGATTGTAACATGATACATATTGTCTGAACTTGCAGAACTATAAAACAAAGGCTGTTCCAAAAGTACTGTCCGTTTTTTATATCGGGCGAATGGTGTCAGGTTTCAAAATTATGTTTACGTATAATGCTGATAAACCTAGTAAATACCGATGAAATAAGATCATTCCGAGCTCTTTTTGTTGAAAATTGACTGACAATGAGTTACGGAGTTTAGAAAATGGCATGTTGATATGACCCCACAAATGAAACTTAATTCATAATAAGAGCCAATCTTGTATTAAACATTTTAAAATTACAGTCATTGCACGTTTAGATCCATCAGTAACAATTTTAAAAACTCGGTGCCTTGAGGGACCAAAAATAGTTTTACATAAATGACTGAGTTTTTGAGCCTTTTAAATTTGTAATGATAAATCTGAACGTGCAATGTCCGTCGTTTTAAAAATTGTAATACAAGATTGGCTCTTGTTATGAATCTAGTTTCATTTGCCTCGTTTTTTCAATCCATTACATCTTGTTCCATGCAATGTTTCAATAAATTAAATAAGGATTACTAAAAACTATAAAAGAATCATGATAAAATAACTTAAAGTAAACACTAGAATATTCAGTACTTGAGTACCGAACATATTTTTTTCCCCCGTGAATTTCGTCATTTTACGACCAGTGGAACACTCTGTACATCTGTAGGTGACTTAAACTCAATAAAAACCCCAACCGCAGCACGTAAAAATCCACTAATTATTCTTCCAACCGCAATTCGAGGACGTACCTGACTACTGCTGGTTTTTTATGTTTCTTTTTTCTCCTTATTCACTTACTATCCTTCCTCTTCCTTCGTGCTTTCCATGGGCGGATCCAGCAATCTGGCAAATGGTTATTCTTTCCATTTGAATTTAAGATAAACAATCGATTCTTGAAGGGGCTGTAGCCCTGTGATAAATCGAATATTTCTCATGCAATCAAATGGGAAGAATATTCACTGTTGGCAGATGACTGGATCAGCCAATGATCAAAATGGTGCTTTTCTTTTCTTTTTGCCATTAATAATCGTAAAATCCTATGAATCGTCCTCAAGAACCTGTTCTTGAAGAGTATCAAACTGTGAATCAAGCAAAGTATTCTTTCAATGTCAGGAGGGCGACCATTCCTATATCATTTTTAAAAGTGTAGTATTTTTTACAGCCGCAGTTCCTCCGTATGTCTGCTGATGCGTACTTTTGATACAGCAATATGACACTTCGATTCTAACGTGAAATTCGGCGAAAATAAATAACGATATTCGCACAATAAAAACGTTCAATAACCATACTCATTAACTCAGGAAATTTCGGCCATTTCAAACAACCCGCGCTATACACTAGACCATTATTACCGACACTCAACTACATAGACGGAACCACTTCGTTTAACATCTTATAACCATTTACCATAACCACTTATAACCATTTGAATGTTTTGTTTAGATGCATATAA
Organism: Trialeurodes vaporariorum; assembly: GCA_011764245.1. Taxonomy (NCBI): domain Eukaryota; kingdom Metazoa; phylum Arthropoda; class Insecta; order Hemiptera; family Aleyrodidae; genus Trialeurodes; species Trialeurodes vaporariorum. Next base: position 13,168,929 of record VMOF01000320.1, read on the forward strand.
TGTGTGTAACATTTTTTTTAATGTTCGATAAGCCAGAAAAGAGCAGAGACAGCAAAATTCAGTCAATATTTCATGTATTCAGATTATTCAGAAGGAAATTTTTTCAGTTTAGGGGGTTAGTGGGCCTCCTCAAGAAATCTTTAGGGGAGTCTGGGGGTCTCCCCCAGACTCCCCAAAATGGTGTGAGAAAGTGTTTGTAGGGTATTCCCTACAGTTTATTTGTATCTGGGTTATGTTTTATCTTATAAGACACAGAATCTTAGAATGTCTCGCCTTCTCGGTCCCTTTCTATACAGACACTTCCTTCCACTTTTAATTAACGCACTAGTAGACCACGACCCGTGCAAGCTATAGTACGAACCTTCAGAACAGTATAGAGCATAACGTGCGTCGTGCAATCCCTGCGAACGTCTCCGCGGGTTAAAATTAAACAAAGGAAAATTCAAATTTCGTCTCAAAACCTTCGATCTCTCGAATTCTCGAAATCCGCTCCGCATATTTTCTATCGCCCCTGTGCAGCGTGCACGTACTCACAATTTATGAAATTATAACGTCCATGCATTGGAAGGGAGTGGGGTAACCTGGGGGGGGGGCTCTTATTAAACCGTTATTGCGCCCCAACGACGGCTGCCGACTTGCTTTGGCGAGCGGCCAATGCCCCGCCACGCCGCCGCCACAGCCTCCGTATGAGATATTCCTCCTCTCATATTTTTGTTCCGATATGGGAACGTGGAACATGGGAACGGAGCGGAGGCGAAGGAATGGTTTCGCAAGGGAATTTTTATTCAAGCCCGATGCGGCATTTCTCTTCTCAGAAGGATCGATTGTAAGTGGGCGCATAGAAGAACGGGGGAGGATGAACGATGAGTCAGAAGGAGAAGGAGAAGGAGAGAATGAGAGAGAGAGAGAGAGAGAGAGAGAGAGAGAGAGAGAGAGAGAGAGAGAGAGAACATAAATGGAAGATGTATAAAAAACGAAGGGGGAGGATGAACGATGAGTCAGAAAGAGAAGGAGAAGGAGAGAATGAGAGAGAGTGATAGAGTGAGTGAGAGAGAGAGAGAAAAGGAGAGAGGAGGGGAAGAGAGAGAGAGAGAGAGAGAGAGACAGAGAGAGAGACAGAGAGAGAGAGAGAGAGAGAGAGAGAGAGAGAGAGAGAGAGAGAGAGAGAGAGAGAGAGATTGTAGGAGGAAAATAAAATGAATAGAAGAAATAATGAGAGTAAAAGAGGAAGAAAGAGAGAGAGATATAGGGAGAGATAGAGAGAGATAGAGAGAGAGAGAGACAGAAGAGAGAGAGTGAAGAAGAGAGAGAGAGAGAGAGAGAGAGAGAAGAAGAGAGAGGGAAGAGAGAACATAAATGGAAGATGTATAAAAAACGAAGTGAGGGATCAGGAGGGAGGGGGTAGGGAAGAGGGAAGGCTCCAAAAAATATTTTTTTATCGATGCATTATGAGGAGTCTAGACCCGCATTTTACTACATTCATTCATTCTTGATCCTCATCCTTCAAACTAACAACCCTGGGCTGAGATATTAAAAAACTCCTCGGCCCTGTAAGATGATATAGGAAGCGTGTATTCTACGGAGGCATATCGATGTATAGTTTAGCATTTTAATGGGCTTGAGCCGACTTATGGCGAAATTGAGTTTAGCTCTTTTTTTTAATACTTCTGCACGTGTATATTAAACTGAAATTCCAACATTTTTGGAGGAGCTTTGTTTGCCAGTCAATTTTAGAACTTTCCGATGCTTTTGACGTTATCTTCAAATGATTTTATCCGAGAATTGACCGTCTCTATATATAGCAGCAGCAAAAGTTTGCAAAGGACCCTTTTCAATTTTCTTACCGACTTTGATTTTCTTGAAGCAAATGAATGAATAAAGTCTCGGCAGATTGAACCTCAGATTCGTCCTACCTACACCCAAGGTTATAGATTAAAGAGGTATGCTCATCTGACTTCGCGCCACGAAATCAGTAGTGAGCAGTTCAAAATCCAGATCCAAGATGGCCGGAAAAAGCAGAAAACATTGTATACTCTTTTCAGAAAACATGGGGGCTCCCTCTCCAGAAAACAGAAAATAGCCCGATTTTTTCTGGAAAGAGAAATAACAATTTTTTCTGCTTTTTCCGGCCATCTTGGATCTGGATTTTAAATCGGCTACTGATTTCGTGGCGCGAAGTCAGATGGGCATACCTCTTTAATCTATAACCTTGACCTACACCCTGTCTTCTGTTAAGAAACAAACCCTCTACGGTACGTTTAGTTTATTCGGCCATAAATTCTAAGCTGTGAAGCTTTCGTTATAAGCAGCAATACAGTTTCTTCCAGAAATTCAAGTCAGAAGCAATTTATTTTGTTTTCTGAGCTTCGTTTCTCCTCGGTGATTAAAAATCCCCTTGCAATAACTGAAATTACTATTTTTCGGGGGAAGTAGCCGGTTACAATCATAACCCGATTTTAGGAACTTCGGTCCAAAAATCTCAAGGCTGGTTTCATTCATTACAAAGTTGGCTTCCAAAATCGCTCCCCTAAATTGATTAGACTTCAACCTCAAGAACAAGGGATATATCAGTGGTACATCATGGGTGCAATTCATGACTTTACTCGCCTAATAGAATACAAATGTATGTGATTTGTGAAGTGTGCATGTCGTAAGTTGATAGGAATCCTAGGCAATTATAACAACCGGCTTGCCATTTGCCTTGGCAGATAAAAATCCGGTACTCTGATCATTAAAAAAAAAATGATCTTACTATTATTGTGCCTTAAAAAATAATCGGACCAAAGTTTACTTTACCTTATTCGAAAGCTAAGCTCCTGAAAACTGTAACAATAGCCATTGATTGGGTTTTTATTGATTGGCTCGTTGACCACCCATAGGTACTACAACCAATAATTGGTAACTGGTACCAACTATATTAGGTAAATGCTTTCAATAAAATTGGGTGTACTGAATCACTTTAAGTTGGTACTCAGTCACCGAGCACCGAGTACCAATTTACTGGTTGGAGTGCCTAATTTCTGGGTATGCACATCCAATAAATTTGATAGAGCAAATTTCAATAATAATAATTAGTAGGTTGAATATTTTTTTATTTTTTTTTTTATTTTCAGTGATTTGCCTAGGATTGATATTTGACTGCGACATGTATGAAGCATCGGTTACAATAGGCCTTCTCAACTAGGAAGATATTGAAGCATGAAAGTCCCTAAGGTTGAAACCCGTCCCGACGGGACGTCTCAAACATTGACGAGGAACGGAAATTGAACGCTGCTTGTGCTCAAATCAATATACATATAATCCCGGCATGCTTTTCAGAGAGACCCGAATATCTACGGAACTAAATTAACTTGTAAATAATTTGGGATGGAATCTAATTACTCATTTATCAACTCAATTTCCGCGTATTCATAAAGTCGTGGAAAATATATCATTTAAGTTTACGACTTCTTGATTACCCTGGTAAAAATGACAACTATAACCGTTCCAAAAACGACTATAAACATAGTTGGCCAACTATGGATTTATAGTTGGCCAACTATAGATTATAGTCGGCAACTATGTTTATAGTCGTTTTTGGAATAGTCGTATAGTCGTCATTTTTACCAGGGTAATCACAAGTTTTTCCGTGAATTTCAATTTTTTTACTCTGGCAGCTTTTAATGTAAAAAATTTAAAACAAACAAGTTTAGACTGTCTTGAACCTGGGTCATTAGATAAGGGGTTCAAACTGGAACAGGGAAGGAGAGCTGAAAAATATTCGTTCTGCTTTTATTAAAATCGAAACGTTATTGGAGCAACATACGGAACTAAAACAGCACAGTTACATAATTACATGGCTACACGGTTTCGGTTAAACTTAGATTCCACATCAGCAAACAAATAATGAAACGTATGCTGTTACTGTGGGTTCTACACGTACAGTCCTGAAACGGTAGAAAAATTAAGTGGAAAGTCTGCAAGAAAGAAAGCCAATAAAGGTTAAGGATTCTTTTTCGTAGGATAAAAGGGGTGATAAATCGAAATGCAATTCTACCGCTTTTATTAACTATTCTACGGAACGGTTAAATAAAAGTATTCTCAAAAATCAAAACGTATTATCTACCCCCCCTTTCAAAAAAAAAAATGAAATAATTAAACGCGTTTCTATGACTTTCAGCTCTCTTTAGATGACAGTAAGGATTTTGCAAACTTTTGCCATGGGTGATTGAACGTTGATTGTCGCATAAAACTCTGTAAAAATAAAGATGAGCACTTAAAAAATCACAAAATGCACTCTCAGAATTGGGTTTAATGGCGGAGTTACAGAGGTAGAGCTCGTATCAGAAGTGTAGACGGCACAAAACCATAATCTTTGGCGATTTTTCAACTTTAATCCTTCAAATCAATACCGAATTTTCCCCTGACTTTATTCTTTTGTGTTTAAAGTTTTCTTCTTGAAAATGAACACTCAATTTTATTTTTATTCATTTTCATCGAGTAATATCAGAATTAATGTTGACAAATTCCAAAGATTATCGGTCTAGGTCCGCCTACACTTCTGAAACGAGCTCTAGCATGGGATATTCCTATCTAATTTGAGTCATATCTCTGTTTCCGTAGAGAATGTGACATTTTAGACAGGAATCTCTCATGCTACCTGCGTAGCTCCGCCATTCCGAGCATGCTTTTACAGTTGTAAAAGCAGTCTGAGTTAATCACTGAATCTTGGACTTTTTTAGTGAGATTTTCGTGATTTTTACTTAGATTCAATTAATTATTTGCTTACAGCAAAAGTTTGCAAGAGCCCCATTGAATTGACTCTCTGGTTTAGAAAATACTATTTGCGCACTGCACAGTGGCGTCGCGTGCAATTTGGCAACAATGCATTCTATCCATTTACACTGATGTAAAATATCGAATTCAGGGGGTGCACAGTGCACAAGGAAAATTCGATATATTTAATGAGTTTAAATGGAGCAGTTGCATTGTTGCCAGATGGCACGCGACGCCACTGACACTGCATACCAATGACCGACGACCGACGTATCAATGGTCCACCAACATGGCATGCGACGAGACGCATTCAAAGAAGAAAAGTGCCTTCATTTCACAACTTATGCAATAACGAGACTCACGGGTACGAATAGTTATCACTTACAAAATTCCAGGCAACGAGCAGTAAGGATAGAGGAGCTTTCTCAGACGTAGTTTTGAAGACAACATGAAGGCATCGCATCCATGATGGGATTTATTTTTGGAAATTTACTAAAGGCCTAGCTTTTAAGACTCCTTAATTTGAGCCGTTGTGATGAGTCCATTTGAAATTAGTTTTAAGTTAATTAAATGATGGTGAATGTATTTTAGAATGGTTACCTGGACATAGACATCGATTTACCTGCTTCATCTTTATGAAAGATTTACGCGAGAAAGAAAGCGACGAACGACGGAAACAAGCACATTTTCCTCAGCTGGATATACTTCGAGTAAATGTTTGTGTCCATAGCCACTCGCCTGTTCCACTCAGGCCAAATCGGTTTGGCCTAAAATAGGCCTACTATATCAACATATGGTTTGAAATGTATTTATTTATTTGTTATTTCACACAATTGAGCCTCATGGCTATAGTACAAGTCAATAATAAATTATAAACAATCAAATAAGGTTATTATGGTCGTATGGCGCTTTCGTTATTAAAAGCTGCTTTATAATTGAAAAAAAAAAAAAAAAAAATAGGTTCAAATTGCCAGTTTGGAAAGACTTTCTCGTGTTTAACAGAATAGTAGTACATTAAATAATCTGATTGCTACGAACTGGATTTTCTGTTCAGATACTTTTAATTTGAACATGGTATTCTTATTATAAATGTGCCTGTATTATGGTGCTGCAGCAAAATGGTCAATGAGATTACTATTATAAGGAAAATGCAATGTTTCAGAATATAAAGAGATGGAAATGATGTGAAATGACATTAAAATTACCTACAAACCATCACAGACAAATATTATAAAAATTATCAAGCATATTAGTCCCCAAGTGACCGGACCGTGACCTAACCTGGTTACCAAATAAAAATTGATTTATAGCTCTTCTATAGTTGGAAAGTTGGTACCGATATTTCTACGCACACAAAACAAAACCGGTGCAAAGAGGAGGTCAATAATACAAAACTGGTGAGGTCAAATCTTCTGGAAAATTAAATAAAAGAACCGCTTGAAGGAGGGGTATGGTGGAGAGGAGGTCTCGAGTATGACACAAGAACGTGAGGATTTCACAAAACCTCGCAAAGCGCTTACAAATGTGTAACAGCCGACGGGGAGTTTTATTAATTTCATCCCCCGGTGAATCACATTTCACAACTCACAGTAGGGTCAAACGCTGGTTAAATGTGCCCAACACATTTAGTTACCGTTAAATTAATTGATTCTACATCTTGTGCTCCGTCTTACAGTAGTCAGAAATGATCGACTTGGTGATCAAAAATCATCAATTATACGTGAGTAGCCTCAAAAGTGAGTATCATTTTTTTTTTCTTCTTCTTTTTTCTCTTTGTAATAAGACAATTAGTGTTAGAAAAAACTTGTAGACAACGTTCAACGTGTCATCATTTCAGCTTTAAGATCCTAAAAAAGGATCTAAAAAATTGAAAAATGGCGGCCATTTTACCGCGACCCACCTCCCATCACAGTGGGCCCAAAATTTTACGTAATCGAAGCAACCGCGTTATTCGTAGACATTGGAAATTAATATTATTTCAGAGAGCAAAATAATTCAACGGTAGCGCTAAAAACTCAAGAGATCTACTCCTAAACGTATAAAATGAATTGAAATGCGTAAAAGTAATGGTGACGTGGCGTTTACTGTATAAACAAGAGATTCCCATCTGATAATACTGTTACTCTATCAAGAAGTGACCAATGGAGCTGTTACAAACATTTGCTACAGGCTTATTAATAGTTGATTATGGGGTAATACCCTGTAAAAATAACGATTAGCGCACTAAAAAATCACGGAATCCACTCCTAAACTCACAAAATGCTTTTAAAAGCGAGACCGTAATGGCGGCCGGGGCCGCGGTTTTCATTGGGGTTCCCTATCTTCAATCAGCGCCATCTGCACGAAGTGTTCTCGCAACACCACACAAGAAGAAGAAGCAGACAATTGCCATAAGAAAACCGCGGCCTCGGCCGCCATTACGGTCTCGCATTTAAAAGCATTTTGTGAGTTTAGGAGTGGATTTCGTGAATTTTTAGTGCGCTAATCGTTATTTTTACAGGGTATTACCCCATAATCAACTTTTAATAAGCCTGTAGCAAAAGTTTGCAACAGCTCCATTAGAGATGACTTCCATTGGACACCGGTGTCATCAGGTGTCACGGTGCCATCAACAATCGGATGTGGATCACTGCTCTGGTGTCTAATTGAACTGCGGTTTATGCAAAAACTTTCTTTGTCTATTTTTTTTTCCATATTTTGACGTTGTGAGCGTTGAGTTTCGAGAAGATGCTAGCTCCATCTGTGTAAGAACGGATCAGACTTTGGTGTCACGGTGTCACTGTTTTGATCACCGTGGCTTTCCGCTCCTATTTTTCTTACCTTGCCTGTTTTCATTAAGTTTTATATTTTTCAATTTGCTAATTTTTTTATTTGTCTTCTCGAAAAAAATATGTTGGACATCGGACATTTTTACATGAATTTTTTCAATTATTACTCTGAATCTACCCTGTAAGCATAGAAACAGCGACGAAATTAAGGTAAGAATCTCCTATTATTAGACTACGCCACCATTACGCTCATGCTATTAAGAGCACTTTATGAATTTAGGAATGGATTTGACGAGTTTTCAGTGCTACCATCGCTATTGTGCAGGTTTTTCCATATCTGAATCAGCCTTTGTATCGATTAAGGCAAAAAAGTGCAACAGCCCCTGTCACACAGAAAAAAAGTGCTGAACTTAACTTTTTTTTCGCACGGAAAAAAAAAACTACGGTGAAAATAACCATACGGATACCTGAGTTTGGCACCTGCTAGATGTTATGGTAATGTTGACTAGAAGTATACTATGTTTTGACTTGGTACTAGGTGATGCTACCTGATTGCGTGTCGAATTTACTCAAAGTATCGGTAAATGTACTATACTTCTGGTCAAGTTTACCATAACATCTAGCAGGTGCCTAAATCAGGTATCCGTATGGTTATTTTCACTAATCTTTTTTTCCCATTGCGGTTAAAAGTATGAGCACCACGTAAAAACTGTTAAGTTGACACTTTAAAATAGTTAAATTACATCCGTGCTGTTTTACTTTAACCCGTTACTGCATGTTTTTTTTTTTTCAATAAAATAATTTTTTTTTTTCAGTACAATTTTGATCCTTGAGACATGGAAAAATAGTGAAAAAATTCTTTCCATTTTATTTCAATGGTAAAGAGCCTGAATATTAATTGTTCCAAATATGGCCTTACCCGCATTCAGGTATCCATGCAACTGAAAATAAAGTTTTCAGGCTAAAAAAAAAAAAAAAAAAAAAATTAAAGTAGTAAAAAATAAGTTAGTAAGTTTCAATAGTTGTTTTTTTTGTAAATGTTACCTCTGCGTTACTCCCAAACATAACAATGAAAATTGGAATATCTCGATAAGATTTTCAGTAAGCTATTTTCAACCACTCTGCAGTCTGCACGTTCTCTATCCTGTGCTGCGCGTTCTAGGACAAAATCGACAATTCTTACTCGTTTAGTGACTGTTCCACATGTGACCCACCATGCAGCGACAGTCCAACTCAAGTCCCCTACTTTTAGATAAGGCTTCAAAGTAATTGTTCCAGATCTGGGCTCATCTGCAGTTAATGGTTAACGAATCCAAACAGTCAAATTAACAATTTTTAAGTGGTGTCAATACTTTTAATTAATCAAGTTGCTGATTCTTTGGACGAAAAATTCCAAATTTACATGCTCACTGTGCGCCTCAAGCACAGCGGATGCCTCTGGCCTTCTGTCAAGAGAAACGAGAGATTTAGATAAATTACCTGCATTTAATACTTATATCTTGCCCTCACTGGAATATGTGTTTAATGAAATAACTCATTTGTAAGACTGCGTTAGAGAGAAGGGGTAATCGAGGAAATAGTCGACTGCTTGTCGGGCGGGGGGGGGGGGGTAGTCGGACTAGGGGTGAGGAAGGGAAGCAAAAAAAGAAGAAGGAAAAAAAAAAAACAGAAAAAGCGTTCTCGGTTTTTTCATTAATTTGAGATCATGTATACATGTATACCCTCGCCGCATGGTAAATGAAACTGATAATGTAACGGTCATGCTACGGGTAATTTCACGTGGTAAAGAGAATTTTTGCTGAATAATTTCATAGAAGTTGCATCATAAAACCACAGAATAATACAATCAGAACGGAAACTCCCATAAGAGCCAATGCAATGGAAGCAAGTTTGGAATTTAACGGCACCAATAGGCAACGCTGTGGTCCTATATCCCAACATGGCGGACGAGTGTGATTTGTGTTGAAACTCATTTATTTCTGTAAATTCTGGAAAGAAATATTAATTTTCCGGCCTCACTTTTATTCTAATGGCATTTCAGAATGAAAATTTCGCGAATCATGTCCTATATTTTTTTTTTCGCGCGCGAATCCAGATGTAAACATCCTATATCCCAACATGGCGGACGCGAAATGTATTTGCTTCCAAATCCGACAGAGTTTCCGTTCTGATTGTATTATTCTGAGATAAAACCATCTTCATCTACCAAATGAATGAAGATTTCTGTTAAAATAAGCGTTTCTTTCAGCAAGTCCCACAGTAATGAACCGTAAAAGAGGAGTGACAATAAGGCCGGTTTTTGGCCCCAAAAATGGTCAACATTTAAATAGGCTACTAATCAATATGTAATAATGATTTTGATGGGTTTGATATTATAAAGAAAGTGAATATCATAAATAAGTGAATATTATAATAATAATATCGCCTTATTATAAATGAGGTGAAAATAGTAATGAGAAATATTCTCACTACAACTATTCCTTGCGAATAATCACTGGCGGATCCAGGAATATATCCTACTCCCTCTCTTCCCCCATTAGACCGTGTGTGTTAGAAAAAGACGGATCAGGGGCACTAGGGGCAGTCACGTGATTTTCGCCCCCTCCCAGTGGCGTCGCGTGCAATTTGGCAACAATGTATTCTTTCCATTTAAACTCATGTAAAAGATCGAATTTAGGGGGTGCACAGTGCACAAGGAAAATTCGATATATTTAATGAGTTTAAATGGCGCAGTTGCATTGTTGCCAGATGGCACGCGACGCCACTGCCCCCTCCTCTATCCTTTCCTAACACATGCATTCTAATGACCAGCTAGTGAGAAGGACAACTTCCTGGATCTGCCAGTGCGAAAAATGAATTTAAATTATAAGGTTAAAAAAGACTTTACACTTTTGTTCTTTCATTTTTCTCATCGAGAAGTTTTGATTATACTGCGAATTCCGGAGAGGGCACCACCGCGCCAATGGTTTGTTTCATCATAGTTTGTTGAATACATTTTTTTTTATTTTCATACTTTTAAAGGTAATATGCTATCGTGTGCTTCGCAAATGTACACACACATACGCAATCTCGAAAAGTATATCTGACTCTTTCTTATTAGATAAAACGAAAGTTAGGGAAAGTTCCGAGAAACTCGGAGATCATTCCTCGAATTTAACTATGAAATTTCAAAACTTCCGCGAGAAATCTCAAGTTAAATTTTGGTCCTTTGTGAATGTTTGTGGAGAGCTCGAGCCTTGGACCGAAATATTTATCCGTTTAGTTAGCTTTGAATGTTCTAATGATTCTGTTTTCATGACATCCTTTGGAACTGTCAATAATTCTTTGTTACAGTGGAATCTATCGCATTGATATTTTACCTGGGATGGATCGGAATGAATTAGAGACATTACTCGGAGCTTTGATATGAAAGGCAAAGGTATGATATCAAAGCAATAATCTTATCAGGCATTGCTACATTTGCGAGTTTATAACATGGTCAACTGCAAAGTATCGCTTCAGTGTGTATATCCTACCAATGGGTCTGTTGCAAACTTTTGCTACAGCGCTATAGAGTGATCAATCTCTTGTAAAATCGCGTGAAAAGCCAATTGGTGGCAGCAAAAAGTCATAAAATGCAAAAACAAACTCTCAAGATGCTTTTAACTGAAATCTAAGATGGCGGTAAAATATCGAGCAACCTGTATGCAAGCACCATGAACATCCAAGATGGCCAACCTCACAACATCGATCACAACAAATCACAACGCAAACAAAACTCATAACCTCCGATGCTGTGAGGTTGTTAACGTTGGCCATCATGGATGTTCACGGTGCGTCCACGCAGGTTGCTCGATATTTTACCGCCATCTTGGGTTTCAGTTAAGGGGAGAAGGAGGTCTGAAATGAAAAAAAAATGGCTTTTCTGTTTTTAATTTTATTTGAAAGAGGGCGTTCTCAGGTTTAAAATGATATGATACATTGTATAGTTTAGAAAAAAATCAATTTTTAATGAATTTTTGAAGTTGAAGACTCCTCATTAGGTCAGCTGATTTTTAGTTTTTCCTTTTCGCGATACTGAAATACCTGGTTTTTTTACCTTTCGGTGCATTTTTCTCAGGAACTAGTAATGCTATTTTCATAATTTTTTTTTTTAAATTTTCCTCAGAACAAGCTCTATAAGCAGGACTAGGATATTTTGAGTATCTCTTTTACTTTTTATTTTATAGACATTCAAAGCTCAAAAAAATGTGAAAAAATCAACCAAACTTTCAACTTTGAAAAAAAAAAAAAGTTTTCAATGAATTTTAAAAATCCTAGTCTTGCTCATAGCCAACACTCATACACAACTTCATGCAAAATTGCAGCCTTGTAGGTCAAATAGTTCCTGAGAAAAATGCACCAGAAGGGAAGCATATTTAACATGGTTTAACATATGACCTCCTTCTCCCCTTAAACGCCTCTTGTAAGTTTGATACTGCATTTTATGACTTTCTAATACCATCAATGGACTTTTCACGTGATTTTACTTAAGATTTAACACTCTATATCGCTGTAGCAAAAGTTTGCAACAGACCCATTGCTGGATAGTCAAAACAAACACAAGGGCGGCGCACACCGTTTTTCCTCTTTACGAACATTTCCCGTTTTCCCTTTTTAGAGCATGAGTGTCATGCTCTATTGAAATCGTTTCTACAAGGTCAATAATGCTTTTCTTATAGGAACGGCATGGTTCGGGGGTCCGCTCGGGGGATCGCTTGGTTTCAGTATCGAGAACGGGTCCTCGAGGACCGATTGACCCATGTGATTCCGCCAATCCGGTGTCCTCCCAATTTGTCGCTTTTTCTTTGTGGCGGGAGTTTTTGGCCAAGATTGAGGTTAAGCATTTTTGGGAATGTAATTACGTTACTAATTTGGATCAGACTTCAACGAAATTTTCTGTATGAGATATTGGGGTTTTATATCAGAGGATTGTGTCCATGTTTCGTGTATTCTGCGATTTAAAATGCATTTAGATGATTTCAAATTTCCAATCCTGTTATTGTTGATGTTTCGGTCCGCTAAAAGAGTTCGTTTGGGGAACGCGATCGGCGTTGCGTTTTAAGGTGAATCCTCAGCGACCTGTAGTAAGATTCTCATCCGCTAGATAACGCCACTGTTCCGCGGTCCTGAAACCATGCTTTTTCCGCCTATAATCGTTAATTGCGAGAGCTAGAGTTAACTTTTCGAAAATGTAAGAACGTTGCGTTCTAGATCAAATCCTAAGGAAAATTTTAAGACCATTCCGAGCCATGGACGAAGATATAACTAAGAACTGCCGACTTCCTATCTCCGCCCGTGTTAAAACCTGTTAGCGGGTTTTCGAGCGCGACCGCAGCGCTCCAAGCAGCAGTAAGGGTCAACTAAAAGCGAACCGCTGCAGCGGTGGCCGCTCCGGCTCCCTTTCTCCCATGCCTTCCCGCAAATGTATACCGTGTAGGTAATTTGAATCACGATTGAACGAAGGGAACAAATGATCAGCGAATTAAAAGGAAGCAAAATCCGCTAAAAAGCAAACGTCTGGAGTATTTCTTGAAAGATTCCTGAATTGTCGAAAATGATTAATCAAGGACTGAAATACTATACATCACAGTTAACCTCAAAATGGAATCAAACAAGAAAGAGTACATAGACATTTGTTTTATTAGTAGAGATCAGGCGACTCTTTTAATTTGCTGATGATTTCTGTTACCTTGTCCAAAGTTGATTCTGAATTTCCCTTGCTTTCGATCTTCCATTGAGATACTGAGTTATCTGATCCTCTTGGGTCGCCGACAACAGTTGACAGCCATGCCATAACAGACCAACTCCAACAACGGTTTTAGCAGTAGCACAGCATGTGAGCATGGACACATCGCCAGGATCGCTCACTTGAAAGAGTAGTTCAGCTGACCGCTGCTTGGAGCGCTGGGGTCGAGAGCAAAACAGGACTAACAACAGTCTAGTTATATCTTCGTCCATGGTTTTGCGACGACCTCCCGTCCCCTTTGCCCTCCCCACGAACTACTGCACCTACGCCTACAACAGTTGCTTGCCGCGTTGTGCAGATTGCATGAATGATGTGTGTCCATCTACTTCATCCCAATTTCACAGCCATCACGGATGCCACGCCCGCCACGGGTCTTCTACCTGGTTTTATGCGACATCGGTCATCGTGGCTCAGTGTTACATGGTAATCAGCGGCGGATTCGGGAAAGGCACGCCCCCCCAACTCACGGTAGCCTTTGCCTTTTTTCAACAGAAAAAATCCCATAAATTCCTCCCTGCAAATTTGAAAATTCATAGGCGTGAAGCCCCCCCCCTCCCCCCCTAAAAGAATTTTCTGGATCCGCCATTGGTAGTAATTTTTGCGGCACACTACGCCGGATTCCCGTGCAAATTCCTACACTTACCTTTCTCCCTTATCTGTCAATGGGCGCCCCCCCCCCTAATTCAGAAAAATCAAAACTTTACAATAAAAAAGAATCGGAACATTCGAAGATCAAATAATAACGAAAGGAGTAAGAGTTAACAAACTTTATTCTTAGTTTACTTTACAATTTTAATTAGGGGCGTAATTTGGGGGGGGGGGGCAGGGCGGGAAGTAGCCCCCCCCCCCTAAGCAGTGGTGCCCAACCACCCCTTGCCACTATACAGCTCGCCCCCCAGTTTCAGGATTCCTCTCCCCCCTGATCTAGACCTCCCCCTGATTTTTACCCCACCCCCTCCTGATTCAGACGACATCATCCTTCCCACCCGTCATCTCCCTCGCCGAAAGAAGTTTTAAAATCTACTAGTATGAACGTGTCTACATTGGCAACTACCGTTGGCAACGAGAATTTTGCGAACTTCCTTGAAAATTCAGAATCCTCTGGTCGATAATTACATGATTAGAGAATGTATAGGCAAGAGTTTTGGTTTTGTTAATTTAAATAGGTTAACTCTTAGAATTCATCAGGACAATGAAAATAAAGAAGGAATAGTTGTACTCAGCTTTTTACTATTTCTATCATCTGATGCTGTCACTTTATTCATAATATCAAACATGTCAAAAATAGAATTACTTTTGATACAACTACATGCTACAATCACTTACAATTTCTACCATTTGGAAGGATAATTGATTTATTTTCTATTTTGGGCGGAAGTGGGGGGGGGGGGGTTCTCTAGACTTGCCCGTCTCTAGGTGGTGTCCCCTAGACCTTCCATTGACATTCAAAAAGTTGCCCCTCCGGGCAATTGTTTTGCGGGTGCCCATGTCTTTGTCCATGGTCTCTGAACCAGAAATTGAACGTTCTTCCGGTCTGTGGTTGCCTTCTTTTCTCATAAGTTTAGACACGGCCACCCTGTAAACCCCACAACAAGTTAAAAGTCCGCAATCCGCACCCTCGACCCGCAGCCACTATCAAAAGTAAATTGCCGGTTGACTTGCAGGTACTCTCCTCCTCCTCCCCCAACTTAGATTAGACACAAATATAAAATTAAAAAAAAAAAAAAAAAAAATGAAAAATAGAATGTATGCCCCAGCAAAGGGCCCCCTCCACAGTTTTCCAAGAGAGGGAGCGACCCCCTTGCCAGCGTAACTCCGAAAAAATAATTCCAACTGGGGTCCAAGTAACTCAAGTAAGGTCTCAAAATGAAATCAGATGGATCCAAAATTTTAACGGCGAGTACCGGTAAGCTTACTCTTTTGATCGGTCCAAACCGGATTGCGATACATCGATTTACTCTCGAGATATCGATTTTTCAAAGGCGCGCGGTATAGGGTCAGAAATCTAAGATTCTCTAAAATCCGCGAATTTCGACTCTCATGGACCTAGCATGCGCCGTGAGAAGTCATATGTGAGTTTTTTGAGTTCACATGAAGTTCATTAAGGGCCCTGACAAATGTCGGACCGATAAAGTCTATATCGGAGGGGGGGCGTGGCCCCAACTCCAGCGTAAGTCTCACGTACAATGTCTAACTGCGGCCGCGGGAGGTCCCATAAGATCCGTTTAAAAACTTGGATGGATCTGAATTTTTTTCAAGAATTATCTAAAAGCTGAAGCTACCGCCCAATCCAAACCGCAGTGCGCAATCCATCGATTCGTTCTCGAGATATCGATTTTTCAAAGGCGTGCGGTCTTGTCAGATCGACCTTAGAGGGGCGCTGGAGGCTGGAAAAAGGCGAATTTCGTCTCTCACGAACCAGTCGTGTGCCGTATTATATCGGTTCCGCTTTTTTTCGGGTCCCAATGATGTCCCGAGAGAGCTCAATGCAGTTTCGAGCCAAAAAATATCATCTTAGGGGGACTTATTAAAAATATCAAACTACTCCCCGTTTCAGCGTAACTCTGACAAGAAATGTCTAACTGCGGCCGCGAGAGGTCCTGTAAGGTCATTAAATAAACTCGGATGGATCTGAAATTTTCGAGGTTGTCAGTCACAAGCAAGCGCTTTCGACCGGTGCAAACCGAATTGCAATACATCGATTCACTATCGAGATATCGATTTTTCAAAGGCGCACGGTCTTGTCAGATCGAACATTGAAATAAGCTGTGGATACTCTGTATCCGCGAATTTCGTCTCTCATGGACCGTTTAAGCTCCCTTAAAAATCGAATGAGCTTTTTTCAAATTCATATTACGTTCCTTAAGGGCCTTGATGAGTGTCGGATGACATTTGATCAATATTAACATTCATTTTTTAATCTGAGACAAAAAGAGCTGAAACCATAAAGACGAAGAATTTCCATCGTGATGACTTTGGTTCAAGCGAGGAAAATTCTATAGAAGTCCCAAATAACTAGACTAGACTTTCCGGCTTGCTAGGATTGGTATTAAGAATTTCCTTCCTGATGACTTTGGTTCAGGCGAGAGAAATCTAAAAAAGTCCCAAATAACTAAACTAGACTTTGCGGCTTGCTAGGATTGGTATTGCGTCATCCGATTTTAAAGGAACTATCACTATCGAAATCGATTTTCAAAACCACAGTATTCACCTCGCCTCGTGAACAACTGTTTCAACACGCTATAAGTAAATTTTCATTCCCACTTTGACCTATCAAGTTATTTTTACAGCGATCACTGTTATACAAACACAAATGCAGCGTTGCGATTGACTTTGTCGCAGTTTTGTACTATCAATATGGAACTCCACACTTACAATGATTTACGGCCGACACTCATGCTCTCTTTGCTAACACTGTTCCAGTGTTGCAAGTTCCAACTTGTTTTTTGTTGCACTGCCTGAGTTGAACTCTCTCCCCCTTTAGTTTTTTACTATTACTTCCATATTTTTTACTATGCTTTTTTATTTTTTTTTTTAATTGGCTTTTTTACCTCAGCTGATGAGTTTGCCCAACTCTAAAGCATTTGCATGTGGAGAATGGGAAAAACCCTCATCGGACGTAGCTGTCACTTTCGATTTGAAACAAAACTGCTCAAAAACGTAAACGAAAGGTCTTACTAATAGCATAAAACTACTTGGTGCAACTTTCACAAACCCTTTGGAACGTCAGGGGGAATCCCACCTCTTTGCCAGTTTCTCGTGTTTATTTTCTTTCAATTTAAAAATCGTAGAATTCATTGATGCTATCGACACTCTGGTGGTTGTTGTTATTTTAAACGTACGCAGCTACTTATGTTGTTGTTATTTTCGTTGGTATCATTGTTGTCGAGAGCAGTGTAATGAGAATAAGCTGTGTAACATCGCGGAGCCTGCGAGACATGTTGCAAGCCGTCGCGGGGACCCACTGTACCCGTATCCGTGTCTATAGCGCGCACCATTTTATTGTCATACATCCAACTCGCTATAACTTTTGTTAGGGCTGATCGGGGGTAGCAAGATGTTCAGGGATGTTAGTGTATATATTCAGCTTGCAAAAAATGGCAACAGACCCGTGAGGCTCGTTGACGCTTCAGTTGTAGGTCCATATTTAGATAAAAAAAAAAAAAAAAAAAAGTAATTTTGAAAGCTTTATCTATTTAAATATATTCTTTGGATATGAAAAAAAATCTCAAATTGAGGATAGTATGTCAAATTGCCGACTATAACGCACCCACTGAGCGAAAATTCTAGATGAAATAGTCTAAAATGGCTTCTTTACAAAGGTTATTTGATATTACTCGAGTTTTTAGCGACAAAACAGAAATTCTGACTTACGTCGAAACAACCGAGCTTCGCTCCGCAATATGAATGCAAAAAAACGTAAAATTATCATCCTAGTCTATTAATTTGGGCCCTCAGGAATGGATTTTGTCAAGTTTTTGGAAGTTTTGAAGAGGTCAATAAAATGGGTTTTTTCCCGCCTAGGAAACACTGTGCAGCGCGGCGATTCCAATGCGGCAATTAGTCTATGTGAAGTATTTTAAAAGGTTGAGATAGTAAGGGTGCACAATACACTCCTTTAAATCAGAATGTAACAAGGGTTCAAATTAACGGAATACGACATAGCCAGACTGCGTCATGATCGACTGTTAAAACTTTACTAATGAAATGAGGGTTGTTATAAAGTCGTCGTTTAGCAAACAATGCACTCATCGGTTGCATAATCAGCTGTGATTAAACTTGACTCGCAGCGTTCCAAACTACCAGGTGTCAATCATTTTCTCAATTGCTGGGCCGTAGAATGGTTTTAAGTCATACCTTAATCTAGCCTCCTGAAATTGCCTAAACTTTGGTAATTGTTAATTTATTTCGTTTTTCCACAGTTATTTGTAAATCTTGTGTATTTTGTATCTTCTTTGTTCAAACCTCTTGCCATATATCATAGCTGTCAACAGACTCATACACGGAAAAAACTACGGTGAAAATAACCATACGGATACCTGATTTTGACACCTGCTAGATATTATGGTAATGTTAACCAGAAGTATACTATGTTGGACTAGGTACTGGGGTGATGTTACCTGTTTGCATGCCGAATTTACTCAAAGTATCGGTAAATGTACCATACTTCTGGTAAAGTTTACCATAACATCTAGCAAGGTGCCAAAATCAGGTATCCGTATGGTTATTTTCACTAATCTTTTTTTTCCGTGTAGCTATTTAGCTATTTACAAATCATACAATCATGTCTAACCTGCCAGCCACTGCACTGTCCCCCGCTGCTGGCGCCCATACTCTGACTTGAGTTTTGCTTTTTTCTTATTTTTCGCCAGATGCAAAGCAAATATTTTAACACAGTCTAACCAGGTTGAAAATTTTTTGTAGCAGGACGATGTTAGGAACGCTTCGTGAGGGTGTTTTTTTTTTTAAAGGGGGGTGCCGGGTGGGGTCATAACAAGTGCTCACAACAAAGAATTCAGTATAACAAAAACAAACAAAAAAAGACAAAAACAAAAAAAAATGGGTGCGGAATGAAACTTTCACCCTCAGTTCGAGGCGAGAAAAATGTGAGTAGAGGCCCGAGATGAAAGATGGTGGAGGTGGGTTCTAGTGGCGTGGCGTGGCGTGCCTGTTAGCTGCTATCACGCTTTACTCTTGACTGGAATGCATCAGTGCATAACTGCATACCGAACGTAATTAATAGGAAGCACCCGAACCCGACCAGAGACGGAGATTGGAGAAGCGAAGCTCAACAAATTCAAAGTATCTCCCTCTTCCTCCCAACTTCATCACTCCTCCACTTCACCCTTCCCCTCTTCCCGCCATCCTACCACTCTGAATAGGGATATGCGGGAATTTGGCGACAGGTGCCCGCCTGCATAACACTGCATGAGTGTATTTTACTTGCACGGTACACTGTGTACGCGGATAACTTCAATCTCCAACATGCGTGCGACACCCTCCTCCCCCCCCCCCGGTCTTCACCACCACACACACCCATCAAGCAGCCTACATGGCACGTCTCCTCGCAACTCACATTGAGAATAAAGTAATTTCAGATGTTAACTTATATTATTATGTAACTTGAGGATGCAATTTCACCATATTTCAGGATGAATGTCATCGTTGGAATTGTTAATGACAACTTCGATCGTCTTACAATAAGTTATACGGAGAGGAATATAAAGTTCGTTTCAGAAGTGTAGACACATCTAGACCGATAACAATCGGTGAATTTTCAATTTTCGACCATTGGAAATCATAACGAAGCTTGCCTGCGAATTTGACATTTTGATGGTAAAAGAAAAAAGAAAAATTATGATCGAATTGTCTTATTTTTTTTTTAAATTGCTATGCTCGTTCCGAAATGCCCTTGAATCTTTTTGACCGTTTTTACTAAAAATATATAGATGTGCGGTGATAGGAGATCCTTCTCCCTCTTCGAATCATGATGGGGCTCTTGCAAACTTTTGCTACATGGGGATTGAAGAGTCGATTCTTGCATGTAAAAATGACGGTAAGAACACCGAAAAAAAAAAAAAAAAAAAAAAAAAACACGAAATTTACATATACTCTCAGAATCGGGCTTAATGGCGGAGATTCCTATCTAACTTGAGACAAACAGCTTAGTATATGTATTTCCGTAGAGATAGTGACAAATTAGGCAGGAATCCTTCATGAAAACTGCGCTAAACCGCCATTACAATACTGCAGGAATAGCAGTTTATTTATGAAATTATTCTGAATAAGTATTACACTTTTCTAGTGGGATTTACGTGATTTTCGCTGGTTTTTACATCAGATTGGACTATTTATTTGCTCTAATCAACAGTTTGCAAGAGCCCCATTGTTGTGTCAGTGTGATACTGATAAATTGCATCATTCAAATCGCAGCAATTGAATAAGAGAAGTTCATCCTATACTGTTGCTTGGACCTCGACTACGCTTTAGAGATCGAAATATAATTCCGTTATTCATAAGGTCTTATCGGAGGCAGTAAATTTTTTACGACCTGTTTTATGAACTCAGACATAAAAAAGCTTAATGTTTATTACATCCGTCATTCTTCTCACCTGCTCTTTCATATGGCTTGTTGTCTTTTCTCGAGGTGAATAACATGGAATGGCTCGATGAAGAAAATGAAACGAAAAAATAATCAGACGATACTGAATAACAAAATTAAAATGAGCTGCAGCTTTTTATTAATAATTGAGAAGATAAGTAAAAAATGACAATGATTAACAAATAATGACAGCAAAAGTTGTTGGATGAAAAATTATGCACTGATTGTGAGAGAAATCACCTCTTTAAATACAAGACAAGACGTTTACTTGTGACAGTTTCCCTTGCGCGAAGTGAAGTTCTGTTGCATGAGACAGAATCATTGTCACAACAAAGAATCTTTAACTTAAAGCAGCAGACATTTTCCTTGAGTTAAAGGAATTCTCTCAAAGTCAATATTTCAATGTTCAGTTTCTTTAACACAAACTAAATAAACCTAGGATTAAAAAAAATAATTCTCTCGGTGTATGTTGACGAATGATTTGATAAATGAACGCATTGGCGGCTGGTGCCATCTGGCAACAATGTCTTCGCTCCATTTGAATCTATGTTTAACAATCGATTGCTGGTGAAGCGCTGCTTCACTTTCGAATCGATTGTTTTACATACAATCAAATGGATGGATGACATTGTTGCAATATTGCACGAGCCGCCACTGAATGCATGTTGGGGATAGAAGCTGAGAAGAAATAAGAAGATATGTTTTGATCAGATTTCCTGGATTCATGCAGTGACCAGCGCAAGTGCAATCTGGCAACGTTGAAAATCGTTCATTTAAACTCATGACAAATTATTAGTCATTGGGTAAATACTGTGTAGTGAGCAGTTGAATGCCTTCAGTTTGAAAATTTTGCGAGGGTTTCAATGGGCAATAAGCAACGTTGCCAGATTGTACTATGACTTTCAAAAGAAAGAACCCTGATTAAAATTCTTATTCATAAATTGTTCTGTTGTTTTCATTAGAATTTTCGATTTTTCATGCGACGTACTTTGAAAATTTACTCTGTTTAGCTCTTGAACGTTTAAAAGCCGCAAAATTTTCTAAAAGTTGCCGAAATTTAAAATGGTAAAACTTTTGACCAGAGTACTTTCTTTTGAAAATCATAGTACGGGTCTTAACTGCTATACATAAAAATGAATGTGATGATCCATGGTACTTTTAGATATGAGGATGTAATTTTATTTGCATGGAATAAGGAGGAACTAAAGGAAATACAAAATGAATATGCAATTTACACGGGTTTACTTTGTTTTTAAAGAAGAGATTTCTCTCATAGTGTGGAAACACAAAAATAATAAAATAGCTGCGATTTGAGCGTCCTCACCAAAACTTCTGCAGCATTTCCAGTATTTGTCTGTTTTCCAGCATTTTCCCCGTTTATACGGTCTCTTTTATCCCATGAACTATTATAATATTCCTTAAACCGCAAACAGTGGCAAGGCGTGGGATTTGGCAACGTTCCTTTTCCCCATTTAAACACATTAGAAAGGTCGAAATGCCTGGTCATCGCAGATGACTGAAGCGTTCGACTTTTTTTGGTGAATTTAAATGAAGAAAATACATTGTTGTCAAATTTCACGTTTCGCCACTGACCGCAAATGCTTCCAATCAACTGAAACTGGCTTGAGTATCACGTCTGATGAAGAGGAGAAAAAAAAAATTAAAACATAAAGGTCAATATAAATTAAAGAAAAATTTTATCAGCGTGTCACTGGAAACAAGTATAGGCTTTATTAATCTCTGGTATTTCAAAAAAAAAAAAAAAAAAAAAAAAAAAACCAGCGGATAATGTGAGCGACGCTCCGGGACCAAGCCACGAATGGTTGTTAACACCATTACACCTGCCTGACCCTTTCTTCAAAATTAGCTTTCGTTAAGGGCGTGGATAGCATTTCCAAGAGATTGAGGCTGGAAGGAGTACAGTGTCGGCACATCTGGGTTAAAACCCTTACCATTTTACATTGCAACAAATGAGAAATATACGTCAATATAAGCCCTTATCTCATCTGGCAACATCGTAGGAGTGTAGGAGCTTGTGCGAAACAGAGAACAGCGAAACGCTAACATTCTTGCTGTCTACATGCTGGAATTCATCCACGTAATAACTTAATTACGACGAGTCTGGAAAAAGGGAGTGGGAAAATGCAGCTGCAGCCTGTGAATGCATAAAATGAAGAGAGAGAGAAAAGACGAGAAAAAGAAGAGACGAGAAGAGTAAGAGGAGAGAGTATGAGAAGAGAGTAAAGTAGAGAAAGAGAGCTTGAATAACGAATCATTTAAGTGATGAGAGGGTGGACGCCTGACGCCTGACAACAGGGTTGTCAAACAACAAATTAGAGTTTATCTAACTTTTATGAATATTTTAAGGTGAAATTATGTCAGTCAAACCCAACTTTTTAGGAACAATAGCAAAGCAAATAGCAATCTAGGCATCCAGGCAATTATAGCGCGTAATCGGCTTTATTTAGGCAAACCGTTCATTTATGATCAGAAAAAATTCAGAACAAGCTGCAGAATAGTTGTACCAAAACTTACTTTAGCTCATTTGAAAGCTAATAAGCTGACGCAAATGTAGATTCCATCAAATTAGGTGTATCCTGATTAGTTATTACCTACGATGTTTCACATGAAGTATGGGTAACACATGCATTTAATTGCCTTAAAAGTTCATAAAAAGAGTACCTGTTGAGAAAAACTTAATCTGTGGCTATGGGTATGATCGTTAGCTTCAGGGACGGCCCGACACGATTCGCGCTGTGAAGCGAATAACGTAACGGTGCCTATTCCCCGGTAGCATGGCAACGGGGGGGGGGGGCTTGAAACTAGTAGAAATGCGGGGAAAAATAGGGAATTTTACTTAGCAGCGATATTCATAGCTCGGATTCTGAAGCCCGAGGAGCCAAAAAAGAAGAGAAATGGTAACCTTTATACAATGAGAGTCTTATGACACATACTCCCTGGATTTGAATAAACCTTGAGCAAGAGGTGAGTTGACTGATTAGCCGCCGCGGTACTGAAAGGGTTAAATACGTTATGGTGCAGTGAAGCTCTGGCATCGCATCAGGCCTCGACCGCGGTAATTGCGCACTTGATGCTAGCGCGTTACTACTTGTGCACGACGCAATGTTGCCAGATCGAGGGTAAAAAGCCGTATCGTCCCCATTTATATCAATGTAAAACGTACGGCTTTTTCGCCCTAATCTGGCAACACTGGCACGACGCGACCGACGCGACAAGATGCATCAAAGTACCACGGCCGCACTGTGAAGCGAATCAACGGGAGGGGTTGAACATGGAATCTGTGGCGGCTCGTGATATTTGGCAACCATGCAAGTTTTCCATTTAAACGTAGGTAAAATAATCGATTCTTGCGGAGGCTGACAGCCTCCGGGAGAATCGATTGTTTTACATTGGTTAAATAGGAGGAGGACACGGTTGCCAAATTTCACGAGCCGCCACTGCATGGAATATATGACTAAAAATACATTTGAATGTTTTTACAGTCAATTTTCTCAAGTCACAAAAAGACAGTAGTGGACTTATATGTGTATATGTAGAGTGTATATTTCTCACCTGCATGACTAAAACCAAAACGTGTTTAAAGAAATAATAAACTTGTATCTTGCGCTCACCAAAGAATGCTCGTCAAAGTTTTTTATTTTTGGTTCTTTTTTTTTTTTTTTTTTTTTTTTTTTTTTTTTACAAACAACCATAACAAATAAACGAAGTAGTAACAACATTGTAAACTAGGATTTCACGGCGTGAATCTGTTTTCATCGACCAAAAAAATGTAAACCTTTTGGTCAAGCAGACGTGTTTTATGTTTAGACCCTTATATGTGGACCTAATTTAATAATGGGGCTCTTACAAAATTTTGCTATAAGCAAATAAATGGTCCAAACTGAGGTAATATGACCAGCGAAAATCACGAAAATCATACCGAAAATGTCTAAAATTCAGTAATAAACTCACAAAACTGCTTTAACGGCAAGATTGTAATGGCGCTTCAACGCAGGTATCATGGGAGATTCCTGTCTAATCTGTCACTTTCTCTACGGAAACACAGAGATATGTCTCATTCTAGTTATAGGAATCTATCTCCCATGATACCTGCGTCTTTCCGCCACTATGCCCGATTTTGAGAGTAAATTTTGTTCAGTGTAGGTATACTCATCGTCATTTTTACATGTTTTTATAGAAGAATGTACTCTTCAATCCCCCGTAGCAGAAGTTTGCAAGAGCCCCATTTTAGTTGATCAAGTTTTTAGTAGACCAACTGACCACGAGCCATAATATTAAAAAAAAAGAAGAAAAAACATTTAAAGCAAAATACCTAAAAAAAAAAAAAAAAAAAAAAAAAAAAAAAAAAAAAAAAAAAAACTAGATTTTTTTCCTTTTTTTTTAAATCCAAGAAAATCTATGGTTCCGATCCTATGTGCGTCGAGGCATACGTCCTGAGGATCGCTGCTTGAGCCGTAACTCAAGTGGCCCATAAATTTTGAGAGTGCGCGAATCCAGATGCCATCAAGAGCGTCAAGCGAGGCAAACATCGAGAGGCAAAACGCGTCAAGATGCTCTCGTCTGCTCGTCACCGAGTTGCACCCGGCAAGCGGCGCCGTGGCAGCAACCCGCATTTCATGCTTGAGAGTTGAAGTATATATGTATCTTGGCACCCAACACCCCCAACATCCACCATCCACCGACACCATGCAACCGAACACCGCTCGAAATTCAGTGCTCATGCCAAAGCTGCCGTATTTCACTTTAATTAAACGTCGTAGATTTTACATTGATAATAATGATGGATTTACGGCCTAAATCCACACATTTGGCAACATTTGCTGATGCACGGTTGACAACTTGGAGGGGTTGTAAGGATCCAAATGGCAGCTTGTTCTCGTCCCCCTTGAGGCAACGTTGTCTGATCGCACAACCCACAAATATTTTCAGTTGGTCCATCCATGGCCTGCAGGCTGATTCTGCTTGTTTGGACGAGACGAGACGAGATAGCAAGAATCAACCAATCCCATTGGTTTAAATGGCGTCACGTGACAGATTTGAAGTCATTCAAGCGCGGAATCGACGTGATCTGAGTCATGAATTTGAAAAAAATGACTCGGATCCCGTCGCACTATGGTTTGAGATCGAAAAAGTTTGGCCAAAAATCAGTGAAGAAAAGACATAAAATTCATCGTTTTTGACCTTTTAAGCTGAATTTAAAACTTTCTAGTCAACATTGCTAGGTTTAAATTACTTGTTTAAAGTGATCTCTGTGATTAAAATTGGTCTTGAAACTATATAAATGATAAATAAATGAGAAATTTACTTTTTGATTTTTGGGCACTTTTTGAAGATCTTAGACCATAGTGCGTCGATCCCCCGCTTGAATGACTTCAAATCTGTCACGTGACGCCATTTAAACCAATTGGATTGGTCGATTCTCGCAATCTCGTCTCGTCTCGTCCAAACGAGCAGAATCAGCCTGCTGGTAGAAATGACTCGTGAGAAATCTTGACCAAATTTGCATGGGAAATCACGAGTTTCTCATGTGAACCCATGAAAAATGTTGTGATTCCCTGGTAAATCTACGAAAATATTCATGATTTCTCTTGAGAACTCATGAGAAAACCATGGTAAATTATCGTTTTCACATGGGATCCAAAGAGGAGCCCATGGGAAATTACCGGTTTCATATGAGTTCCAAAGTGGAGCCCATGGAGAGCCATGATTTCCCATGCATTCACATGAATTTCTCAAGACAACTCATTATTTCCCATGCAAATTTGAACTTTTCGCATGGGTCGTTTCTACCCGGGCGGTGAATATAAATGTGTGTGTACTGCATCAGAACTCACACGTTTTGAGTATTGGCTTCTGGCAATGGGGCTGATGCTGCACACTTTTGCTGTAAACAATTTAAAGGTACACTGAAAAAATAATAAGCTAAATTTAACTAATTTCTACTTAAAAGTATGGACACCACTCAAAACTGTTAGTTTGACTATTTGAATTAGTAATTTCAACTCCGTGCCTTGTCAATTAACACGGCACGGAGTTAATTTTACTAATTGAAATAGTCAAGCTAACAGTTTTAACTGGTGTCCATACTTTTAAGTAGAAATTAGTTAAATTTAGCTTATTTTTTTTTTTCAGTGTATAGTTCCAAATGCAAAAATAACGATAGTTGCACCAAAAACTCACAAAATTCACTCCGATTCTCATTAAATGCATTTAAATGAGCGAGGGCGATGACGGCGTATAACACTAATAATGGGAGATCTCTATCTAGAAATACTGTCACTTCATCAAGAAGTGACCAATAAAGAGACAACTTTCCTTTGACACTGGTGTCACTAGATGTGACGGTACCATTACTCGGATTCGGACCGCACTACTCTTTGTGTCTAATTAACTACTCATAGTGAATCTTCCTCTCCAGCCTAAGGCCTTCGTACACGCTCAAAGTAAGATCGTCAAATTGGTATCGGTGAGCTGAAATCCACCGCGAACAGCAGAATTGCCAACCTGACATTTCTAAAATTCAAACATAACCTTGACCAAAACACCTCCAAAACGGATTTAATCGGATTTTGTTGACTGTGAACTGGTGATCATAGATAACACACCATCCATCGTCAAATAACTCTGCAGTTTGACGGGCCGTCAAATTATGCACACACGGAAAAAAAACTACGGTGAAAATAACCATACGGATACCTGATTTTGGCACCTGCTAGATGTTATGGTAATGTTAACCAGAAGTATACTATGTTTTGACTTGGAACGAGGTGATAATACTTGATTGCATGTCGAATTTACTCAAATTATCGGTAAATGTACCATACTTCTGGTCAAGCTTACCATAAAATCTAGCAGGTGCCAAAATCAGGTATCCGTATGGTTATTTTCACTAATCTTTTTTTTTCCGTGCAGTTGTTTGACGAACGGACCATCAACCAAACATGCAACGGTTTGCTCACCTGCCGATTTGTGGTGAACTACGGCTCATCGATGCCAATTTGACGATCCTATACTTTGACGTGTACGAAGGCCTATAGAAAGAGTGACGAAATTATTTTTTGTCAAGCCAAAACAGTGTATGAAGCTATTGGTCGAGCATTTTAAGGCTCGACCGTTGCTATGGGAACCACTCGTAACTTTCCCGGCACCTATTCAACACTGTATAAAAGCTTCTCGTAAACATCTGCTAAAAACGAGCAATTTCATGGTTCCAATAAAAATGAGCGATTTCATGGTTCAAATAAAAACGAGCAATTTCACGGTTCCAATATAAAAGCGAGCAATTTCATGGTTCCAATGAAAACAATCAGGACTTACAATTTTCAATCAATCACGTCACTAATGTACTGTCTTAACAATATCTTTAAATGTAAAGTAAATGATCAGCTTACAAGCTAATGACGAAAAATTCCCCAGTCTATCAAGGTCAATCAAATACAATGGTTTTGTGCCAATAACTTCGATATATCGACTAAATCTTACAGAAATTGGAGGGTTGTGATAGGAATTCTACCCAAAGATAATGATATCATCTTAGCGATGATAACTGTCCCAATCATCGATCCGGACTCGCAATTGTCCCGCTAGCAAATGTAGGACCACCAAACCATCAACAGTTTCACAAAATTGAGCAAATGTGACAAACGAAATCACTTCGAAAAAAAAGTGAGTCATTGATGTTCTCAAGCCTCATCAATGAAGTTTCAAATATTAATTCGAGACATTCCATTCCATCTTCTGTTGACGCTTCCTTTTCAGCGAGCTAAAATTGATGATTTTGTTCCCCTTTCCTCTCATTTTCTTCTTCTTCTTTTTCTTCGATTTATCCATCAACTAATGGTACCGTAAACTTCCATTTCGAATGAAAATATTTATCCTGGAACTTAAGGTACTGCGAAGGTTATCGAAGAAAGTTTTCATCAGAAGTTGGAGGGAAAAAAATTAGGTAGGTTGGCTTTCTTTTTAGATGCAGAAGTAAATGGAAACTTATAGTTCAAATATGCTATATTACTTCAACGTAACTTGATAATGCGTAACGTTGAAATTACTTTTTTATTTTATTTTCGATTTTTCACTACGCTACGATAACTAATAACTCGGGTGAGGCATTGATACGACTAACAGCCTAAATTGTCACTGGAACCATCGAAGGGTTAAACTTGCGTCAACTAGCTGATAGTAAAAATTGATGGATGAAACATCCCTGAATTCGATTCAAAATCGAATCGAAGAAATCGTATCTAATGATCAAAAAGTATTTCAACGTGTATCAATTATCCCCAATCAATCCTTTATCCTTTATCCTTTATCAATTATTTCAATTATCCCCTCCCCCCCCAAAAAAAATGGTTGTTCCTAGAGGATTCCTATGGGCAGTGGGCACGAAGTCCTAATTAAGAGGCTGCACTTGTTTTCATGGCAGTTCAAATAATAATGAGCTGATTTTATTCGAGAGTCGATTCAGAACTATTGAATTTACAGAAACGCTTGAAAAACGTTTCATTTGCCGCTTGGTTGATCCGTGCTCGATCACGATTCTCGATCCGCTCATCCCACTGTGGGCAAAAGTTTGCATTCCAACGACCAAATATCCAAAAGTTAAAATCACCGAAAATAAGTATTAGCTTGAATCCGAACTGATGTTAGACTCTTTTTTTGGACATTTTCCTTCCATAAAAATATTTTAGAGGTGGTTTGAGTGAGTAACACTTAGTCCTGAGAGCTTTTAAACGATAAGTTTAGGCAGTTTTTAACTTTGTGATTTTCGACCGCAATATTGACCATTTATGCCCACTGAGTGGGTGCGTCCGCTCCGCAAGAACTATAGAAAATCATTCATCTGAAAGTAGCCGTGGTTCGTTCAGGAGTCAATATTGTTTCAAAGCTGTACGCACGGTTAAGCAGGCTCGCTTCTCTTATACCCCTTTGCTTCCCGTGCTGGCTGGAGCAATCTAAACTCTGCTCAAAACGGCGCGGCGTTGTCAAGTCAGAAGAAAAACTATAAATCAGAGAATAATCATTTAGGAAGCGTTTTTTTACGAATAATCTGGCGTGTATTCTTGGTCCGGGGTGGAGTTGTTGGAAAGTAGCAAGCATCAGTCTCATCTGAGCCCCGCACTCACGCTTTGGGTACTGAAATATTTCAACGTTTACTCCAAAAAGCACCAGTTATCATTCAGCTGATCACTCAAAAACGTCAGATGGTATCCAAATTGAATACAAGATCGGTTGATTGCGTTACACTAATCTGACAAATAATTCGTGACAGGGTGTCTCAAGGAAATTAAAAGCTTCATAACTTTTGTATAAATACTTTTGTAAAACTATTGTAACTATTGTCGATACACTTACGAAACCCACTCCTTAACTCATAAAGCTTTTAAAAACGCGAATATAATGTCGAAGTTGGGCACGAATGATGGGAGATTCCCATCTAATATTACGAACAACAAAATTACACAAGTAGCCCGAAAATTGAATATGAAAAAGAACAAAACGGGATCAAAGCTAAAATATCAATTAAAATAAAATAAAATGATCGAGGGACGTTTCGAGGCTCAAACGGCGCACTCTTCCTTAGCCAATGAACGAAAAAGTTCGGCAAGCACACAACCAGAACCAAGCTAAGACAAAAGCGACGAAAAAAAGACATGTAAACAACCGGAACACGGTGGCCCAAAAGTACGAGTCCACCGGTCATATAGGTTTGATTTTGACTGTGTTAGTGTGTTGGACGAGGAGATGGTTGATATATCAAGGAACAGGAGCAAGGCATGCAATTTCCGAGCAGATGTGGACAATTTAAGTTTAACGTACCACCAGTTTTTTTCAAACTTTGGAGCCACCCGGTAGACAGCCTCCGTGATTTGTACTTTCGGGTCACCGCATTTCGGTTGTTTACCTGTCTTGTTTTCGTCGCTTTTGTCTTTGCTTGGTTGTGTGCCTGCCGAACTTTTTTGTTCAGTGGCTGAGGAAGAGTGCCGTTTGAGCCTCGAAACGTTCCACGATCATTTTATTTTATTTTAATTAATATTTTAGCTTTGATCACGTTTTGTTCTTTTTCGTATCTAATAATACTGTCACCCTATCGAGAAGTGGCCCACAAGAAAATAATTTTTTTCGGCACCGGTACGTGTTTCCAGATTTCGCGGTATCTTTATTTGGATGCGCCAATCACTCCTTTCGTGACTAGTTTACTCTTTGAATCTTCCTTTCCTGCATTGAAAAAGTGAAGATATTAAAATGAGAATCCCTCATTATTATGACCAACACCACTGCGCTCGCGCGTTACATATATACACGAGTATGAATTAAATCACTCGCTCTCATTGTTATCCTGCGCCGCCCAACTTAAAACTTCCTAGTGCTTACTCATACACTTAAACTTGCACGCTCACATACACACACATGCACTAGCTGATCCAAGAAATACTTGTCCTCCTGTCTATTAGAAAGCATGTGTTAGAAAAGGATACAAGAGGGGTTGAAAATCACGTGCCTGCCCCTGATCTGGTCCTTTTCTAACACACTCGTTCTAATGGGAGGAGAGAGGAAAATACAGATCCCTGGAACATTTGGAAGAGGGGGGCGAAAAAAACGTGTCTGCCCCAGATGACCGGATCAGGGGGGGCCGCGTGATCTTCGCCCCCTCTTCCAGATGATCCAGGGATCTGTCTTTCCCTCTCTCCTCCCGTTAGAACGTGTGTGTTAGAAAAGGACAACATACGTTCTATAATGGAAGAAAAGAGAGAGAGAAAATGATAGATTCCTGGATCCTTCAATGTATACGTAAGTACATGTTACTATACGCTGCTATACACATGTGGTTTTCATTGCGACATGTATGATGTATGCATTGGGAAGATCCAGGAAGCTATCCTTCTCTCCCTCTTCTCCCGTTAGAACGCGTGTGTTAGAAAAGGACGATACGTTCTATAATAATGAGAGCAGAGAGAGGGAGAAGGATAGATTCCTGGATCCTTCAATGTATACGTAAGTACATGTTACTATACGCTGCTATACACATATAGTCTTCGTTGCGACTTGTATGCATTGGAAGATCCAGGAAGCTATCCTTCTCTCCCTCTTCTCCCGTTAGAACGCGTGTGTTAGAAAAAGACGATGCGTTCTATAATAATGAGAGCAGAGAGAGAGAAGGATAGATTTCTGGATCCTTCAATGTATACGTAAGTACATGTTACTATACGCTGCTATACACATATGGTCTTCGTTGCGACATGTATGCATTGGAAGATCCAGGAATCTATCCTTCTCTCCCTCTTCTCCCGTTAGAACGCGTGTGTTAGAAAAGGACAATACGTTCTATAATAATGAGAGCAGAGAGAAAGAAGGATAGATTCCTGGATCCGCCAATTGCAAATGCACACATGTTACAACGCTGCTATATGTCTTCTGCGTTGCATCGCCAAGTGGTAGGTGGGCACAAAGTAAATTTACAAGTCACGATTTACACTGTGCAGTATGTCGCATGTGCCCCCTCCTCCTCTCCGCCACCTACCCCATTACCCCTGCTTCTATAGCTATCATTACCCGCTCCTTCGCTAAACTCTCCACCACCACCCCCACCCTCCCCTACGTTTTCGCCTCCTCGTTCAATCCGAAACCGAAAAGCTGCTATCTAAGCAATCAAAGGAATTGAGTTTCGAGTTTAAGTGCGCGCGAACAAATCTCAAGAGAGAGAGAGAGAGAGAGAGAGAGAGAGAGAGAGAGAGAGAGAGAGAGAGAGAGAGAGAGAGAGAGAGAGAGAGAGAGAGAGAGAGAGAGAGAGAGAGAGAGAGAGAGAGAGAGAGAGAGAGAGAGAGAGAGAGAATCTTCTTCGCCCCCGTGGTTTATGAGCGGATTGCGGAAGTAAGTTGTCTGAACGACGGAAGACGGCGAGCGGCGTACTTAAACGGTGAAGAGATGAACGGTGAATGGGCGAGAATGGTGAGCGGTGAGCGTTGCACTTACACCGATGGGATAGCGATGGTGGCTCGGGCAAATCGAAAGGAGAGAAATAATTCTAACTTTCTTGAGCACCTTCAAACTGTATATATGTATGCAAGTTGTATTAGACCGTATCTTATTCGAATGACGCGAGGCCTACCGGCCCATGGCAATCGGCTTAACATTTCTAGCCTGGGTCTAACTTCTTAGTCCCAGGGCTGCCGCACAGTGCAAAGAATGGAATGGAACAAGTAAGCATCAAAAACGACATAAAATGTGTCCGCGACATTCACCATCAATCAGTGTTAATTTTACTAATTTTTAGTGTTTTAGAATACTTCTACGTCTACAATTTCACTTCATCATCTCAACCTTACGTATTTTGAGACACTCAATTCAAAAATGCTATCAGTTTTCATTAAACTTGCCTAGATTTTACGTAAATTCGAAATTACGTCTTTTCAGCAAAAAATTCGAAATTCTGGAAATAGTATGTTTTGAGTAAAAAGTAAGGCTGAATTTGAAATTGGCGGGTCAATATACATGGGAAATCTTACGAGAGGGGTGAGAAAGAGGTTCATAACAGCCGGACACACTTTGTCGTTAGGGCGTAAAAATCGAATGGAACGGGACTATTGCATACTTTTGCAACAAGCAATTCTAGGGTAATTTCAGATGTAAAAACCTCAACAAGTAATTAACGATGATAGCACACAAAATAACTTACCAAACTCTCTCCTAAACTCTTAAAACACTTTTAACCCTTGTGTTACCAGAAGGAGGGGGTGAATTTTTACCCTAGGTCAGTTTTTTAAAGATAAAAACCTGACATTTGAAAAAAGCACTTTCATCCTCCACATCAGCCTTAACAAAGGTGTTTAAAAGCTTTTCAGGAAAAATCAGAAATTTTCATCAAATTTTCACGTATATTTATGGGCAAAAAAGCCGCTGGGGGAAAATCACCCCCCCCCCCGCGGAAAGTTGAGAAAAAATATTATTATTTCATGGGATGCTATAGTTCATTGACATGTAGTTTCAGAACATGCAATTTTCTCTGGGACTCTGGGAGTATCTTGCACCCAAATTTCAAAATTCAAAGAAATCAAAGGAACGGTTACAATTTTTGGAACTATCGAATTTAGTGCTTTCTGGAAATTTCCTAGCCAATCATTTAGAAAAAGAATAATTTGAAAAAAACAAGGCTGCTTTTACTACTCAGAGAATCATGGATAAGATGGCTATTGCAGATTAATTTTGATTAAAAGACATATTTAAAAATACGAGGGTTGTCCGTAAATTAAGGTCTCCAAAGCTGTTTCGCATAGAAAAAATCATTTTATTGAAAAAACAAGAACAGATTCTGAAAGCTTGAACTCATAGCTTTTTTTCTACGTAGTCGCCATTACAATCAAAATATTTTTCATGTCTCTCAGAAAGCTTTTTCAAATTCGCGTCATACCCCTCTCCCGCCAACTCGCATAGTGAGGAATTGACAGCTGCTTTGACCTCCTCATGACCCCCAAGTGTTGTTTCAAGTTGGGGAACTAATAATAGTTGCTTGGGGCCAAATCTGGACTATATGGAAGGTGGTCGATGGTTTCCTACCCGAATTTGACGATGCGAACTGTTGTGACGAGGAGGACGTGAGTTGAAATCGGGCGTTGTCTTGGTGTAAACGGACTCCTTTGGTCAGTCAGCCTCTCCTTTTGTTCTGTATGGCCCTATGGCCTATATTCTTGGACAAAAAAGGCGTTTTGCTGGTCGACTGCCTTAAAAGAGGTATGAAAATCAACGAGGAAAGGTACTGCAAGACACCAACAAAACTGCGCCAGGCCATACAGAACAAAAGGAGAGGTTGGCTGACCAAATGAGTCCGTTTACACCAAGACAACGCCCGATTTCAACTCACGTCCTCCTCGTCACGACTGTTCGCATCGCCAAATTCGGGTAGAAAACCATCGACCACCTTCCATATAGTCCTGATTTGGCCCCAAGCAACTATTATTAGTTCCCCAACTTGAAACAACACTTGGGGGTCTTGAAGAGCTCGAAAAAGCTGTCAATTCATCACTATGCGAGTTGGCGGGAGAGGGGTATGGCGCGAATTTGAAAAAGCTTTCTGAGAGACATGAAAAATATTTTGATCGTAATGGCAACTACGTAGAAAAAAAGCTAAGAGTTCAAGCTTTCAGAATCTGCACTTGTTTTTTCAATAAAATTATTTTTTCTATGTGAAACAGCTTTGGAGACCTTAATTTACGGACAACCCTCGTATTTAAAAATAAGCCATCAGAAATGGTTCTAAGTTGGAGTAAAAATTCACTCCTTCTCCTGGTAATCAGAAGGTGTAAAAACACCTTGATAACGCAAGAGTTCATTCCGTCACCTTTTCAATGCAGGAAAGGAAGATTCAAAGAAAACTTAGTCAATTCAACAAAGGAGTGATCGACAGCCAACTGATGATACCTCTAGTATTGTTAGATGGGAATCTCTCGTTATTAGTGCCCAACTTCGACATTTTACTATCGCGCGTATGAAAGCATTTTAAGTTGTGGAGTGGATTCCGTAAGTTTTTAGTGCTACCATCGATATTTTTTGCGGTTTTCAAAACTGAACCGGCGGCGACCTTTTAATTGCCTGTGCAAGAGCTCTAAATATGCCGAACATAATCATTCGAATAAAAATTAAGATCATGAACATATGAATAGCGATATTACTTAAAAATGTGTGAAACATTCACTTTAAAGATTAAAATGAGCCAAATGCCTTGGTTATAGCAAAATATTAGATCCATATGTTTTTAAAGAAAATACTATACAACAGCTTTTTTTGTCTGGAAAATTCAATTTTTCTATCCAGTGTATGCCGTTTTCCGTATCTTAACCCATCATTACTGGCGCGGGGTCCCACCGCAATGTCCCCAGACTTCAAGCAATTCTAATTTTTTCGATTAAAAAGTTGAAAAATTGTCTTGTCCGTCGGAGTATAGCCGCCTTCCTTCTACGAGTCAATCTGCACCCTCTGCAAGTTTGAACTCGTCTGATTTTATACTCACCGGTGCAGCTCTGTTGTAAAGTAAATGGATGAATGCTGAGAGAGAAATGCTGAGAAATCGGAGTAGCGGGTATATAGCGTATCTCCTCCGGTTCGATGGCACAAAAGCTCCGAATTCAGATTACGGAGCGCTGAGCAATGGACGGTTTTAGTAGAGCGATATATCCTATCGATTGACGTCTAAGGACCTCTGATTCCAAACAAATTCTATAATTCCATGAGTTATCCACAGAAGCATGTTTTTCGCGTGGAATTCAGGCTATTGAATCAAACAATTAATGTGATCTTTTTGCGGTTTTGAATTCTAAGTCCTCGAAAATGCTTATTTATGTCTGGCTCTGCGACTAAAACTGCCGAAATCAATAAGATTTTAACGATGTAACGATGCGTTAAGCAAATTTTATTTATTAACCGGATTCGGTCACGCGGTTTGGTCACTTGGTGACTGCATAATATGCTTGATAATGTGTATAATATTTGTCGGCTATGTTTTAGGGGTAATTTTAATGTTATTTAACATCACATCTCACCATAATGATATTAGATAAATATAATATTACACATATTCAAATTTTTCTTGTCCCAGATTTTCAGAACCCTCAGAATCAGAAGTCCTCTTGCGGCAATCGATACGATATATCGATCGACTGAAACAGTCTATAGACTGGCGCCACTCCGTCGCACTACCCATGTCTTTCATCATTCTGTCTCTGCAGAAAAAATAAACATTTCTTTACCATCGGAATTATTTTTATCGAATGGATTCGACAACAAAGAATTGCATTATTAACAAAAAACAATTATAAATGTGATTTTCTGTATTTTGTTCTAATTTATTCCATTGCATTGCTCAACCGGCAACCATTCCAATCCACCATTGAAAGGAAACCAATTCGACCAACTCGAGCAAGTCCATTGCGAAAATTGAGAGGGAAAATTCAACGATACTTTGAAATAAGTAAATGAGCAAATGCTGCCCTTAGATAGCTCCTGTGTTGCTATGGTTCTCGAAAGTTTCTTACCTTAACAATTGTGGGATATGTTTCCATTTCTGTCTCTGGGCAGAAACTCGCCATTGAAAACTCTGATCTACTACTTGAGAGTTTCCAAATTTTTATTTGGACGTAGAATGGCATTAGGCCAAACAACTTGGTTTAAAATGCGGTAGACGATAATTATTGGACAATCGCATACTATGACTTTCAAAAGAAAGATCCCTGGTCAAAATGTTTACTCTTTTGACTCTCCGCAACCTTTAAACAATATTGCGGCTCCCAAGTGCTCTAAAACTAATCAGAATGTCCCTTTCAGAGTACGTCATGAAAAATCGAAACTTCTGTTGGCAACAACGGGGAAATTTAACAATAGGAATCTCGCGACCAGGGTACTTTATTTAGAAAGTCATAGTACTTTGAACTGATCGTAATATGGACGATAACCATTGGAAAAATGCTTCCATAACCAAAACGTAATAAAATCAATGGAAATAGAGCAGTCGGGAGGCGGCTCGTGCAATGTGGCAACAACGTAATTTATCCATTTAAACGTATGTAAAATAATCGATCTTCAGGAGGTGAAATTGTACTCCAAAGATATATTGATACTTTTGCATATGTTTAAATGACAAATATGCATGGTTGCCAAATTGCACGAGCCGCCACTGAAATATAGCAACGCGCCTTCGAAGGAGCTGTCCCAGATGCAGCCC
This sequence comes from Trialeurodes vaporariorum, assembly GCA_011764245.1. Classification (NCBI taxonomy): domain Eukaryota; kingdom Metazoa; phylum Arthropoda; class Insecta; order Hemiptera; family Aleyrodidae; genus Trialeurodes; species Trialeurodes vaporariorum. The sequence continues at coordinate 13,206,050 of VMOF01000320.1, forward strand.
GGGGCAAAATGTGCTCTATCCATGTCTTCATGAAATTGAAAGACAATTCTCAGGAGCTATGTGCACTGTGCAGACCCATAATGCATTACATAGAATTCAAAGAAGGTATGTATGGATTTTTGGTCCTGACAGCGTGAAAATACTCATCCACACTTTTGTGGTTAAAGTAAATATGAGTGAAGTGAAAACGTGAGCAATAGAGGTAAGTTTTCATGGAATCACTTCACCCATTGGATCAAAACTGCTGATTTCTCGGACATAACTTTACGAATGAAAATAAAAGCTATTCACACTAAATATCTAAATAACAAAAAAATGAGCAAAAATCGCTTATTTTAGAGCTTAAATTAGTAAAAAAAACTTGGTTCCCTCGAAAAATATCAGCATATACTGATATGCATCTAAGGCACTAAACCAACAAATTCTGATGCCCGAAAAAATCTATGTTTCGATTGAGAGTACATCGCCTAAACCACGTTGTTTTCTTTCGGCGTTCGTTGACCTTGAATGGAATAGAAAAGATTATATTTGGAATGACGTCTCAAATTCTGTGACATTTTTGTTCAATAGCAATAGTATCGACCACCGAGCAGCGCTACGATTGGCTTATTTTGAATCTTCGCGGACCTGCTTATTTTATTAGCAAAGTCCACCATAAAAAGTTTAAATACTGAGCCTTATGATAGTGATGCAGGAACTAATATTATTTTATGCTCCTATAGTCTACCATTATACATGATAAGTACGGTTAATGGCCCGAACAAGACTGCTAAAATCAGATCCCTATTCGCTCTTATAATCAACCGGCTAATTTCAAACCATCGTGGGCCGGCTTATTTGATGAAGGTCAACAAAAAGAGTTTATACAGAGCCTTGTATGACAGTGACGCTTCTATTGCGAAGGGATCTTTATTCTACGCTTTGACTGGTCCTTTTATTTAGCATTTTTATTTTATTCTTTTCAAACTAGCTCTATAAACAAAGATAAGAGAAACATCAACAAATAAAGAGGAAAGAAATGCGAAAATATATAAGCAAAAGAGGAGACAGTGTTGGCAGATGAGCGAAGGTTTTAATTATGTCATGTTTATCCTACAAGAATTAAGGAATAACTGACCAGGAGATTCCTGGGACGTAATTTTAATCCTCCTAAGGATCACGTTAGTGTCGTTAGTTCAGAAGAACACAAAACCCTTCCGTTTATAAAATGAAGGTAGTTAACTGTTCGTACTTGGGGGAGTTGGAATTGCCTACTCGACGAATTGAAGGCGGGGTTAATTCAAAAGAATGCCTCTTCCGTTCATACGCATGTGTTATGTATACTGTACGATGAATTGAAGGCGAGGTTAGTGCAAAAGAACGCCACTTTTCAGTTCATAAATATGTATGCTGTGTATAGGGAAGGTAGTTAACTGTTCAAACTTGGGGGTAGTTGGAATTGCTTATGCAACGAATTAAAGGCGCCCGACGAAATATTATCTTGTAAGTGTTTTAATCGATAATCGCATTTCTCCGGAATGAATACTGATGGTTTGGGTAGTACACCCAGTAGCGGCCCGTGAGATTTGGCAACCATGCATTTTTTCCACTTAACCTTAGGTAAAAAATCGATTCAAGCGGAGGTTGGCAGCCTCCTCGAGTTTCGATTGTTTTCCATGTATTTAAATGGGATAAAAACACTGTTGCCAAATCGCACGAGCCGCCACTGAGTACACCACAGGAGAAAAAAGAGGACACTTGGGCTTGTGGCCCGTAAGGGGTTAAAGACACCACTATGGGGAGGGTTAAAGACACCACTGGGGAAGCAGCAATCATTGAAATACATAAACTATGGGTCTTTTACTCAGGTTCGGTTCGTAGGCCTCCTTTGGTTTTGACCGTAAAGGAAAAGCTAGGATGGTTGGTTCCATTTGAAATTCGTTTGAAATCAAGTCACGCTCAAACAATGGAGCTCTTGCAAGGTTTTGCTACAGACAAGTGGAACATCAATACTAGTGTAAAATACTGCGAAATTAACGATGAGACCACTAAAAAAGTTTAAAACTCACTCCTCGAAGAGAAAACACTTAACTTAAAGATTTGGGTTACCACTCTTGCATGAATGCACCAACCTCGGATTCGCACCCAAAACAAACAGCCACCATATTGCTTGTTGACAATCGTCGTAATTCACGTATATCGGTGAATCGCCGCTAAGAACCTTCCGAAAGGAGAACGACTCTGACTGAAAAGAACATTGCGTTGCTATAATTTATTTATCTTGTCGTGTTTGTGTTGTGTGAACATCATGTGAAAAATTATTCTCAGATTCGCGATTGACAACAAGTATTAGATAATGGCTGTTTGTTTGGGGTGCGAATCCGAGGTTAGTGCATACATGCAAGGGTGGCCACCCGAATCTTCGAGTTAAGTTTTCTCTGCGAAGAGTGAGTTTTAAACTTTTTTAATGGCCTCATCGTTATTTTTGCAGCATTTTACATCATTATGGATTGTCCATTTGCCTGTGGTAAAACCTTGCAAGAGCTCCATTGGCTTCAAACGGAAGTGGAAGTAATATATGGTGGCTACCTGGACGTAGAGATCGATATAACTGCTTATTTTCAAAGGATTTGTACGATGAACAAACTGACGCATGACAGAAACAAGCCAAATTTTCTCAGTTGTATTGGAATTCTGTGTCCAGAAAGTCGCTCTACAACACTTGCACTTTCGTTTAACCCTCTGTTAACCGACGGTACTCTTAAGGACCAACAATGAGGCAGTTGCAAAGGTCTGATGCGTTATGTTTTTAAAAAGAAAAGAAAAGTACTTGATGAGCTGAGAACAAAGATGCCTTTGGTTTTCAATTAAGTCCCATTGTTCCAGAGATGAGATTTTGACCCAAAATACATTGTTTTAAATGGGAATTCCGCGTAGTGACGTCACTACGCTTACGATTTTTCACAACTTTACACGAGTGTATCTCCAAAACCGCGACACTTATGGAAAAACCAAAAGCACCATTGAACTCAGCTCATCAAGTTCTACCATTTTCTTTATGAAAAACACAACTTTTCAGACCCTTGCAATTGCCCCATTTTAAACGTAATTTAATGGAAAATGCACAAAATGAATACATCCATCAATTTACATTAGAAATCCACGACTATATCACCCATAGCAGACCAAAAACCTGGCGGGACTGAGATACACCCTTAGGCAACAAAGGGCCAAGACCAATTTCCACTGGATTAATTAGAATTTTTGATATGAAGTTAAAAATAATGAGGCAAACAAACCAGAATTAGATGGCCCAAACTGCCTCCCTCTGAAATAGAAGTTATAGCATATATCAATCTCTCCATTGTTATACGTCGTTGCTCTATAGTTAATCTCTTATGGGCCAAGCCCGAGTTTACCCGTCTTTCTCCTCTAGTCTATTTCACATTGCTCTAGTATCATGATTCAGAATAAACGCGATTTTGGATGTAGACACTTACAGAAGGGGTTTTGTTCGGGCGCCTTCAATTTATCGTATAGGCAATTCCAACTCCCCCGAGTACGAATAGTTAACTATCCGCCCGATATTAACGGAAGAGTGACGATCTTTCCATCAAACCTGGTCTGTAAAGGGTTAAAGCTTGTTCGTCATAATGTAACATTTACTGCTTCGAACCTAAAATTTGGCAACACTGGGATAAGAACTTGCCGCAGAGTTTTGAGTAGGCGTCAACTAATTATCGCTCTACTTTTCATAAGAGGAAGCAGAGATAAAAAGGGAAAAAAAGTTTTATAAATTGCAAGCTTTCGAACAACGTATTCAAAAGAGGCGGGACGACGAGAGAACAAGAGAGCAAGTTGCTTCTATCAAAGTATCCCTCCTTCAGGGATCCGAGATATTTTTTAAAAAGGCGCAAAAAAGGTTCATAATTATATATTTCACGGTACGAATTCACCGCTCCTTTTCGGTTTTATCTCGACTCTCTTTCTGGCTTCGTTTTTTTCCACGCGATCTTTAAAAGTTCCTTGGCCCCCACCGACAGATGCTGTAACTTTAGACAAATGCCCGTCATTTTTTATTTTTTATTAATTTTTTTTTTCATTTTTCTATCTATTTTGAGAACAATTTTCTGCTATATGAACCAGAATTTTGTTAAGGAATATAATGTACGCATTAAATAAAAATTTTGGTTTTGATAACCAAGATTCCAGGTATTGTAAGGAAAATTATGTTTAGAATTACTTCCAAAATGAAAATCTCTGGTTTGAAAAACAATACATTTTTTCAAAGTATCTGGTCATTTCAGGACACAAGACTTTAAGGACTGATTAAAATGAATATTTTTATTAAGTCGAGAAAAGTAATTATATTTAACAATGACAGTTCAGAACTAAAAATAGTCCCGACATTTTCAGTCGATTTGGGGTGTGAATGATCTGGAATTTTATAATTGTTTCGTTTTTTAATCTATTTGCGAGAATACGTCCTGGCCACTCACTTCTCAAGATGGCGGACATGCTTTTTCAGGGTACAACCAATCACAACTCGGTCAAATGCCGAAGACTGCCGAAGATGCTCACTTTCGAACATGGCAGCCCGAAGTAAAGAATGTTTCAAAATGAATTAGAGTTTCCGTTCTGCTACGGCGCGGCGGCACGCTTCACCAATACATAAATTGTATTGGAGTTCCCCAGCTTGTTTTTTTTATTTTTATTATTTTCAGAAACCCCTTTTACAGTGCCATTTGTTGTCAGAGCTGCCGATTTGCGTAGATTTGATGGCATTTTTAATATCACTGATGATTCCACCGGTTGAGGAAAGATTGCGCATAGTTCAATTCAGTGTATGACTATAATGCACGAAAATACTCTGATCTGAAATATTTTTTCAATCGGTGGAAACGCTGTTAACCCTTTGAGGGGCAGTGGCTAGTGCCACTAGCCACCTTTTATTTATTTTTTCCTGAGCTAATGAGACAGTGGCTATTGTAACTAGCCACTTTTTTTGGTTGGTAAGATGTTCTAAAATGGGGAAAAAATATTTTCCACACGGTAGCACAGCGGTAAACATTATTTTTAGACCAGGTAAATGTTGACATTTTGAGATTTTCCCTCCAAGGCAGACCGGCTCCCGCTAATGTAGTAATATTTTTTTTCTAGAAGGTTTAGGCAAATTTTTGAGGTAGATCATGAATCTTGAAAGTATTTTGAACATTTTGAAGTACTAGTGAGTAAAATTCGCTGATTTTGTAATATAATTACAAGCGTTTGAATAAGGTGGCTAGTTCCACTAGCCACTGCCCCTGAAGGGGTCAAACAGTGATGCATTGTCAATTTTCAAATTTTTGGCCTTTTACAAGGAATTTTAGGGCTCAGATAAGACGTTCAGAGGCTTATTATAACTTGAATTACTTATTCACACTCTAAATTCTTGCAGTCAGCCAATAATAGGCTTCGGAGATTAATTGAAGCAACATCGTCGTTTACAGCATTGTATACAGCGTTTTGCTGTTTTACAGCATATTTTGGGTTTTTTTCGGTACTTTCATTGAGAAAGTAGTTTTTTTATCCTATTCATAATATCTTTTTAGTCTAGAAAACAACTTGAAAAAATAAAAAAGTCACATCTTCTGTTGCAACATAGCCAATAATCACTTTTTAGCGCAGCTCGAAGCAAAAATGTTGCTCTGCCACACACTAAATTCGGATTAACTTCAAAAGTTACAATTTTTTGGGGTAAACTCTACGGAGCAATTTTATTCTCCATAGTGTAAATAGCAATTTTATGATTTTTCCAGATTTTTTGGTGCTCCTCAATGTGTCTAAAAAGTTAACTTTAGTCGATCATAGGTCAAAAAGTGCCATTTACGCGTTATTTTCAAGACTAAACCATGCTCAAATAAGTTTCCTGGCTGTTTTTACACTTTTTTCTCATAAATAATTGTTTGTTTGATTGATTCTGACTTATAGTTGTCATTGTTTGGCCCTTTAAAATTAATTTAAACATGATTTTCGAAAAAATATGGTAACAAAATTTTCTAGCCCTTTGTGGGGCAGTGGATAGTTACACTAGCCACCTGTTTTCTCCTATACTAGTATATGGAATCGCATGAAAATTTTTTAGGGGTCTATTTTTACCCTAAGGAACCTAGAAATGCAAAAAAATTTGGAAAAAAATTATTTTCCTTAATTTGCCCCTCAAAGGGTTAATTAATTCAAATATCCGCAAGTTTTCAAAGTTATCGACGACTCTACTGGTTGAGAAAAGATAAAAGACGCCGGTATTTTCGTGCATTACAGTCATACACTGAACTAAACTCTGTAATCTTTTCTCAACCGGTGAAATTATTCGATGAATTTCAAAATGTCATTAAATCTACGCAAATCGGTAGCTCTGTTTGTTGTGTTGGTCAGATACCATAGACTTTCCAACTTTTGGGCGGCAACACTGGTCGATTCACTTCCTCGAGGGATGATAACAAAAAAAAAAAAAAAAAAAAAAAAAGTTTTAAAAGTCACATTAGGAAAAAAAAAAAAGTAAAGACGAGGGGGGATTGCCTTATCAAAGGACGAGAGAATGAAAAGATCGAGGATTTTTTTTTTTTTTTATAAATGCTGAACCAGGATAAAACCACGCGTGTCCGAGCAGTGCCCCCTCCCACCACACCTCTAACCGTCTCCTAACCCCCTTCCCGTTCTGGCCGTTACTTTTTATTGTATTTCAAAAAGGGAGGAGATTTGAATTTCGCAGCATCCCATGCATAAAAAAAAAGGCTCACACTTCAATAAATTTATTTCGGTTCGATCTCATTCAAAGTCAAAACAGGCAGGTCAAGAGGTAGGAATCCAATGGAAAAAGGACGAGGAGAGGAAAAAAGAAGAGGGAAAAAAAAGAGGAGAGTAAAACCAACCAGAACAGAAATCTCTTTAGGCATTTAAAATACTCAGCAACCGAATCTACGTAATAGGATCGGTTCTCAATCCTCAGTCCTCAAATCCTTCGGTTCAAGGAGACGATAGACATAGGTTGTACGTATCAGTTAAAAATCGGAAACGAAGCTTTTTGATTTTTATAGATTGTGCAAGTGAACCTTTGAAACCCTCTCGGTGGAACTTACAATAACTTTTGAAGAAAATGAACCAATGCAATTTTAAAGTATACTAAAAAAAAATATGATCATCCTCACTAAAACCTTAATGAATTGAATGCATTGTTTAGAATCTAGTATTATAGTTCAGTAGTAGTAGTTTAGTATCTAGTTTCCTTTTTGTTGTTTATATAATTAAGCAAACTGGGGAACTTATGAGAACTGACGCCTGGCTTCATGTTTTTCTTAACCTTCATATCGCTAAGGGCCGCGCGTACCCCAGACCTGTTTTTTTTTGCGATAAAATATTGTATTTCACACTGATGTTCGTATGCTTTCAGATTTGTATCAATGAGGGTGTGTTTTGTACAGTCACCAATGGGGCAGTTGCAAGGGTCTGGAATTTTGTGTTTTTATACATAGACACTTATAGTACTCGAAGAGCTGAGAACAATGGTGCCTTCGGTTTTTTCCTAAGTGTCCCGATTTTTGAAGAAACACACAAACAGACGATCGAAATGGCCGCACTATGGTTAATCCAGTCACTGTAATTTATGTCAAATTACAGGCCGAAAATAATTTATATTTAAAAAAACGGATAGTTTGTTTCTAGATAATCGTGTGATGAACGTTTCTGTGAAATATCTCGTCAATAACTTCAAAAATAAGGCCAAAATTACCAAATAATGAAATATTACAAAAAGATTCTTGTGTCGAAATACATTTTTTGGCTTTCCTTGCTCCTTCCGATTTCTTCTGGTCGCATTTGTTTACTGTCATTCAGGAGCGGCCCGTGAGATTTGGCAACCACGCATTTTTCCCACTTAAACTTAGGTAAAAAATCGATTCAAGCGGAGGCTGGCAGCCTCCTCGAGTTTCGATTGTTTTCCATGTATTTAAATGGGATAAAAGCACTGTTGCCAAATCGCACGAGCCGCCACTGCTGTCATTTTCCTCGTCCTCGTAATGAGAGACTGCGTTGATGGTGAAGGCAAAAACAATTACTTGGGAGTTGGATTATTCATCTAGTAGCTTGATCTGAATGTCACGAACACGAAATTCGAAATTCAAAGAGAATTGAATGAATTGAAACAAAAAATGAATAAATAAAGAATAAAATGATTATTTGTATTCCATATAGGGCAACACTGTGTTACATTAATGGGTTCTTTTCGATTGAAATGTATATGCCTTCAGAATCACGGAGGCATTAGTATACATGTATAGCTCGCCAATAAATAGTGACTCCTATTCTCTTCAACTTGACAGCATTGCTGCGAATACTTGCAATAATGTATTCCCTCGAAAATCGAACAACGATTTAGTTTCGGTCGTTTATATACTACGCAGTTGAGTGCAACTTTTTTTTTTTTCGCAGCCACAGCTTTCATTCAGGATCTGTTGAAACGACGCTCATTGGATTGAAACATGGGGTTTTCCGGACACAAAAATCGCAAATATTTTCCTCCGTTTAAAACAGTTTCGTGATGATATTTTCAAACAAAAACCATTTTATTCGACTCATTCTAAAATATGAATTAAATTGACTTTTTCACATTTTTAAGGTATCTTGCTCCTTTATTGTTCTTCAATGGCGTAGCGTGCAATGCGGCAGCGTTACAGTTTTGCCATTAAAATTCATGAAAAGATCAAACTATTGTGTGTTCGGGGAACTCTTCTGCATTTGACCATTCACAAGGGTTTAAATAGACGCAAGTCAATGTTGTCTTTATTTATTTATTCAACAATGGGTCTGTTGCAAACTTTTGCTACAACAATTAAGAGTGTTTAATCTAATGTAAAATCGTCTGTAAAGTCCATTGGTGGCATTAGAAAGTCATTGAATTCAATAATAAACTCCCAAGGGGCGTTTAATGAAGTCCAAGATGGCGGATAAATATCGAGCAATCTGTATGCATGCACCGTGAACATCCAAGAATGACCAACTTTGACAACCTCACTGGAGGTAGAGATTATGTGTTTGTTTACGTTGTGATTGGTTGTGCTTAATATTGTGAGGTTGGCTATCCTTGGATGTTCGTGGTATGCACGCATACAAATTGCTCAATATTTATCCCCCATCTTAGATTTCATGAAATGCCTCTTGTGAGTTTATTATTGCATTTTGTGATTTTCTGATGCCAACAACGGACTTTACAGGCGATTTTTCATTAAATTAAACACTCTTAGTCGTTCTAGCAAAAGTTTGCAACCGACCCATTGGGATATAGAGCCACCTGTAGTAATGGTAGCTATAATACAAGTCACAGAAACAAACATAATATTAAATTAATACATCCCCATATGGACAATAAGAACCGGCAACAAACTATACATCAGCCAATTAAGATCAGTTACAGACTATTGGGAATGAATTCATCTAATCTTTCATAAGCACTTTGGTAGGAAAATTTCTAAGTTAGAGTAGAAGGAGCTGTATAGTGTATAGTCAGAGTGTCAAAAGAGCATTTTTAAAGTTAGAGGTAGCGTGTCGTTAAACATTTATACTACTGAATTTTTACCACCGTTGTTTCTACAATCTTTATTTTCATACGTAAAATTGTGTCCGATAAATTCTATGTTTTGACCCAATGAGTGAAGGGAGGAACAGGATGTCCGTCTCCGTCTATCCATACCGCGCCGAGCCATCTCTCGTCAGCAATGCGCAAAGTGTGTGTGTGTGTGTGTGTGTGTGTGTGTGTGAGTGTGCGAGACCGCAAAAGTGGAGTAATTTGCATCGATTTTACAATAAAAAACTCAAAGACAGAGACCTAGCCTGCCTTTGCTGCGCCCCACCACCATTTCCCTTCATCCCTCGTCATCCAGTCGTTCTCCATCCTGCCTCGTCGCATCCCTCCCCCCTAGTCCCACGAACCGGATCTGCTCGTAATGACCTTAATCAGCATTTTTTGGCTCCACTTCAGCCGTTCAGCGTGACCTGACTCCTCTCTCGCTTCATAGACGAAGAGAAACGTGACTCGATGATTTATTACGTGCAAAATTTCCTCCGCTGCGCTGTTCGTTGAGTGATCACGTCAAGCGTCGCATTTCCATCAGCACTGCCAAAGGACGGACGGGCAAATGTCAGATTCTCGCCGAAAAATGAATCAAAATTAACCTTAAATTTAAAAAAAAAAATAATAATTTAATTAAATTTAATTTAATTAATTTTTTTTTAATTTAATTTAATTGAATTATATTAACCTTTCAAAGCTTCTAAGCCTAAGTTATTTGACCAACGAGCTATAGGGTCATTCTACAATGACGTGGACATGATATGCAAAAATTGAAATTTAGAAATTAGTGCCTGGCAGTCATGTTTTGCATTAAAATGCAACCAAAGACAAAAATATTATCTAAATCTAATAAGGTTAAACGTGTTGATGTTATACAGCAGGTTTGATGAGTATTTTCAATGACGAAATCACACGCGTCCCACCCGTTACAAAACCTAGCTGTCCCATCCCTTACGCTTCTTTTTAATTTTTTTAGAGAAAAATAATCTAGTAAATGAAAATAACTTTATGTAGGATCAAAGCTTATACCCTCACCTTTAACATATATTTTTTCCAAAATGTTATCTCTTCAAAACTCACAGAGTTTCAACTTTTCTGAAGTGGTTCAAAAACCTTGTCCATTTTCTGTCCCACCCGTTACACCCTTATTTTGCTCTTTTTTCAGCTTTGGATCGACTTTTTTTGAAAATCCTATCACTATCTAGAGGTTAAGACCTTTCTGCTGGTGGGCTAGTTTTTCATTTAAATGGTTAAAAAGTTGAAAACAATTACTTCAAAGTCGTCTGAATGTCCCACCCGTTACAAAATAATGACCCCATAGCTTTAGATTGGCAGCGGGTTGGTCCACCTTGTGCCATACAGGGTAGAAGGAATCCGGGGAAAAAGCGGAATTTGGACGTCATGTGATGAGCCGAGCCAGGCCCTCCGCGCCGCAGGACGAGTGGGGCCTCTGCTCTGGTGGAGGGGCAGAGGGGATGAATCTCCTCTGCGCATGCGCCAGAGTTCGACCTACTTTCTCCGAGACCAAGGGTCTGGCGATAGCCAAGGGACGAGCTAGAAATCATTCTTAGTTCAGCAGCTGAGTGGGCCGACACCCCAAATCGTTGTCTGGAGTGGCGAAAGAATCATTGGTGTGCGTGTGAGAGTGGAGCGTGATCGTCTCTGTAATATTATTATATTTGTGTACGTTAATTACAATATATTAATTACTTTCACCCACACCTGCAGTTGATATTCCTTCCTTCCTGCAACTTACAGGTACTCGCGCATCAGTATCGAGAACATAGAGTTTTCCCTTATCTGGCTTGGTCAGCTCGTCTTGAACGGGCTATAATTCCGGGCTACTGGAGGAAAAGCTCTACTCGCGAGTCGGCTTGGTTAGCTCGTCTATCGAGAACATAGAGTTTTCCCTTATCTGGCTTGGTCAGCTCGTCTTGAACGGGCTATAATTCCGGGCTACTGGAGGAAAAGCTCTACTCGCGAGTCGGCTTGGTTAGCTCGTCTAGTACGGGCTGCAAATCCGGGCTGCACGCGTGAGGCATCTCTCGATACGCGAGTGCCTGTCCTCACCTGGAGGTTACCAGAAGAAATCCCTGGGGGGACGTCATCACATGGTAGACAAACCGTGTGATTATAAAGGTGAAGACTCACGTCATCACAGTCAGATTCCAAGGTTTGAGGTTAAATTTTGTAGGTCGTTGCCGGCGATGCCCGAGTTTGTTTACAAAACGACCGGAAACGACCTACAAATTTTAACCTCAACATCGATTTTTACGGCAAGATGGCGGCGCCCTAGGTGACAACAGTGAACCAGCGGAACGTTCCTTGATTTGCCACTCTAAAATTATAGCTCTTTGTATTTGACCAAAATATTGTATCGAAAAGGGTTCTAAAAAGACCCCATACAATATTTTGTCGCACAGATTTTTTTTTCTTTTTTTAGATTTAAAAAAATATTTTTGAATTATATGACAGTGAGATGTACTCATAAACTAAAATTAATTGTTTTTAAAGTGAAAATAATTGTTTTTTTACCAAGCATATAACTTTATTTAATTTAAAAATAATTGTTTTCAAATTGAAAATTCGGTATTTTGATCAAATGAAAAGTTTTAATTTAACAAAACTTAGTTTCAATTTTAAAATACATCCTTTTGTCATGTATAATACAAAAATATTTCTTTTTAAATCTGAAACATTTTTTTTTCCGTGCGAAGATGCTTCAACCTTGGGTTGCCAAGAGCTGGCCGAGGTGAGTTTTCACCCCAGGTCAGTTTTAAAGATAAAAAGCTGATAGAAAGAGTACCAATAAGGCCGGTTTTTGGCCCCAAAAACGGTCCAAATTTAAAGTGGCTTCAAAGTTCGAGCAAAATGGTTCTACCTACTCTTAAAGGCATACATTTTTAGGTTTTAGCATTGGTTGACAGGCTTTTTGAACCTTAAAATGCGTAATTTACCACCTCAGAGTGGGTCGATGTTATGTTTTTCTAAGAAAAAGCCCTATTTTTCGTTAAATATTGAATATTTAGCAGTGGCGAGGCGTGCTATTTGGCAACATGGCATTTGTCGATTTGAACCCATAGAAAAAGTCGAATCCGTTGGTCATCGGCGATTCCTAGATAATTCGATAATTTTCATGGGTTTTAATGAGCCCAATGCAACGTCGCCCGATTGCTCGCTTCGCCACTGATATTTAGATGTGAACCGGGCATAGCTCGGTATTTATTTTCCTTTAGATACGAAAAGGGTAACAAATACTCAAAACCAGACACCGAAATATGTCCGGCTCGCACTTAAATATTAACTTTTCTGATTCCGTGAAAATGGAAAACTTGAAAGAATTCTAAGCACTCATCGTCATTTTTAAAATGTTCTTTTTTTGCAAGAATCTACTCTTCAATCACCCGTAGCAAAAGTTTGCAATAGCCGGCCCATTTTTGTACATCAAAGTATTCATACGCAAGAGATCCAATATAATATATTACAATTTCCGTCCCGCACTGTTTTTGGAAAATCCTATCACTGTGCGACGACTGCAAAAACACCGACAACTCTTCGCTGTGCCGATTTTTGCCGAGTTTCGCTGCGCTCGTGTAACATTTTCGCGAGTGGTGTGTTTTTGATAAATATCGTCCATTTTTGAAAGCTGCGCTCAGCCGTCTCTACCGTCTATCTTTCGTATTATTCTTCTTTTCCGTCTCTTCCCTCCTTTTCTTACTCTTTTTTCTCTCTCTCTCTCTCTCTCTCTCTCTCTCTCACACACACACACACACACCCTTACACACACACAAACACAGACATTTTCGCTCACTCTCGTTATCTCTCTCTTCCATTCCGCGCTTTCAATTACATGCCTCTTTTCATCGATCTAATCTTCGCGCGCGCACGGCCACGGTTCATTGATGCGATTGCAGCTTATCCAGCTGTTGAATTGAATCCTTTTTTTTTCTCTCTCTCTCTCTCTTTTTCACGAAAAGGCGGGAACGTAATGAGTAATTTTAAGAAAAGACAAAATGAAGCTATTCTCTCAGCTCCGTCTTTTTCATTACCAACCATTAACAAGGAGTTTAGGTACAAGAGAACGAGATGGAACGTGGGGATCCGAGCCGGTGTTGGTAATTCTGAGAACGTTTTCGTTCGTTGCAAAAGTATACAGCAAAAACAGTTGCACAGCCACGCGGAGTCGCGGGGTCGCGGGGTGATTGGAAACTTTCGCATCGGGAAAAATGGAGTGTCGGCTCTTATGGAAAAAAAAGAACAGAAAAGAGCGACCGTGACTGTGCCCTTCATTGAACTACGCAAAGCTGTGTCTATTATTAAGGTAAACAACATTCTAAATGATCAGTATTGCACGAGGACACATTAAAATGGGGCAGAGCTTCCATTTTGCGTATATAATTATTGCCATTTTTCAATTCATCTATGATTCTACTGATTGAGAAAAGATTAAACGGTTCCGTTCAGTGTATATGGCTGTACTGCACAAAACTTCTTTGATCCGTGATCTTTTCTCAATATGTGGAAATGCCGTTAATTTATTAAAATATCCGCATGTTTTTTAGAGTCACCGGCAAATCCTCCGGTTGTGAAAAGAATACAAATTCGAATATATTCGTGCATTACAGATAAACACTGAACTGAAATATGTAATCTTTCCTCAATCGGAGGAATCATCGGTGAACTGAAAAATGGCATTAATTATACGTGAAAGGACAGCTTTAAAATGGGTAACTTTTGCTAAAAGAAATTGAATAGTTAATTATATTGTGTCAAATCCAGCTAAGAAGAGCACATTCAAATAAACTGCAGAGAATGCCAAAGGAATATTTTCTCTCACAATTTTAATCTGGAGGAGACCCCCACCCACACCCCCCTTCAATATGTTGGAGGAGATCCTCAGACTTCCCATTAAAATTCGAAGGCAGACCATCAGATAACTTTAAAACTATAACTCAAAAGATTCCATAACTAACATGATAAATAACACCCCCCCACAAAAAAAAAAAAAAAAAAAAAATGCCTCCCGGCAGGCCGGTAAGACGAAGTAGATTCCATGCTTGGTTACATCATTTTTTCAAAAATTTACATATAGGTTATAATTTTCGTTAAATTTTTTTTTTATTTCATCAGCTGCTCAAAATCCAAATATTATTATGAAAAAGATTATATTACCAATAGAGAAATGTGTAATCTTTACAATGCAAGTGAGAAATAAAAGCTAGGTTATATAAGTTTTTCACAAATTTCAATAAATAGGTTATGTTATGATTTTCTTTGAATTATTCATTTTTTTTTTTTTTTTTTTTATCAGCTGTTCAACATTTAAATAAAAATACCCATGAGAAAAAGATTATAGTACCAAGATAGAAAAATGTGTAATCTTTGTAACGCTAATGAGGAATAAATCTGAATAAGAGCAGCTGATCAAACAAGAAAATAAATAAATAACGTACCTAAGCAACAGTGCACGTGTAAAACAAAGAACGAGCAATTATACCAATACTCTATCCTTGTCTTTCACATGTAAAATCCCATAAGAAACTAAATAGCTCCTAAAACACGTAAAACACAAGGAAAATTTAAGGGATGGAGCATATGAACTAAAAACATCCTCCACGATATATACTGAAATTTTTGAACCAAAAAAACAATTTCTTCATATAAAAACACTGCCAAAAACCCGAAAAACACATCACTTTAACTCGCTTACAACGCAAAACACAAAAAAATGACTCAAGTAAAAAAGTTGCGTAACAAAACGGTTAACATAAATTTTCCCAAAAAAAACGCTCAATACAAACACTCCTAAAAACAAACGTCAAAAACACATTTCACGACTCAAACACGGCCCATAGCGCGAAAACTAACAATCGGATTTACACCATCTTCGAACTCATCCAAGAAATCAACCCAACAAATAGTTGAGAAAAATTTCAAGAACAAAAACCAAAAATTACGAACAGGATCGTGGTACATAAAAACGGTAAAACTGGCTGAAACATACATATAAATATATATACATATATATATATACTGTAGGAACATGTAACCACAGTTCCTACTTCTGTTATGTTTGTTTTGATTTAAAATAAGTACATCCGCGTAAGTTACGTAATCATCTCGCCGCCACACCATCATTACGTAAGCTTCTCTCTCTCTCACACATAAATCACGCAATTGATTATGCAACATTTTCTCAAACCTTATTGATTGCATAATCGATTGCATAATCGATTGCATAAGATTTAAATGTAAGTACGCATGCGCGAGATTTTGTATATAAGGAACGCGCACCTTAGAAAAATCATCCATTTCTCAACCATCCTTTCCTGAGGTACGCTGTCTTAAAGCTACCTTTCCCTTGACCGCACGCCGTTTTAAGGCTGCTTCGAGTGTCACTCTCTCTCTCTCTCTTTCCAACCTTTATTCCTGAGGTACGCTGTCTTAAAGCTACCTTTCCTTTGGCCGCACGCCGTTTTAAGGCTGCTTCGAGTGTCACTCTCTCTCTTTCTATTTAATTTGATTATTTTTCATTTTAGGAAATTGATTTTATTTGTTATTTTGCTATTATTCTCACTCTCTTTCCTCCCTTTACCTGAGGTACGCTGTCTTAAAGCTACCTTTCCCTTGACCGCACGCCGTTTTAAGGCTGCTTCGAGTGTCACTCAGTCCACGTAAAAGCATTCTAATTTTATTTTCAGGTTTTGCCACTGGCACCCATTATTATTGCGCCACTGGCACCCGTTAGTTAAGTTCGCCACTGGCACCCGTTACTAGTTCGCCGCTGGCACTCTAGTTCTTATTTCTTGCCACTGGCACCCTTTATTTGTTCGCCACTGGCACCCGTTACTAGTTCGCCACTGGCACTCTAGTTCCTATTTCTTGCCACTGGCACCCATTATTATTTTGCCACTGGCACCCGTTATTTAAGTTCGCCACTGGCATTTAAAGGTATTATTTTCAAAGTTCTCTTTTATGTTTCAACGCACTTTTATTTCATCATTACAGAAGCTCTCAATGATGAAACTCATGGGAAACCGTGCGAAATAATGAGAGAGCTTCAAAATTCAAATTATGGTCCTCCGGGTATTATTTTAATTAAAAATTTAAAAAAACCACAGTTTCATTCATGGTCCTCCGGGCCGGATTGTATAATTATCAAGTCAACAACTTTAAATAATTAATTTAGAACCCTACGCCAGATCTACAGATCCTACGTCATCATGTCTACAATTGAATCTTTACAAAGCAACGTTGAAAAATATTTTGAAAGATTGCAGAGAGTCCACGACCATTCGAAAGATGTCACAAATTTAACCGCCGAAGATTACGTTGCCAGATGTACGAAAATAGACGAATATTACACACGCTACGAGGAATATTGCCAACGATTACTCGATCTCCAGCTTGCAGATTCAACGGACGCCGCCGCGAAAGAAGCATTTCAGAAACAATATCTTCAGCGCTCAAAAGCCTACGATGAAATGTACACTGCTGTTACTATAACTTTACAAAAATGCAAGAGAGTGATAGCAAAAGCAGAAGTGGTGCTTGCAGCTAAAACAAAAGCTGAGCAAGAAGCGGCTGCCACTGTAAACCGCACCAGTACTGTAAAATTACCAAAAATCTCAGTGAAACAATTTGATGGCTCCATACAAAAGTGGTCTGTATTTTACGAGAACTTTAAAATTTTGATTCATGAAAATCAAAGCCTTGCTCCAATCGAAAAGTTCCATTACCTTATTTCCTCATTATCAGGTGCAGCACTTAGCCTCGCAAAAAAACCTTCCAATTACTCCGGAAAATTATGATATAGTTTGGACAAACCTCATTACTCGTTATCAGAATAACAGAACTTTGGGAACCTTTTCGTTAGATACAATTTGGAATCAACCTGTAGTGAGTGTCGGAACTATTGTTGCTCTCACGGATTTATTAAGCTCATTGAACGACTCAGTTGGATCATTAAAGGCCCTCAAAATAGCAAATCTCGATGATTTTATTCTCTTGTATATTGGATTAAAGAAACTGCCAACTTATTTGCGCAAAAAATTTGAAGGTCAACATGTAAAGACAGCAGCAATCCCTACTTTCAAAAACCTCATCGATTTCATCAGAGAAGAATTACAGATCGCCGAACTGACAAATGATCCTAAGTTACAAAAACCCGCCACTCAAACTACAAGAGCGTTCGTCAGCAATCAAAGCTCTGTGCAAAGTCAAAGTAAATGTCCTTTGTGTTCAGAACCACACGCCCTCTTCAAATGTGAACAATTTCAGTCTTTACCAGCTAACGAAAGGATCGAACAAGTGAAACGATTTCGACGTTGTTTCAATTGTTTCTCACAAAACCACAGCGCAAAGGAGTGTGGAAGCCAGTACTCTTGCCGTCATTGTGGATCCCGCCATCACAGTCTTCTTCATCTAGAAAATCGACAATTTAACTCCGCACCACTCAATGAAAGTGCTTCAGAAAACCCGCAAAATGAAGATGACGAATCAGATCAAGTAAATCAGACAGTCAGTCTCACAACAACTTCCTTAACCTCAAAGGGGTTTGAAAGGAAGACTCACACCGTTTTGCTAGGTACAGCTTCAATTCAGGCTCAAGATATACACGGAAATTATCATACTGTCCGTGCCCTCATCGACTCCGCATCCATGTCAACATTCATCTCAGAGGATTGCGCGAAATTATTAGGATTGCCAATTTATCCAGAAAAGTGTAATGTAAGTGGATTAGGTGATAAAGAAGTAAAGTCGGAAGGAATCGTAAAAGTCTGTATTAAACCAAGAAGAAGCGAGAAACCGATATTACACATCAACGCCGCGGTTTTGCCCCTCATTACAGACAATTTACCATGCGTGCCTATTTCTCCGGAGTCTATGCTAAGTTGGGAAAAACTAGACTGGGCAGATCCAGAATGGCACAAAAGTGGCAAAATTGACATTCTCTTAGGAGCCGAAGAATTCCCATACCTATACACGGGACAAAAAATATTGACCGAAGACCAAGGGTGCGCCTTAAACTCAATTTTTGGATGGGTGATGACAGGAAAAATCAGAACATTAAAGGCGCCCAAAATTAAAACAACCTTCTTAAGTATAAAACGACCAGAAAACAATGGGATGTTAACATCAATTCATGCAAATGAAAAACCGACGCCTATAAAATGGAAGCCTGACAGCAAAGTGTTCATTGCACAAAATTTAGATACCATCGAATACTTCGAGCGTTCCTCACTTTCACCAAACCCGTTCATCAACTCCCTCGGAACCTTCATGGTGGGGGGTAGGATCAGGATCGTTCATGAAAATATTCACTACTCATCCAACTGCCCGGCCATACTTCGCAAAAAAGGACATCTCATTTCAGGGCCTCGACTGACTCAAAATTTGATGAGTCAAAGTGTCATTTAATTAAATTTTTCTGTCGAGTTCCTCGCCATAAAAATTGGTGGGGGGTATGTAGGAACATGTAACCACAGTTCCTACTTCTGTTATTTTTGTTTTGATTTAAAATAAGTACATCCGCGTAAGTTACGTAATCATCTCGCCGCCACACCATCATTACGTAAGCTTCTCTCTCTCTCACACATAAATCACGCAATTGATTATGCAACATTTTCTCAAACCTTATTGATTGCATAATCGATTGCATAATCGATTGCATAAGATTTAAATGTAAGTACGCATGCGCGAGATTTTGTATATAAGGAACGCGCACCTTAGAAAAATCATCCATTTCTCAACCATCCTTTTCCCGAGGTACGCTGTCTTAAAGCTACCTTTCCCTTGACCGCACGCCGTTTTAAGGCTGCTTCGAGTGTCACTCTCTCTCTCTCTCTTTCCAACCTTTATTTCCCGAGGTACGCTGTCTTAAAGCTACCTTTCCTTTGGCCGCAAAGCCGTTTTAAGGCTGCTTCGAGTGTCACTCTCTCTCTTTCTATTATTTGATTATTTTTCATTTTAGGAAATTGATTTTATTTGTTATTTTGCTATTATTCTCACTCTCTTTCCTCCCTTTACCGGGGGTACGCTGTCTTAAAGCTACCTTTCCCTTGACCGCACGCCGTTTAAGGCTGCTTCGAGTGTCACTCAGTCCACGTAAAAGCATTCTAATTTTATTTTCAGGTTTTGCCACTGGCACCCATTATTATTGCGCCACTGGCACCCGTTAGTTAAGTTCGCCACTGGCACCCGTTACTAGTTCGCCGCTGGCACTCTAGTTCTTATTTCTTGCCACTGGCACCCTTTATTTGTTCGCCACTGGCACCCGTTACTAGTTCGCCACTGGCACTCTAGTTCCTATTTCTTGCCACTGGCACCCATTATTATTTTGCCACTGGCACCCGTTATTTTAAGTTCGCCACTGGCATTTAAAGGTATTATTTTCAAAGTTCTCTTTTATGTTTCAACGCACTTTTATTTCATCATTACAGAAGCTCTCAATGATGAAACTCATGGGAAACGTGCGAAATAACTGAGAGAGCTTCAAAATTCAAATTATGGTCCTCCGGGTATTATTTTAATTATAAATTAAAAACCACAGTTTCATTCATATACAATTTTCAACGAGTGGTATTTTCTCACTCAGGGGACCATGAAACGTGCTCATTTGATAAAATTTCCCGAAAAATCCAACATCGCACCCTCCGCAATAAGTAGATTCATGGAATCTACTTAAAAAAAATAGAAAATACTATTTCCTATTTCCACTTTCCAACAAAGGACATTACCCAAAATCGGCCTTTTTACCCCTGAGAGTGAAATGTGAAATAATTTTTAGAGGTGATAGAGGATTAAATCAGCGTTCCAAATCTGGCCTATTTTTTGATTTTGGACGAAGGGAAAGAGGGGGAGGGGGGTCCAAAGTTAGACCCTTCAAATGCCCATAACTTTTGAACGAATAAAGATATGAGAATGTACTTTGCGCGAAAATATATATCTTTTAAAGACCTTTCGATTGATGTGTACGATATTTGCCTTATTTTAATTTTTAATCGATTTATCGAAGTTTTTCTGATTTTTTTGAAATCGGGTTTTCCGTTTTTTTAATCGTGGAAGTTTGGCAACGCACAAATCATCACAAATAATTTTCAGAATAAAAGTAGACGCGATTTGCTAAAAAATGGTTTAAACCGCATGGTTGAGGAAATGCTTTGAAGCGGAGTTATGAGGGTTCAAAGTTGGCGCTGTCACGAAAAAGGCCGCCCCGAGGGGCGTACTAGAGGTGGTAGAAGTTGGCATTATCTGTTCTCCCCGTCCAAATGACTTGAAATTTGGTATGCCCGGGTATTTTTTAACGCTAAATTCAAATTTTGCATCAGTTTTTCAAAATCAAAAAATCCAAGATGGCTGCCGACCATTTTTTTCGGAAATTTGGTCGGCAGCCATCTTGGATTTTTTGATTTTGAAAAACTGATGCAAAATTTGAATTTAGCGTTAAAAAATACCCGGGCATACCAAATTTCAAGTCATTTGGACGGGGAGAACAGATAATGCCAACTTCTACCACCTGTAGTACGCCCCTCGGGGCGGCCTTTTTCGTGACAGCGCCAACTTTGAACCCTCATAACTCCGCTTCAAAGCATTTCCCCAACATGCGGTTTGAACCATTTTTTAGCAAATCGCGTCTACTTTTATTCTGAAAATTATTTGTGATGATTCGTGCGTTGCCAAACTTCCACGATTAAAAAAACGGAAAACCCGATTTCAAAAAAGTCAGAAAAACTTCAATAAATCGATTAAAAATTAGAATAAGGCAAATATCGTACACATCAATCGAAAGGTCTTTAAAAGATCTATCTTTTCGCGCAAAGTACATTCTCATATCTTTATTCGTTCAAAAGTTATGGGCATTTGAAGGGTCTAACTTTGGACCCCCCTCCCCCCTTTCCCTTCGTCCAAAATCAAAAAATAGGCCAGATTCGGAACGCTGATTTAATCCTCTATCACCCCTGAAATTATTTCACATTTCGCTCTCAGGGGTAAAAAGGCCGATTTTGGGTAATGTCCTTTCTAAGAATCTAGAGGAAGCATAATTTATAGAAAAATTGGATGCATATGGATCACTGGTCAAGCATGATGTGAGCATACGGACTGACAAACAGACAGACGCCCCAGAATAGCTTTGCATGAAACCTTGTACATTTGAAAGGATTATAAAATATTGTAATTTGATGGAAGGGTGTTCTTCTGGACAGTACTGGACCAGGAAGAGCAGAAGGGACAATTTGAGAGTCCTGCGCCTGGTCAGTGATGAAAAGCTCACCAAAACGACAGGTCTGCTCGTGAGTTTGTTCTCCCATTTAAAATTACATATTCGATGCCCCAGAAGAGCAAGAGGGTCCAGGTGACCCCCCTTATCCCGAGTCACCTTCCCCAATTTCAGGGGGGGGGGGGGCAGACATGTATTGTATATTGCCCCGGAGCCCTCAGAAGTGTAGCTAGGGCCCTGTCAAAGGCCAATACTTTGTTATACATTATGATTGATTTAGTCACGACAAACAACAGTATCGAAAGGAAATACCTCGGAAACCTCTGCGTTATCGACATCCATACTTTCTTAACTTTGTGAGAGTGAGAATGCAAAAATACAAAATTCGTTCACAAACTCACACAATGATATTAAAAAGGCACGAATAGCGGAGTTATGCAGGTACAATGAAAGCTTCCTATCTAATTCGAGGTTTTCTTCTGAAGTTTTTCGAAGTGTGTTTCTGTATGGAGGATAACACCTACGACACGTGGCTCTGCCGTTTGAAAGCAGTGACGAAGGAGCTTTGCAGGTATCATAGGAGATTTCTATCTAATTTCTCTCTCTCTTTTTCTCT